>LPNX010537859.1:23460-111579 GCA_001517045.1 Pseudotsuga menziesii | reverse complement strand
AACAACAGCGTTGCACTTGTACTCGGTCTGTCATCGTATAACCGATCTGGGCGGTTGAGTTTCCTAGAACTCTACCCCACCCATGTCATAACATACATCATAATAATCATACGAAAGTAAATAATGCATCACTCGCATACCATTTTATCTTTCGAAGTCCATGTCCCCGAGGCCCTCCCACCTCATAGGATCTAGCTATCACTTAGCCGTTTCAACCTGTAAGTCAATCCTCGACATACAATATAGGATATCGTGCATAATCCTCGATATGTACACATATATCTCATCATAACATGACAACAATAAACTCATTCATTCGCCATGCACCTGGCATAATATTCATTATTTCAACATATATCTGTAACGGTATCCACGTACCCATCATTCAGTAATTTCCATATATTTGACATAATTAACACATGATACATATCTAAACATGATTACCGACCATAATACTATCATCACACACACACATATATATATCGGTAAAATAATAGAACCATATGTCCACAGTGTCGTCAAACCGACGAGGTCTCACAATCAAACAAATACAACATATAATAGTAGTTCAGGTAGAAATGTCAAAACGGGGTGTTACAATTTTTTTTAAAGTTTCGAATCAGGCTATTTTATAAAAATGTTTTTGCTTTGTCTCATGCATTTCATGCAATTTGAGCTCACCGTAAATAGATAGGAAAGAGATCTTTGCCCTTCTTTATTTTTCATGTTTCCCTTTTTAAATTCATAAATCACAGTCCATTTCCATTGTTGTAGCTAATCTTTTAACATCATAGCATTATTTCACTATCAATTGTGCTTGGTTCCATACGTTTTTTTTCTCCAAAATTGCACTTGCTGTAGCTAGATTGTAGAATTGCATTTTGCTTTCTCACCATTCAATGCGTTTTGCTCTCATTACTTCAATTTGTTGTAGGGTTTCACTTGATTTTTGAATTGTGTTAGTAGACAGAAATATAATTAAGTGCCAAAGCTTGAGTAGTTAGAACGTTTTGACTACCGTAGGGTTTTCATTTCTAGAATTCTGTCATTAAATAGAAATATAATTAAGATTTAGAATTTAGTGGTTAAAACGTCTTTCTTTATTTTGTTTGCCCTTGAATAGATAACACAATTGTGTTTTTCCTTTACTGTCCATTGCGTTTTACCTTCATTTCTAGTGCCATAGGGTTTGCTTGCCTGGAAATTGAATTTGTAGAAGATAATGTTTTGAACTCCATAGTTTAGACATTTGGTTGAAAGTTGTTTCTGTTTTTAGATATCCATTGAATTATGTCTCATAGATTAGCCTTTGTTCTTCAACAATAGTAGAAAGCCTTTTCAAATTGTCAAATAGGTATTAGATAGTTTGCTTATGAGTAGTTTATTGTTTTGTAGAAATAGTTTATTGCTTTATGCTTTAGATTTAGAATAGTGTTTCATTATGCTTTCTTGAATTCATAGTTAGTCTTTGAATCACATTTCGTAGATGAATTAGTTAGCACGCTTTCTCAAAGTAGTGTAGTTTCCTGTTTTCGAATAGTTAGTTGCGATTGAATTTTTTCTAGTTTAGATCTTTGATTTTGCACAGTAGAATAACTTTTCAATTCATAAAATAGGATAGATTAATTGCTTATGGTTTTGGTTGATTGCTTAAAGTAGTTTTGCTTCCGTTGTTTAGTTTGTTTTCAGACCAAGCATTGCTTTCTAGAATAGTGATTTCTTTTTATTGCAATTTCAATTTCCTATCATAGGTTAGAATAACATAGAGTTAGTTTTTGAAATCACATTGAATCTTTTCAAGTTACTAGGTTAGGTTATCCTAGGATAGTTTAGGGTTGATCCCTACACATATAGTGTTTACATATCACAAGCTACCTCCCCGAGTTGACAATTTAAGTTGGAATTAGTTAGCATATATTTTCACCAACAAAACCTAATCATGAATTTGTATTCCTTGAGAAAAATAGCATGTATGAGTCGTGTATGATATTTCCATGCCATTAACTCTTCATCAAAATAGAAACAATGCCCTCCTTTGGCCCAGAGTTTCCTGCGTTTACCCTGATTGATTTTCTTGCACTTTTTGCTTTTGTAAGTGTTTTGTAACTATTCATCGGAATAGAAACTATGCCCTCCTTTGGCCTAGAGTTGCCTTCTTTTACCCTGATTGCTTTTCCTGCACTTTCTGCTTTTGTAACTGTTGGATTTTCTTTGCTTTTGGTTAGTTTCCTTCTTTTTTTTGACTGCTTTCTTTTGCTAGTTTCTTTTTGACATCTTAGGCAAGTTGACTTGTCCCAATGCGCCCTCCTTGACATGGAAACTAATTCCCACATATATTATTTACATATTAATTAATAATGACATAAAAATGATTCATAATTGGAAACTAACTTAGTATAATCCTCCTAAGTAAGAATTTAACAAAATTCCCTAGCTACATTCATTAATGTCACTTTTGATCCCCAAGGTGTTTGGCAAGGCCAACACTTTCAATGTCCTTCTAGGAAGGGACATTACAGTCCTCCCATCCCAAGTCTTCTTGTTCTCAAGAATAAGCAATCCAAGGTGCTGCAAAATTGGTTCACCCAAAGAAGTCATTCCCCCTATGTAGGAGAACTCGAACATGTTACCACATAGATGAACTCATGTGAAGGAAGGTTGACTTGATCCATCAAGCCAACATGTAAAGCTTCTCCAAAGACAAGCAATTCTAGGGTCCCATTGCTTGCATTGCATCCCCTTCAATGAGAATGCCTTCCAACACAACTCCTTAGACAAAAGTATGCCTGGATCCCATTTCCTCAACTGCAAGTATCCAAATGTTCCTGCCACTTTTGGAAAGTTGTCATGCCAAGGAATGTCAGGGACCAATGTCTCAACTACATCTTCCCAAACATCAGTAACCACCATAAAAAAATATAATCACAAAAAATCCAATTCACGTTGTGTAAATCATACCACTGCGCTGGAAATTGGAAACTCCCAAAGCAAATTTGAAAATATGTGAGACTTCCCCACCCAAGATAAAATTCTTTATGTGCCTGATGCACACTAGCACTAAATCTCACCATTTTTTTTAGTCCCATGTACAACCCCAATGAATACAGGCATCGCCCAACAAACTTAGATGCCCAAACTACGCACAATAAAATGATGCATCACAATTATCTCTAAGACTGCAAGCAGGAATCACAAATATGTGTCTCCGCATCCAATAAGGAAATGTAATGACACTCCAACCAAAAGGTCCATGCGAACAAATCTAATGGATCAACTATTTGCCATTGGTAAAAGGGTGCAAGCATCCATTGAAATGTGTGTATTTCCTCCTCAAAAACCACCTTGTGTAAGATATATTTCTCAACAACTTCTCTTGGCATTTTTCTTGCTTAGTTGCCTTCAACTGATCATGAGCATAAATTTTTCTGTAAGAAGACTCCATGTGTGACATGTAATCTTCCACCCAATCCATATGTGGATGAATGGCATTAAGTGGTAGCAATATGTGCCTATGTTTTTGTTGGGAAGGTAATTGTGCATCCATCAAGTCATCATGAACACCTATGGGATCCTCCTGCTCCTCATGTGGCACCAACAAGTAAAATTCCTTCTCCAAATTTTCATCCCCACTTGATGTGGCTGAAATAGAAGTGTGGGGTGTAGAAATATGAATCAACTCTTTACAATACTCATCCACCCAACTTATTGATGCATCTTCTTTATCACTGGATGATCCAATTAAGTTGAGCTCATCTGAATCTTCCATGGGGAAGCGACTCTCTCCAAAAAACAAATCCAGTTTTCTTTGGAAAAGACCAAGTGCTTGGTTCTCATCAATATTGTTTGCACAGTCCTCAAGCACATGCAAACCAAATGAATCTCATGGTCCACCATCTCATGATATTCCTCCATATACTCAAGAATGCAATCAGCTTTGTGAGGATGTTTGAATGGTTTGTTGGAGGGTAGGTAAGATCTTTGAAAATTCTCATGAAGTTTCTCTATCTCCATCTTGGACTCTTGGATTGCACATTGAGTGATATTCAAGGAATCTTGGGTGGTCAACAATTCTTGTGTGAGCTTGCAAATATCTTCTTCATCCTTCAAGGATTCTCCATACAACAACTCAACAAACTCAAGCAAACTGTCTCTATCAGAAAGAAATTGTAAGAAGTCACCTTGTATTGTAGACAATGCCTTCCACATCTCCTCCTTGGCTTCAAGAGAATATTGATCCTCCAATGAAGAAACTATCCAACACTGGTGTGACACTGAAGCATGTGTGTCATGGATAAGGAGTAAGGCATCTTGAATCTTCATTTTATCCATCTTCAAATCCCAAGAAAATGAGTGGAGTTCTTGAGGAAAATCATCCCCTTCTTCTTTACTGCAATTATCTTGCAATGACTTGCACTTCTCTTCATGAATCTTTGTTTATGCCTTCCCACTTGCAATACTATATGGTTGATATCTCCACAATGGTGATAGTGGGATTTTGTTGGGCCTGGGGAAAGCATGCAGGAAATAAGTGCAAAAGAGGAAACATGCAAGATTCAGTCCGCAATGCAAGCACAAGCAAGGAAACTTGTGTGAACAAAGGAAGACTGCGTGGATGAGGAAAGATGCACAGAAGAAAGAGTAGGAACAAAATATGTCACCTGCGTGGAAGCGGGAAACTTCACAGAAGAAAGATGCTGTAGGGTAAAACAATAGCACAAGTGTAGAATAGCGGCCGAAAGCGATACGGCGATCGTGGGTGCTGAAGTCAGCTTAAGTTGGTGGATGCCACACGAGTGGAAGCACACTGTAAGTAAGGCCGTTAGTGCCTCGTGTCAAGTCGTGATCACCACAGCTGTAGCTTGAGGGTGGCTGATGGTGACAATTAACAAACTGCCTGTATGTAGTCAACCCTTCGTGGTCATGTAAAATAGTATAAATAGGAGGGATCCAATAGTTAGAGGGTTGGATTTTCAATAGTTGGTGAAGTTTGCTTTGTAGTTGATTATTGTTGGGTGTTTTAGTCTTAGTTGCTTGTGAAGGGTTACATAGGGGAGATCTTTGAGAGAGCAGAGCGAAGCTAAGAGAACTGAGTAGTAGATTAGTCGGAAGTCTGCAAGATGCAGTCCAAGTTAGTGTAGTAGAGGAGAAGCTCTGCTAGGGAGGTGCAGATGCTAGAGAGGTCAATCCAGGCCATGTGCAGATCAGTAGATGGTAGCAATAGATTAGGAGAAATAAGACAGAGAGCATGAGAGCAAGAAAGAGTCTGAGTCAAAAGCTAGATCTAGGATAGTCTGCCGTTAGATGTAGGCTGAAGGCACCATATATTTCTCATGCTAGATGAAGAGTGCCTTGTGGTTTTTCCAAGATGGGTTTCCATGTCAACTCTCATGTGTGTTGATGATTGAAAGTGTAGGGTTGCTTATGTTTTGGTTTGTTTATACTTATGATGCAATTCCTGTTATTATTGAATGAATGTTGCACTGTGAATAAGACCTTGAATGCATGAATAGGTTACTACGGACTGCTTCTGAGTGTTAGTTTATGTTTATGGTGCAAGCGTTGTTGTGCGCCTATATGCTGCGCCTGTCTTTAAGCTTACTTTTACATTCTGTCATGTTTAAAGTACTAAGGCCGAATCTGTGCCACACTGTTAGTAGTTAGTAAAATATATGCGCGGTGTGTGCCACAGTTCGACGGAAATGACTCCATCCTCGTGACCTTGTCGAGCTCCTTGGCCGTGCGCCAAGGGACTATAATCCCTCAACAATCGCAGAAACATGGTTCCTGCAGTTACCCATCGAAGAGATATCTCAGGTGAGACTGCGCCTGCTTCATAGGTGTTGCCGATGGGGCTTGCTCTATTCGGTCGGTATCTCAGGGATTTGTTGGGTTGATGGGCTGTGCAGAACCTGGGTCGCGCGAGTTAGGAAAAGTGGCCAACAAATGGTTCTGTTTCCGGGACCCCATTGATCAAAACGAGGGACTATGTTGTGGCACCTGACTAAGAGTGAAGTCACGGAGTGGTTGGATTCAAAGATGTTGATATTCGTGTAGAAGGAAAGCGAGGGTTCATGACTGAGCCCTGGAAATTGGTTGTAGTGACATCTGTATTCGGATATCCATGAATTTTTTTTCATGGAGTTTCCTGTTATATTGCAAGAATGGCTATCGAACTTAGCAGCTCAGCAGGCTAACTTCTAGAGAAGAGGAGTGACTAACTGGACCGACCATTTAACACAAGAAGTAGCACAAGTAAGTAACCCTATTTCCAGAGCTATTGATTTTTGGATTGATATCATATTAGAAGGATATGTTATGGAGTTCCTTGTTGAAGCGATAACCTCGTATAGCGAGGCAGAGAGACATTTTTTCCAAGGACCTCAAGGAAGGTACCGTATGTCTATAAACCCATGATTTAAAATGCTCCTTTATGAAAAGGGTATTTTACAACTCAGTGATTGAGTCACGCAGTCCATGAGGGGGATATGTTGTGTAAGATTTAGAAGTAATATGGAAGGTAGTAAGAAGAAATGTTCCAAGGAAGCTCAGTAGATGGGTTGGACATTGGATTCTTAAGAAGTCGAAGGAGGTTTTAGTCAGGAAAGAGGAGGAAGGTAGCAGAAGACAGGAGGGATTATAGCCTTCCCAGGGAGGGTGAATATGGATGTGAGTCACACCTAGACGAAGGGTCCTGTGATGAAGAGGAGCAGTATAGTCCGAGTTCTGAGAGAGAAGAATCGGGAGAGTCTGCAGAGTCACCGAGGACAGGACGTGACTACGACATTCCAGGAAGATCTCCTAAAGTGAGACCTAGATGTTCTTCACCTGAACCACTTATGAACACTAGTAGTCCTAGTGCGCAAGGAAGCCCATCCACAATCCTAGTAAATCTAGCAAATCTGGGGAATCTAGTGAACAACCCCAGCGCCACCCTAATGGCGGGAATAGATGTTAGGTTACCCACATTCAATGAGAATGGAGCGAAAGACCCAGAGCATCATTAGTTCCTCTGTGAAGGTGTTTGGATGGTGCGTTTAGTCCATAATGCAGATATGAAGAAGGCACATATGATGATTGCCTCGAGGGGTCACGTGCTAGATTGGTTCATAAAGTTTTGTGTTGTACCAATCGAAATGCCACAGAAGACTCTTGAGGAGATTCGACGCGCAATGATCGCGGAATTCAGAAAGCCACAATCTGAGTCTCAATGTATTACTGAGATCAAGGAGATTAAGCAGGCTCCGATAGAAATAGTATGGGACTTTGACCAGCGATTCAAAATGATGATGGCCAATTTGTGCGCATGATGTCAGTGGTTTATTGCTACGCTACTGCCGCACATTAGAGGACCACTCATGAAACAAAAGATTGCAATGCAAATGAAGGCACTGGAATTGGAGATGAAGCTAGAGGCTTCACCTATTGAATATGGCGCTTCTGGAATGGTACAGATTCAGTCACAATTGGCTAATCTGACTATTCAACTCTAAGACATAAAAAGAGGAAAATAGGTGTAGGAAGACCTCTGGGGTACGCGATGCCGGACCAATGGACATACCAAAGATGACCGCCTAACCTACATGAACTACATCTCGTACGGTGCACCAAACCCATTGAGTACCCAGGGGCTACCTTGATGCAACATCTGCCAGACAAGAGGACACCGTGACGTAGATTGCATGTTCCTCCAGAAGACGATATGTACCCCAACTAATCTATATTGTAAATTTTGTAGATCTGTAGGCCATGATGAAAAATATTGTAGGGCCTACCAACTCATGAGAGAGAAAACAATAGATGCATATTGAATGAAGACTGAGGAGGAAATAAAGATTGAACAGGCTATGCCTCAGTTCGAGGCTGCGCCTAAATTTTAGATTGTGCCTCAGTTTCAGCCTGCGCAGCAGTTTCAGATGGCACAAGAATTTCAGAATACGGGCCCGTATAACCAGTATCAACAACAGTACGTGCAACTGCAATACCTTTCGCAACCACCTTAACCTTAGTTGAGGGGGGGTGGAAATTATAGGGGCCGAGGAGTAGGAGTATTTGGCTGAGGAAGAGGGCCAGTGGTGTGCTATAATTATGGAATGCAGGGCCACTATTCTAGAGACTGCCCTAAACCTACAGAGACTTGCTCATATTGCAAACAAGAGCACAATGTGGAGCAATGTCTGCAACTTATCGCTCGATGGCAAGCCCAGATGGTTGGAGCAGCTAACCCAACACCAAATCCTATACTGAATGCTCCCAACCCAAATGTTAATGCCAACATATAGATGATAGTCACAGAACAACGAGAACCAAATGTAGCAGTGGTAAAAAGGGGAGGTGCTGCGACGGGTGCAGACTAAGCTACGCAGACATAACCTGCAACACAAGCACAACCATAGGTACGACCTGCCACGCAGAAGAAAGCACCACTTGATGTTCAAGAGAAGAATCCTATATTTATGGATGTACACCCAGAGTTTGTAGGAATGAAACATCCATCTACCTCAGGCCAAGTAAAATATATTCCTGAGAGATTCCAAAAGATATTCGAACAACATACTGCGAATAAGAGTTCAGATAAGGTTAGTAGACTCAAACCATTCCTGTCAAGTTGTTTGACGCTAATCCAGAATAAGGATGCACTTGCAGAGTTGAAAGCGCCTATCGAAACACTTTCGGATGAAAACCCACCAGCAGAGAAGGTTAACAGTGTCAAGACAAAGTTCAAAACAGGACGCGAACTCAGGATGTCCGCACAAATTGGTGATTCTGACATGGACTATATTATCCTCGACTTGGGATCTGATGTTAACATTTTAACACACCAGATGTGGGAAATAATGGGCAAGCCACCCCTAGAATGGTCCCCAATTCAATTAAGGCTTGCTAATTAGGAAAAGGTCCTGCCCATTGGTAGATTGAGTCAGGTCTAAGTGGATATTGAAGGATTGTGCACTTTTGCAGAATTCAAAGTCATCAATATAGTAGATGATACTAACCCATATCCCGCGTTGCTGGGGATTAATTGGGCAATGGAAAACCAAACTATCATAAACTTCAAAAGAAGGAGCCTATTGTTTGAAGATTATGAGATGAGGGTAGTTGCGCCCCTCGATCCACTAGAAGGACAAAGGTACGTTGAACCTGTGTTCAACGAATGGCAAGGTGATCACCTTGGTAACATCTATATTGCCACTACCCTTAAGGAAGATTACATTAATCCTATTGCGGATGGTAACCTGAGCTAGAGATGCACGAGTTCATGTATGTCAAACTCAAGGGAGGCACTTGAGAATTAGCAGAACCGATTACATGAATTTTCTATGAGGATATGTGCCAGGATAACTAAGTCCATCCGATGAGTGGGAACTCAGTCGCGATAGCTTCCTACATATGAAGGACTGCCTAACTTGGAAACATTCTTGACCAATTTGAGGGATCGGTAATAGAGCCACAACGACTATCTGCGCTAGAATTTGCGCTAAAAGCCACACCTGCGAGATGGTGGGGTACGCAAAAAAATTTGATAACTGAATGGCCGTAGTGCAGACAGCTACTGGAAGTAAGGTTTGAAGATGAGGTCACAACTGTGACGCAAAGGTATACAGGGATACCAGACCCTGTTGAACACTTGGAGCAGTGTTCTACAATGTTCTTGAACTACCCACACTAGGAGTGGGTTCACCACTTCATCCATTCTATCGAGACGACACCTAGAGGATGGTACGCATCTATGGAGATGCACCAGGAAACACGAGAATGGGAAAAGGTTGCACATAATTTCACATACACATTCTAGTTTGCAGACAAGCAACCAATAGTTGATATTGCGTTGAATACCCTTAAGGAGAAGATATTTGTAGAGATTCCACTAGAGGTTGTGTATTCTCAACCCTACTCTGTGAATTCCCACCAGTGTTGTGAGACTGTTCAGCACTGGATGACCTGCTATAACCTATTCGGAGATCCAGAGGATGATTCAACTGACATTAATATTCCTGAGTCGGAAGGATCACACGTAGTAGAACGAAGTGACATTTCCAGTGAGCAGTTCATCAAGCCGCTAAAGATCAAGAAAGTTAACATTGGGTCAGAGCACAATCCAAAATTTGCTAACATTAGAGACTATTGGGACGAAGAGACAGTACCCAAAATCAGTGATCTACTACATGAGTTCCAAGACCTATTCCCGATAAACTTCATGGAAATGAATGGGATAGTAGGATATTTGGGCGAAATGAAAATTCTGCTCAAGCCCGATGCAAGGCCGGTAAAACAACGCATGTACAGACTAAATCCGGGCTATAAAGAAAAAGTGAAGGCAGAACTGGATCGCATGCTGGAAGCAGGAATCATTGAACTAGTTGAAGAGTCGAAGTGGATAAGCAGTATAGTAATTCAGGACAAGAAGGCGACATGCGAGGTCAGGATATGTGTCGACCTTAGGAAGCTAAACGATGCTTGCTTACATGATCCATTCCCAACACCATTTACGTATGAAGTCTTGGAAAGCATCGATGGACAAGAAATGTACTCATTCACAGATGAATTCTTGGGCTACCATCAAGTCAGAATTGTGCAAGAGGACCGCCACAAAACAACCTTTGTAACAGAATGGGGATGCTACCAATACACGGTAACGCCCTTTGGCCTTAAAAACGCCCTTGCTATTTTTTCTAGAATAGTAGTTTCTGCTTTTAAAGATTTCATTCATAAGTTTCTTGAAGTATATTTTGATGATTGGACGGCCTTTGGTCTGGTAAGAGACCGTATTGAGAATCTGCGCATGATGCTGGAAAGGTGTCACTAGTATCAAATTGCACGGAATTTGAGAAAATGCATATTTTGTGCACCATTTGGTGTACTGCTGGGCCATGTAGTATGCTGCGAAGGGATCCTGGTCAATCCCATGAAGGCAACAATTATTCTGGACCTGCCACCAACCACATCGGTCACACAAATTAGATCCACATTGGGACATATTGGATATTATTAGAAATTCATCAGAGGATACGTGAAGATAACCACCCCAATGGAGAAGCTGCTGAAGAAGGATGCCAAGTTCGAGTGGAACGAAGACTGTCAGGAGAGTCTAGATAAGATGAAGAACAAAATGGCCATTGCACCAATATTAATATTCCTAGACTGGAAAAAGGAATTCCATGTACATGTTGATGCGTCATCAATTGCGCTTGGTATAATATTAACCCAACCAGGAGAGGGCGCAATTGACCACCCAAATGCATTTGCAAGCAAGAAACTATCAACAACAGAGAAGAACTACACCACAACTGAAAGAGAAGGGCTTGCAATGGTCTATGCACTACAAAATTTCAGACATTATCTATTGGGCAGACACTTCAAAATGTTCACTGATCATTCTGCGCTGAAGTACTTGGTCAATTAGCCGGTGTTGGGGGGGAAGATCTGCCGATGGCTCCTCCTATTTCAAGATTTTGACTTTGAAGTCATTGTGTATCCAGGCCAACTGAATGTTGGGCCAGACCACTTGTTGCGCATTGAAATTGGGGAGGAACCCAACAACTTAGAGGATAATCTACCCGATGCGCAGCTATTTGCTATCGACATTGTCGATAAAGAATTTAATGCTATTATAAACTTATTGAATAGAGGCTATGCACCTGAAGGTTATTCGACATGGGAAAAGAAACAACTAGTTGTCAAGGCCGCAGACTACATGCAACTAATTCAATTGGAGGAAGAATGCTTCATTGCAGGCTTCCATCAAAATATGGAAAAACATCGGCATAAAGCATGGCATGATTGCCACATCAGAACAAAGTAGTTCAAGGTCGACGGACTTGTTCGGATGTATGACAACAAGTTTCTCAAGCACCCAGGTAAGCTCAAAACACACTTGCTAGGCCCATATGTGTTTGTGCACATTACTGAAGCAGGCGCGGTAAAACTACATAAGTTGGATGGAACACCAGTTGCAAGTATGATCAATGGCAACCAATTAAAACCATACCACGATGACTGCGGCACGGTCCCATAAGGCCACGTCACACAGTAGCAAAAAAAAAGAAAAAAAAGAAGGAAGTTGCGCTGAAAAATGGTGCGTTGTAAAACTGCCAACAAATAAGCTAAGAGACAACTATCGGGAAGTGGCAGACAGTTAGCAGACACTGGCGGATCGTTAAATGCATGAGAATTCCAAAAAGATTCGGTGCTAGTGACAACTCAGTA
Organism: Pseudotsuga menziesii; assembly: GCA_001517045.1. Lineage (NCBI taxonomy): Eukaryota > Viridiplantae > Streptophyta > Pinopsida > Pinales > Pinaceae > Pseudotsuga > Pseudotsuga menziesii. The sequence goes on along the minus strand of LPNX010537859.1, from coordinate 99,375 downwards.
ACAGTAACTTGGAAAGTTCGAGGAGAATGGTGACGGGATTTTTGGTCCCATCCGTCATATTACCCTTTACTACCTTGAAAAGTACATAATGGAACCTAACTTTGTGAGTAAAGGCGACGAAGGACAAGCCCATGTGCTCTATCAGATGGTCCATCATTGTGGCTAGTCACAGTTGGGGGCCCGATCGCCTATAAAAAGTAGTTACCTCTGTCATTGTAACCTTTACCCTTCCTGATAGTGGAGGTGCCTTACGTCCCTGAACCTAGTCGACCCACAAAAAATATGAAGAAGACACAGGTTAAGCCCAAGGCACCACAAAAACCACCGCAGAGGTCACCACGTCTGCCACCGGCAGGAGGCTAGCTGACGTAGGTACATGCAACATGGCCACCGATACAACCGGTCGAAGTCCAAATTTTTGTGACTAGAGCCCGATCGAGTGCAGACCCCCCCACTTCCTCTAGCCCCATATTCAAGATACCTAAGGCCTGTAGAGCCGACCCAGTTCTGCCACCACCGTCACCACCAGAGGTAGAGCTGACTGATGAAGAAAAGAGCTTGTTGCCTCCATATGTATCACGAGGAATCCAGGCGCTGCAAGAGTGCAAGTGGGCACACATAAACTTTTAGAAGAGCCCACCATTTCAGAAGGTGTCATGCGGTCTCAGAATCCCATCACTCCCAAACTTCAGGACTTGAAGTTTGAATACTATAACACCAAGAAATAAGAGCTGTCCAGAAATCAATTCATGGCCATGGAGCCCAGTGAACCGCCAAATGCATACGTTATTTCTACAATTGAGTAGGTGCACGGATTGGAGCAGTCAGGTATCTTAAACTTGCTCCTTATTACACATTTCGGCCGCTCTGCCTCGGTCGGGATGTATGTCAAGCATCTGCTGGTATGCTTCCATGGAGGCTACCTATGGATGGACATGCTGTATGAATTAACGGTGGACCTGATATCGGCCATCATAGGTCTTCCATAGCAAGGAGTCGACCTGACCCTGTACCTGCATAAGAACGGGAAAAAACTGGACAAGAACAACATGAAGACCGAGTACCAGCGTGTCCACTGCAGAAAGGGATTCCTCCTTAGCTCTATTAATGACAGTGATGTAAGGGCTGCAACAAAAATATTGTGGAGTAAGGTCCTGCGCAAGATGATGCCTACTGAGTGCACTGCCGCAACAATAGAGATGGCAGAAAAGTGTGCGCAAAGAGTACACATTAACTGGTCTCAATTCCTCCTGAACGAATTGATGGACGACGCGCTTGATGTGCAAGAGCTTCCCATGACGAAGTTCCACTTTTCGTGGATTTTAATTCTGATCTCATTTGCAGCATGGAATCCACCACCATATTATCGACCCATGGATATCCCATTAGAGTTCCTTGGCGCACCGTTCCAAAACCTTTGGGACCATAAGGAAAGTAAGCACAGGACCGATATGAAGCTTGCATTCTTTCTCCAGGGAGAAAGGCTTAGGCAGATTGTGCACAAGCAATATCAATTGAAACCTATGACAGTGGCCAGGTATCCATTCATTCACTTCCACGCAGGTCCGCACGACATCATCCTGCATCCGCGTAATGACCCCAAGAAGCAGGCCCTCTTGAATTTCTTCATCCTCAAAGATGCAGATATCGAAAGGGAAATCAAACTAGCCTAAAGAATGGCTTATCCAGCCTGAAGAGGTGCCTGCAGAGTAGCAAGCACTACAGAGGGATCCACAAGAGAACCCACCCCAGGACCACTCCAATACCGGTACCTGGGTGCATTAGGATGACCCCCAAGAAGAAGAAGAAGAAGAGCGAGACCTGCCCAATGCCAACGAAGAAAACCCCCTACTAATGAGGAGGTGTCCGCCAAAAGAACCAGGAAGAGGAAGGGAAAAGAGCCCATGGAGGAAGACGAAGAAGCCTTGAGCATCCCACATAGGAAGAAGCAGAAGGATAACTGACCCCCAGTCATGGGCATAGCAGAAGAGGATCTGACTCTTCCACTACAACAAATACTAGAATTAGCGTCCCTTTTTAGTGTAATTTGTTTTACATTGAGTGGTCAAACTAGAAGCTAAATGGGACACGTCATAGACAAAACTTAAAGCATCTCAAAAACATCTTTTTTTTCTTCCTAAATAGCATCCTTTATGATGTCCAAAATATTATCTCTTTTTTTGCTCTAGAATAGTGTCCTACTTTGCTTCCTAAACAACGTCAAGGTTTTCTTCCAGAATAGAGTCCAACTTTGCTTCCTAAATAACGTCCTACTTTGCTTCCTAGCGAGTGTCCACTTTTGCTTCTTAAATGACACCCCTGTTAGCGCCATATTTGCATCCTTAATAGAACCATGTTAGCATCCAAATTAGCATCCAATATTGCATCCATTTTTGCTACCACTTTAGCATCCCATTTTGCACCATGTTTTACTTCCAAACATGTGCCAATTTTTGCTTCCAAATTTGCACCAATTTTTGCTTCCTTTTTTGCATTGTGTTTTGCTACCAAAATGACGTCAAATATTTCTTCTATTGTTGCACCAAATTTTTCTTCCTATGTAGCGCCATGTTTTGCATCCAAAGTAACGTCTTATTTTGCTACCATATCAATGACATGTTTGGCTTCATCATTAGCGCCATGCGTTGCATCCTTTTTAATGCTTAGTTTCATGTCTCTCATGTTTTGGTCGCTAATTTAGTCATTTTTAGTATTTAACCGATATTATAATGTCATTAGGGCATGGAGGAATCTAACCACCAACCTATTGCTTGTAAGGCAGGCGCTCTTCCATTGAGCTAGAACCCTTTAAGAATTTGGGAACCTAACTTACAGAGTCCTATATAATGGTAAAAAGGATCAATACACAACTTTGAGTATCTAATGGTCGACAAAGGATGATAGATTGTATTATCTTCACACTAGTAGAAAATGAGAAATTAATGACTAAAAAAATGACTAAAATCAGGCTATAAACGAATATTTTTGAGTCGGCGACTAATAGTAGCTAATTTTCACTATCGTATAGCTAGTCGTATTTCACTAGTCATTAATAGCTTGCCTTAGTAGTCATTTATTTAGTCATTGATAGACAATGATTTATTCATTGATAGACAATGCTTTAGTCATTTATAGTCAATGATTTAGTCATTGATAGTTAATGATTTAGTCAATGATAGACAATGATTTAGTCATTGATAGACAATGCTTTAGTCATTGATAGTCAATGATTTATTCATTGATTTAGTCATTGATAGTTAATGATTTAGTCACAAATTTAGTCACGGATTGCAACAATTAATGACCAAATATATGACTAAATAAACTACCAGATGTTAACATATTAATGACTAAGCTAAATATGACTAAGATATGGGAAATTAGCTACTAATAGTCATATATATGAGAATTTAGTCGTTTTTGTAGTCACAAATTTATGATAGGGCACGGAGAAATTGAACCACCAACCTCCTGCCTATAATTAGGCAGGCGCTCTACCATTGAGCTAGCACCCTTTAAGAAGTTGTTATTGCTTGACAATGATGATATTCAAACAAATTTATGATAGATAGAAATCTACAAACTACATAATTATTACTATTACAACTTACCAGTAACTAGTATTTATGATAAACTAATTCATGAGAGCTATGTACAATTTTCCTTGTAACTAAAATTAGCAGAAGGAAAAATGTAATGCTTTTCATTGTATTGTGTAAATTATTGAAACAATGAAATAAATAAAATTAGAACAAGAAAAATTGTAATGCTTTTTCATTGTATTGTATTATTGAAACAATGAAATAAAGAGAAACATGTATTTTAGCTTATTGAAATAATGAAATAAAGAGAAACATGTGCTTTAAACATTTTAAGGAACTCTCGTAAACTTATATATAATTAAAAATATAACAATCACATAAATAAAATACTGATAAAAAGAGATAGCTTTTTTTACAACTATAACATAGTACTATATTAAAAATACAAAAAAAAAGAATATAAATTATACATATAATACCATGAAATGTAGTTTTATCATTCAATGTCATTAAAACATTTTACATAAATAAGATGATGCATAAGAATTCCAATGGAATATACAAAATATAAAAAAATTATAGGTTGTCCATTAAGTGGATCATCATCATCAAAATACATCTTAAATGCATTTTAAAGTGTTTGATGAATAACCTAAAGTTGGATCTATGTACATTGAATGTTCTACATATTACAACATTGATGTGTCAAAAGAGAAGATATTGAGGAAACCTTCTACAAAGAGGAGGTGAATCTAAATATCCATGCAAGGGAGCTGAGAGAAAATGATGAGTAGTAGGTATTTGATGTTCTACCAGGGTTGGAAAATGATGATAATTCAGCAATCATCTATTGTGCATCCAAGTATGTAGAGTCCCTGGAGGACAAGAGTTTAATGAAATTTTTTCTTGTTTATGAATGTGTGGATTAGGGGAAGGAAGAAGCAACCCCATTGAGGCTATAAGTAAAAGGAGAACAACATTAAGATTGCTATAGATTTTAAAGAAAGTTTTGAAGGAGAGGGCAACGATGTAAGAGTGGTAAAAGAGGAAGAGGTTATATCCCATAGGGAGGTTGTAGAAGATAAAAAAAGAGGTTAATATAACAACCATTTATAGCAACTGCTCCATTAGGATCCCTTCCTGTAACTCCATTAGATGCGCAGTTCGACGGATTACTAATAGTCATCAGGGCCAATAAATATCTTCAACTATATACATCCCCTAAGTAATTAAATGTTTGCTTTCAACTTATATACTTCTATAATAACCCTGCTTTTGAGGTAAATTCCAGCAACAATACAAGGGAATGAACCTTCAATTACACCCAATAAACCTAGGACATTGCAACAAGAAACACTAAAACAAGGGGATGAACCTTCAATTACCCCAAATAAAACTTGGACATTGCAACAGGAAACACTAAAATAACAGCAAACGCTTTTTATGTACTCCATAAAGAACCCCATCAAACAAATTTTTTCTATAGAATTTACTTCATCTTCAAAAAGATATCCATCAGGTACAAAAAACCCATCACTATAATCATCTTCCTCAAATTTAAACTTATGTGTCAACCTCATTCTTTTCTTCCTCATCATCCTTGTCACAGTGAGAAAGGATTTCCCCAGGATCTTCCTAAAATTTTTAACAAAGTAAGAAATTTAATAAAAATACTACAAATACTCTTACCAAAGAGATTTAGTGATGAGTACCTCTTCCCATTATTCACACTATCATTCTCATAGTCCGAAGAAGAGTCCTTCCTGAAAGGATTTCGAAGCCCAATTCCATCACTGCATCAAAAACAAAGAGTCAGAAACAAAACTTTCCCTCTTGTCTACTGCAATATTAAGAATCCATGAGCTTCAAGGTGTTTCAAATGTTCCTCATCATGGGCTATCAAAATTAAAACACAACCTATTGCTTTGATAATTAATAAACTTAAAATTATGCAAAGTATATTCACCTTTTCTTTGAGAAGGTTCCATAATAAGCAGGTCTATGGTTGTGATCAAATTGAAAAAGGTTTCTTCTCCTATTGTGAAGCCTATTTTCTCTATGTACAATGGTATTCCCATTATTTCAAGGCAAACCATCACTCAAAACTTCTTGCCAGTCATTTACAAGGCTCTTTGACATGAACTCATGATCTTCAACCTCACTATTATTTTTTGTTTGTAAAGGATTGCAATTTTGGCAGCACTACAGCTTCAGCAGATGCCCCATGCAACCGAAGTTCATTGAACAATGCAACTTTGGGTTTACGCCAAATACCCCTGCTTAGATGTATTTGTGTAGAAGTGCACCAATTAAGATGGCACCAAGATACTAGGTGTGACCTAAGTACATCGCACAATCAAATCGATTCAACTCAAATAATCTAGAAAGAACACGACATATTCATGCCACATTTAGACATTTATAAAAAGATAGGACATCAAACTTAGAAGATCCCCTATCTCTGTCTTTGCTGCTTTCAGTAATATTTTATCCATTGACAACATAACACCACTGCAAATCTGTGCATTTTCCTGTAAAGAATTATAAATTATTTCATTTAATACAGTGGGCATTGTTTGAGTGTTAGGTGCGTCTTTTTTAAGAAATCGGTCCATCGGTGTGGCCAGTTTTTGTATTGCAAGTTGCTTTTTCATCTCAGCTTCTTCCTTTTCACGCCGCTTCTATTCTTTTTCTACCTTCTCTTGCTGTCGTTTCTTTTCCTTCTCCTGGTTCAAGGCAACTAAAGATGTTAGCAACTGTATATGGTGCCATTATGGAACATAGAGTATAAGTGTTTCCCTATTGGAATGATATAAATATTAAATTGGAAAAAGAGGTTTCCTGCTTGAATTTGAAAGTTTAACTGTAATGTTAAGACAAGTATATTTCACATATACTACAGAAGTAGAAGATGGAAAATTTTGATAAATAACTTGATGAAATGGAATAAATAAAAAACACGATAAAATCAATATAAGATAACATGTCCTCATAGTTGTAATAATCTAACAAAGAAAGTTGATATTGTCAACTTCTCACTTTCACAATTGCATCAACAACTAGTTTAATAAATCATGCAAATGTGTTTCAATGAGCAATGAAAGAAAGTGATGTAGCCTTGGAATCTTACTTGAATGTTGGCTTCCTTCTGAGCACAAGCTTGTTCCTTTTCCTGCAAAGGTAATAAAAAATGTTAGTAAAAACTCCAAAACCCGCCTTTTAAAACTTGCATTCTTCCATAACATTCCAACTAAACTGTTGAACCTTCTCCATTTTTATCTCCCACGCCAACCATTTTTGTTCCATCTCACTCTTCTATTCATTTCTTTCTTTTTTCTTCAGCTTGGATTGCTTGACCGTTCTACATCAAAAGAAGAGATGTTGGCAACATTGAATATCTTCTACAAACAGTACATATCCAAAAGGATAAATCTAACAACATCCAATTGAATTGACTTGCAAATTTATCCAATGCATAAATATGTGATTGAGAATCTTACATGTGTGCATTATTTTTCTGAATCAAGTCTGCAACTGTATCACGAATACTCATCTCATCATCAACTTTAGCAAGCAATTCCTCATCTTTGGCTACATCTATTTTCCCACTTCCTTTTGATTGTAGTGATGATAGTGCTGATAGCATTGCTGTTTCTAACATTGATAAATAACATGTGAACAGGGATGTATCAGATATCAAGAAAACATATAATAAGTTTAACTCGTCAATGCATCCTTTATTATAGAAAAAAACCAGGAAAAACGTATTCATAAATGCTTCAAAATGATATTTTCCTCAGGATTATGTTTATGATACATGAATTTTACTTGCAATTACATTTCTCACAATTTCAGCTCTTCATTTTAAACAAGGAAAAAAGGAAGACAATCCACTGTCGCCATTGGACTCCTCCATTCAATGAATTGTTAACCTGTCCATCCATGCTATCTCATCCACATTATGTTATGTTGTGTGTCCACAATGAAAGTGCACATGCCAAGGGAGCATGACAGTATGTTAGCAACTTAGCACAACCGAATATTGGAACAATGCACCCATGTCACTACACTACATCTATGCAAGTAAAATATTAAAACATCCGCAATACATATCTAATTCGCCACTTTGATTGGCTCTAAAGTTAATCCCTACAATGTGCATCCTACACTCATGATTATTTTGAATTTACAACTCTCATACAACAACCAAACTTGTGCACCCATACTTTGACAATTTCTTAAGGGGAGCCTTTCCTTGGTTCAACTCCTCTGGTCATGGACTTTGTCAATATCTGACTCCTTCCAGGACCAATCCTACCCACCAGGGCTACAATTTGGCTTCAACCTTTCCCATCAAACTAGATTTTACAATAGTCACATGTCATGGGTGCCCTTCACTTTGCCAGTTACTCAACTCATAAGCTAAGGATCCAATAATAGAATGGAATTCAAGACACTATAACAAAAAGACAAAAATGTTGTAGTTACAAAAAAATTCCCCTAATTAGAAGAATAATACTCTTTGACTTCTACTGTAAAATATGATAAACAATTAAAGGTGATATAGAGATCAATTTACCACTATCCCATCTGAATAGAAACTTGCCACCTAATTTAAGCAAATTTCCAATACAATTAATGAGAGCCAAAATCTAATTAAATTGTGTACTTACATTCATTTCATTAACTTGAACACTGTCAAAAGGGAAAATCATAGATGAGACATCGAGTGTGACTGCTTTAAAAAAATATACCGACAATACGTGAAAAATCAAATATATGTCCTCAACTTTCAGCCTGTAGCGGGGAGGGAGGGGGCTGTTTGTTGACAATCCTAAGCGACAGTGGGAATTGACTTATTCTTGGTGGTCAATAGTGGCCACCTATAATAACACATAAGCATTAGCTTTAAATCAAGTGATAAACATTCTAAGAGCCAGGCGGATTCATAAACTTATTGCTAATGGAGACTCGACGATTATCATTTGCAAAATTAGAGACTTGAGTAAGCTTCTAGTAAGCTTTTGAGATTGACTAAACCTATCGAAAAGGTTGGAGAGTCTGGTATTCTACAATGTTCTTATAATGCACAGTTACATAAAGGTACGTTCTTATCAAGATTTATGACTTTCAAAATGAAGGAATTTACTTGACCATGAAAAGCACATTTATGATGAAGCAAAGGATAGAGAAAATCATGATGAGGTTCATATTCCCAATTTGAACTGCCTACAAGAAACTATTTCTTCGTAAGGGTAGTAAAGCATGTCTCCATCCTGCTTGAGTGGAATGTGAAAGTTCCCTACCCTGATTATATGATTATGAATTAGTTTTAAGTTCCAATTCCCTTCAGGCCCTATGGCATGTTTATGCCTTCCACTCTGACTCCCCACATTGGATGCGTTGCTTCTTCAATGGAACACAAGAGCCTCACTAAGACCTGGGTCTCATATTTTGGTGTGGAGTAATATTTACAAGTACAATGTTCAAGGTTCATGAAGAATTGTTCAAAACCTACCATTAGTACAACATCATAACATAGGGTATGTTTATGTAGGAGGATAGAGGTAGGGCAGAGCAGACAGTAAGAGTAAGAGAGGGTCTGACCTCCCCAATTACATTTTTTACTTGCCAAGTCGAAGAAGTTCAGTGCAGAAGTCAACTTTGGCACTATGAACATTGAAGAAATCAGAGCAAGGGCTATGGATTCCATACCCAACAAGAAGACAAAGAGAAAGCAGCTGCTGCCGCACCCACTCTCATCTGGGAAATTTATTTCCACAAATAATTTGTTCTACATAAATGGGACACAACTACAAGTTTCTAGTGCACTATCAGTTCCATTATGTGGCTGTAACGAAAATGATGTCTTCTTATCCAGTTTACAAGATCTACATCCTTCTATTAGATCTCCTGCAACAGAAGAGAAAGAAGATAACCTTGTGATTAGATTCTCTAATGGAGATAATGATAGTGAGGGTGAAGAACAGAGCTGGAGAGTGGATTGAAGTGAGAAAGATGGATCATCAAGGGAAAATACAAGTGGGACTTTTGTAAGCCAATCACTTGCAGCTTCTTCATAGATGGCTACAACAACATCACAACAAACCCCATGGATGCGGAAGCAAATGGCTATGGTGCAGAAGCAGTTAGCTGCATTTTGTACAACCATGTCAAGTGTAATGCAAGTTTGTGGGGTGACTTCCATGGGGTCTGGAGAGGGTCCACCTCGGCAGTCATCCTGTAATAAAAAGCCTATTGTTGGACACAATAGTTCAATTGGCCAGAAACATGCTTTCAAGCCTAGCTCATCTGTAACTAAACCCAGTGGCACTGACTTGGGGAAATTGAGAAAGCAAATTGAAACAAAAGCGAATGAATTGAAGCTCCAGAGGCATATTCGATTAGGAAAGGGACAGGATACGAGATCAATTCCAAGTGGAACATTCCACATAGCTGGTATTGTAGATTCAACAACTATGAGTAGCAGGGGGAAAAATTCTGTCAGTCCAACATTTTCTAAGTTAACAGAAGGTGCATATGTTAAAGAAATTAATGAAGAAAAACAGAAAATCCCAAATGTTATATTGCAAGAACTTGAACCCAGTTTTAAGGTTAGTACGAGTAGTCTTCAACAACAAAGGTGGCAGATTCCAAATGTTGATATTGATCATAGTTGTACAAAGGATGGTTCTAGAAATGGGGTTTTTACAAGGTAATCACATGCTGGATTGAAGGAGGAAGATGAACCAATGAATTGGAGAAACACACACTTATAAAATAACACCTTGCCTTTTTTGGAGGTACAATGCACGACACATGGAAACGAAAAGGAGTTAATGAGCATAGGGGAGAAGCACCCTACTTGGAAGGGCCATGTGGCACTAAAATTGTACTTATCATGGCAAAAGGTCCACTTAATGTTTTTATAACCATGGGAACTTAGCAACCTCCCAACGGTATATCCAACAACCCGTAATCCAGATATACCAATAACTTGTGACTTAACGGGGTCCAAGACGTCCAAAATCCTACAGGAGTGAGCCTCTATCCTAGGGGTCGCCTAACCTTCGACTCTCGTCACAAACAACGAATAAGAAACCCTACCTCTACCGATTTTGAAAATATCCACTTAATGTTTATCATCCTCTTCAGGGAGGTGGCTAGGGCATGGTCCAAAGCAATGAATTGTTAATTCGTGGTATGGATAATCCATACTGAGAGAGCAAGAAATTCCCTAATGGAGGAGCTTCTACATACTTGAAGTTGTATTTCAAATTTGAAGAGGACTATTGGGGTAAAGATGCACTATTCATTGCATGTTTCTCATATCTAGAGGCATAATTCAACTTTTAGATCCCTCGAGTTGAGGACAAATTACTTGAGGCATTTCTACATATTAGAAGGTGTATTTCACCTTTGAGGAGGGATTTGGAGTAAAAATATTTTGTTCAAGGAATTTTCTACATTTTAATAAGAAAGATATTTGCTTGAGGAGACACCATGTGGAACTTTTGACATGGTCAAACTCTCAAATGAAGAATAAATGTGTGCTATAATAGGATCTCATGAGTTAGACATATGAGAATTAGCAATGTGGACCTATTTAAGGAATTTTATCCAATCATAAGGAAAATAATAAGGGAGTGCTCCTCCTTATGAGGAATCTAGGGATTTCTAAAGAAATAGTATTCTATGGGAGAGTTGTTGGAGGTGAACACTATAAAAGGAGATCGTTCTTATTTGTTCAAGTCATGTTTGGAAGAGGGAATCATCTCATTCATACAACAGCTCAGACTTGGTCAACAAGAGTTTGGATCAATTTGGTTCAGTTTGGATTAGTGGCAACAGTCTTATACAACCATTCTCCTACAAGATCTTTCTTGGAATGTGTGCCCTAGAAGCAAGTTCAAACTGATGTAAAGTCTACTTATTATCTGCTCATGTACAAACACAGTCATCTCATTTAGATGATGGATTATTAATTTTTGGGGGGTTTTATTCCTTGAAAGGTTTCCCTGTAAAATGATTGTGTTCTTGTGCATAATTTGTGGATGATTGTTTATTTTTTGTTGTTGCTACATAACTTAGAATTCTAACTACTGCCGATATACTATACAAGTCTGATAGAAGTTAAAAAAAGAAGACTGTTACTGTTATTTAATTAAAATCCATATTAAAATTTAACAAAACATACCTTGTCAAGTGCCCTTTTGAACTATGCTGTTGGAAGGATCTCATCTCTAAGCTTAATCTCATCATTTTAACCAAACTTTTGCAAAATTGTTAAGGTGGTTTCAAGTCGTCCTTTTTCAATAAAAAGTGCATGGAGAAAAAGAAATCCTGCCAATGTAAGGCTGTGTTCATTGACACATTCTGGAAGTTTTTATGAAACAACCTTCTTCACCTCAACAATTTCCGAAGGCTATAGAGGAGCATGAAAGCATTTAACTTGCTCAAACACAAGATCACATGAACTTCATGAGATCCTATCCTAAATATGATTAATTCTCAATGCTACTTGGATTCCAAAAAGTTTCCATAATTAACATAAATTTTCACAAAAGAGATTGCATATTTTAAATCTAAAGATTTATGTTGATTTTTCTTTAGTTATAATGACATAAACCATAAAAACCTCATAAAGGTACATACCATTATTAAACAGTCCACTATATCTTGTCTTAATTCTGCATAGATTATGACAACTTGTATAGTAGTTAAGTAAAATGGTTGTATTTATATTGGGATCTGCACAAAATTGGTAAGCATGAATTCAGAAGAAGCTATTAAACACAACAATAATGCAAAGATGGGAGGTTTAATGCAATAATATAGTTAACACACATTGGATTCAAGTTTTTGTTACCAAAACTGTCCCTTTTGCCACTCTACTAAGTGGGGGCTTGTGAACTTTCCCCTTCCAGAAATTCATCTGTTGGCTTTGGATACAAGGGAAGTGCCACATTTATTAAAGGGGTAAGCTTTACATTCCAATCATCAGGAATATTTTTTGGGAGGAAATGTAGAACACAAAATTTTCAAGGAATTTGATAATTAGCTAAGTTTCTTATCCATTGTGAATAGTGGCCTCATTTCATTGCTTAATAATAGCTCAACTAGTATGCAAGCTTGCATAGTATTGTCTTTATTATGAATTTCATGTCACATTAAGTATTCGATAGTAAAGCACAAACATACAACTGTCAACAAATAAGAACATAGGAAACAACTACTAAGATGTAACTCTGTAAAATCTAATTGAAATTGACTCGTTGGACTGCTAAAATCTGGAGAAACAACAGAGAGAATTCCAGATCATAATTCTAGGTTGGAAGATTTATGGACTTCTAAAAGCTGGAAAAACAATAGAGAGAATTCCAGATCATAATTCTAGGTTGGAAGATTTATGTTTCGTTAATAGTTTATACTTCACTTAAGCAACTAATAAAACAAAATTCGTGAACCTAAAATTACACCAATGCACCAAAATAACTGTTAAAAGTCTCAAGCTGGAAAATGCTTACTTCGAAGTTCTTCATAGAAAAAGGCATGCTACATTTACAGGTTGAGATAAAACAACAAGTAGCATCATTAGAAACTACATAGATTGGAATGCATGTTCCTCTGCATAGCACCGATTGTCATCATCTGCTAATCAATGAAGGGGTAACTTAAAATGCCAGCAGTACATCTAGAAATGCTAATAATTACAATATGGGATTTAGCTAAGAAACCATATGTGGCTTCTTCATCCAAAGGCATCAAACACATTAATCCTCCAGCCATAAGTCTTCCAGCCTTGAACTTATCAACCATATCATTGAATACAACAAAGTAGAAATGTCAAGAGCATTTGTTAATAGAAAAAAATTGCAAGTGCTAAATGAGATACACAACTAAATTGACAAACCATCAAATATCAATTGATGGCTCATCTAACTTCAAAATTCTAAATCATTTTGAGAAGATCTGAAAATGTATCAGTCAATTGACGTCTTGCAATCATTTCACTTCAACTTCACTGGACAAATCAGTGCATCCTACATAACTAGCAGTAATATTGGCAATGCTGAGAAACACCTTCAAAATACCTCTCTCTACACTAGTTCTCCGGGAATATGAGACCATCCACAGAATCCAATCAAAATGACCATGACTTCCTTTACAATCATGGCATATACGGCTGCAGCCTTAATATTCTAAACAAGCAATCACATATCTCTGGTAGTAAGCGTTCTACAAGGGAAGGATAGTTGCACATAAAATTGATTATTAAAATTTAGATAGATCCTGGAAAGTGTATGGCTCTCATTGTAATTGTTCAGGTATGTAGAGTGTATTGCTATTCACTGGAGCTGTTTCTTAATAGTTTATACTTCACTTAAGCAACTAATAAAACAAAATTCATGAACCTAAAATTACACCAATGCACCAAAATAATTGTTAAAAGTCTCAAGCTGGAAAATGCTTACTTCAAAGTTCTTCATAGAAAAAGGCATGCTACATTTACAGGTTGAAATAAAACAACAAGTAGCATCATTAGAAACTACATAGATTGGAATGCATGTTCCTATGCATAGCACCGATTGTCATTATCTGCCAATCAATGAAGGGGTAACTTAAAATGCCAGTAGTACATCTGGAAATGCTAATCATTACAATATGGGATTTAGCTAAGAAACCATATGTGGCTTCTTCATCCAAAGGAATCAAACACAATAATCATCCAGCCATCAGTCTTCCAACCTTGAACTAATCAACCATATCATTGAATACAACAAAGTAGAAATGTCAAGAGCATTTGTTAATAGAAAAAAAAAATTGCAAGTGTTAAATGAAATACACAACTAAATTGACAAACCATCAAATATCAATTGATGGCTCATCTAACTTCAAAATTCTGGATCATTTTGAGAAGATCTGAAAATGTATCAGTCAATTGACATCTTGCAATCATTTCACTTCAACTTCACTTGACAAATCAATGCATCCTACATAACTAGCAGTAATATTGGCAATGCTAAGAAACACCTTCAAAATACCTCTCTCTGCACTAGTTCTCCGGGAAGATGAGACCATCCACAGAAGCCAATCAAAATGACCATGACTTCCTTTACAATGATGGCATATATGGATGCAGCCTTAATATTCTAAACAAGAAATCGCATATCTCTGGTAGTAAGCGTTCTACAAGGGAAGGGTAGTTGCACAGAAAATTGATTATTAAAATTTAGATAGATCCTTAAAAGTGTATGGCTCTCACTGTAACTGTTCAGGTATGTAGAAGTGTATGGATGTTCACTGGAGATGTTTCTTAATAGTTTATACTTCACTTAAGAAACTAATAAAACAAAATTCATGAACCTAAAATTACACCAATGCACCAAAATAGCTGTTAAAAGTCTCAAGCTGGAAAATGCTTACTTCAAAGTTCTTCATAGAAAAAGGCATGCTACATTTACAGGTTGAGATAAAACAACAAGTAGGATCATTAGAAGCTACATAGATTGGAATGCATGTTCCTCTGCATAGCATTGATTGTCATTATCTGCCAATCAATGAAGGGGTAACTTAAAATGCCAGCAGTACATCTGGAAATGCTAATCATTACAATATGGGATTTAGCTAAGAAACCATATGTGGATTCTTCATCCAAAGGCATCAAACACATTAATCCTCTAGCCATTAGTCTTCCAGCCTTGAACTAATCAACCATATCATTGAATACAACAAAGTAGAAATGTCAAGAGCGTTTGTTAATAGAAAAAAAAATTGCAAGTGTTAAATGAGATATGCAACTAAATTGACAAACCATCAAATATAAATTGATGGCTCATTTAAATTCAAAATTCTAGATCATTTTGAGAAGATCTAAAAATGTATCAGTCAATCGACGTCTTGCAATCATTTCACTTCAACTTCACTTGACAAATCAGTGCATCCTACATAACTAGCAGTAATATTGGCAATGCTGAGAAACACCTTCAAAATACCTCTCTCTGCACTAGTTCTTCAGGAAGATGAGACCATCCACAGAAGCCAATCAAAATGACCATGACTTCCTTTACAATGATGGCATATACGGCTGCAGCCTTAATATTCTAAACAAGCAATCACATATCTTTGGTAGTAAGCGTTCTACAAGGGAAGGGTAGTTGCACATAAAATTGATTATTAAAATTTAGATAGATCCTGAAAAGTGTATGGCTCTCACTGTAACTGTTCAGGTATGTAGAAGTGTATGGCTGTTAACTGGAGCTGTTTCTTAATAGTTTATACTTCACTTAAGAAACTAATAAAACAAAATTCATGAACCTAAAAATACACCAATGCAGCAAAATAACTGTTAAAAGTCTCAAGCTGGAAAATGCTTACTTCAAAGTTCTTCATAGAAAAAGGCATGCTACATTTACAGGTTGAGATAAAACAACAAGTAGCATAATTAGAAACTACATAGATTGGAATGCATGTTCCTCTGCATAGCACCGATTGCCATTATCTACCAATCAATGAAGGGGTAACTTAAAATGCCAACAATACATCTGGAAATGCTAATCATTACAATATGGGATTTAGCTAAAAAACCATATTGGCTTCTTCATCCAAAGGCATCAAACACATTAAACCTCCAACCATCAGTCTTCTAGCCTTGAACTAATCAACCATATTGTCAGGTGGAATAACTCCCGAATTCATGTTATTTCTCCATAGAATGCCTTTATTTATACATCTAAGATGACTCTTGGGATCACACATCTGAGAGTCTCTTCATATTCCTAATATTTACAATAATCTTGACGGATTATATTCCAACAATCCCCCCCTTAATACGAAGGGGTGTTAGTAAGTCCGAGCATGTTTCTGAATCTTTTAAACTTTTCTCATCCAAGCGCTTTGGTGAAGATGTCTACAACTTGATCATTTGTGGAACAATGTCGAAGATGGACTGTCTTGGCATCTACATGATGTCGAATCAAATGATACTTTGTGTTGATGTGTTTGGTTTGATCATGGAATATGGGATTCTTAGCCAGCTTGATTGCAGAAGTATTGTCAATAAATAATGGAGTGGAGTTCTCTTGTTTTTCTTGCAAATATTCAAGTATCTTCTTGAGCCATACTATTTCTTTCGTTGCTTCACCTGTAGCCATATATTCTGCTTCTGTTGTTGAATCTGCCGGAACTGACTATTTGCGTGATCTCCATGAGACAGCTGCTGATCCAAGACTCATAGTGTATCAAGAAGTTGATACTCCTGTCTCCTTATCGCCATCAAAATTTGAGTCTTAGTACCCAATAAGTTTGAAGTCATCCACCTTAGAGTACTTGAGTCCAACGTCTTGAGTCCCCTTCAAGTATCTTAGAACTCTTTTTGCAGCTGACCAGTGTCCTTCACAAGGTTTATGCATGAACCTTGAAAGTATGCCAACAACATAAGAAATATCTGGTCTAGTTGTTGTAAGGTAGATAAGTCTTCCTACAAGTTGTCTATACTTGGTTGCATCTTCAAATTCTTTTCCTTCGCTTGATGTGAGCTTCATTTTCTGTTCCATTGGAGTAGAGATAGGGTTGCATTTTGTCATGCAAAATTTGTCTAGTAGTTCTCCAACATATTTTTTCTGAGATAGGAATATGCACTTAGGATGTTGAGTGACTTCAATTCCTAAGTAATAGTGGAGATGTCCCGTATCTGTCATTTCAAAGATCTTTTTCAAATCTTTCTTTATGGATGCTATATAGCTCTCATTGTTCCCTGTCATCAAAAGATCATATACATACACCACAAGATACACAACAGATCTTCCAACTTTCTTTATAAACAATGTTGCATCATCAAGATCAAAATGTTTGAAATTTAACTTCAAAAGATGCTCGGTTAATTTTTCATACCATGCGCGAGGTCCTTGTTTTAGGCCATACAAGGATTTGACAAGCTTGCATACCTTTTGTTCTTTTCCTTTCACAACAAAGCCTTCTGGCTGAGACATGAAGACATTCTCTTGCAAGTATCCGTTCAAGAAAGCAGTCTTCACATCCATTTGATGAACTTTCCACCCATTCTGAGCAGCTAAAGAGAGTAAGGTACGGATGGTATCCCATTTTGCTGTAGGAGAAAACATTTCTTCATAGTCAATTCCTTCCTTCTGTGCATGGCCTTTTGCTACAAGCCTCGCTTTGTGCTTGTCAAGTGAGCCATCTGATCTGTATTTGTTCTTGTACACCCACTTGCAGCCAATTGGTTTGGTTCCAACTGGAGGGTCAACCAGCTTCCAACTTCCATTCTTCATGAGTGCATCATACTCATTCTGCATAGCTTCTTTCCACTCAACTCGAGTAGAAGCTTCTTCGAAGGAAGTTGGTTCAAAGTTAGCAGATAAATTAAATTCAAAATCAAATGATACATCCATGTCATCACCTGAATTATCTGCTTCTCCTCCATCTTCATGTCTTTTTGAACTTCTCGTTCCCGTCTTTCCAACTTCATCCGGATGGACACTTTCAAGTGTCTTTGTGGCCCATTTAGGAATCTTCCGTGATGGTCCTGGTTGATCAGCTGGTGGTGCTTCATTTCCTTCAAGGTTGAGTCTTCCAAATCTCTCAATCACATCATCGAGTTGAATCTCTTGTTTAGGTGAAGTAGCAGGAACTTCTTCATGCGGGGGAGTTGGTGCTTCATATGGAAATTCCAAAGGTTGTTCCATAATAGGAATCCCCCCTTCAAGGTTTGGAATTTCATATTCATTTTCGGAATATTTCTTTGGATGAGGATATTTTTCCAAACGATCAAGCTGTCTCTCAATGGACTGGTCATTTTTATTAGTCTCAAGAAAAATGACATCTCTGGAAATAACAAACTTCTTGTTTACCTCATCATACAGATGGTATGCCTTGGAGTTTTCTTCATACCCCAGGAAAATGCATTTTCTGCTTCGAGCACCAAGCTTGTTTCTTTGCTCCTTTGGAATCAAGGCATAACAGGTGGAACCAAAAACTCTGAGATGCCTGACTGAAGGGAGATGGCCAAACCACATTTCATGTGGAGTCTTGTTATCAAGAGCATTTGAGGGACTTCTGTTTCTCAAATAGGCTGCACATTTCACTGCATCACCCCAAAACATTAGTTTTACCTTCTTAAAAAACATCATTGAGCGTACCATATTCATTATGGTTCTGTTCATTCTTTCTGCTACACCATTTTGTTGAGGATTGTAGGGAACTGTAGTCTGATGTGCAATTCCATGTTGGCAAAGATAATCTTCAAAAGCATTTGAAGTGTATTCTTTCCCATTGTCAGTACGAAGTGTACCAATTTTAGATTGTTCTTGTTTTTCTATCAATGCATGAAAGTCCTTGAATGTTTGAAATGCTTCTGATTTTGTCTTTAATGAGTAAATCCAACAAATTCTCGAGTAGTCATCAACAAAGGTCATAAAATACTTATTCCCATTGGCAGAAGGAGTTGGCATTGGGCCACATAAATCAGAATGCACTAATTCTAATTTCCTACTTGCTCTGAAATTAGATTCATGGAATGGCAGCTTACTGTGTTTCCCTAATATACATGCATCACATTTGCTCTTCTCTTTGGGAATGGTGGGAAAACCAAATACACCATTCTTTCTCAACAAACAAAGACTGTTATAATTCAGATGACCAAATCTTGCATGCCACAATAAACTTGATGACAAATTACCTTCTCCATGCTGAGAGAGGTAGGCATAGTTCTGGACCCTTGCAGATGAACCCTTTAGCTTCAGCAACTTCCCATCTTCGTATCCAGTCATGATGACTTGGTTGTCAGAGGACTTTCTTATTTCTACGATTCCATCAAACATGTGGATGGAATGGCCTTGCTGTCGAATCTGCACCAAGGACAACAGACTTCTCTGCAACTCTGGAAGATAAAGAACATTCTTCAACAAGAAATAAGGGAATCCAGGCATCTTCAGCCGAATGGTGCCCATTCCCTTTGGTTTAAGACTTGAATTATCTGCAAAGTAAACTATGCCATTTATTGTTTCATTAAGTTCTTCAAAACAGTCTTTTCTAAAAGTCATGTGTGATGTTGCACCAATATCAAGTAGCCAACAATCTGTGTAATATGAAAGTGAAGTCATTTCATTAATACCAAGATTACAATGTGCAACAATACAATGAGCAGAATCTGAAGATTTACTAGCATTTTGGTTCTTATTGTCATCTTTCTTCTAGTTATGTCTGTCTTTGATGGAGTCCCATGAAGCCCAACACTGATCTACTGTGTGTCCAATCTTTCCACAACGCTTGCACTTCAAATCTGAACTTTTGCTGGAGTTGTTTCTGCCTCCTCCACCTCTGAAGTTTCTTCTTCCTCTGCATCTCTTGCTGCTTTCTCCTTTGGGATGATCTTTGGATTGGTCTTTGGTGTGGTTCTTTGCTTTTAGAGTAAAGCAAAGTGATTCTCCAGAATGCTCGGTTGTCTTCTTACCAAAATATTTCTCTCTGTCAGCTATCTTCTCTACCAGGGTGTCAAATGTCAGTGATTTGAACTTGTCACTTGCTTGTAACGACTCAAGATAGTTGGAGTGAGAAGGATACAAAGATTTTACAAATGCTGCAAGGGGAAGATCTGGTTTCATACCAGTGGCTTGAATCTTGTGCATGATAGCTTTGATTTTAGAGGCAAGTAACATGGGATCATTGTCTTTTACTTCTAAACTGAATAGTTTTAGCATTAGTTGAATAACTTCCATTTCAGAGTGTGAATCATACAGATCTTTTAACGTTTTTAGTGCTTCAAAAACGTAGGCAATATGTGCTAGCTCACCTCTTCACTGACTGTGGCAGTGATTACCGCTAAAGCTTTCTTGTCTTTTGTTTTCCAAATGGCCTTCTCTTTCTCGGATTCTTGAGGTCCTGGGTCTCTGGTTATGGTCCCTCCAGCTTCTGTCTCTATTGTGGTGCCTTCGCAAATACCGTCCCAAAGGTCATTGTAGATGAAGGCAGATTTGATCTTCCTCCACCATTCTGGATAAGTGTCTTTGCCAGTGAGAGTGGCACCAACTACAGATGCTATAGATTGCATCTTCTGTGATTGAATCTTGCAACTAAAACAATAGGAGAAAAAGAAGAAAGAGTAAAGGTGCAGGTCTAAGTCTCTGCCACCTTCCTCAAGCTTTACAACAATGCCAATGATAATTAGTATTCAAGGCGGTCACAACAAACACCAACAATCTTCTCCTATATTGGTCACAGTTTCGAGCTCAAAGCACAACTTTAAATCGAAAGGAGAAACCCCAGCACTCCCATACACATACATTCAAACTCAAAGCTTCAATACAACAGTCACAGGCCTCTTCAATACATAGCAACCATATCGTACATATGAAAATATTTGTAGACTTTGGAATTAGGGTAGAAATTAGGTTTTCTGTAGTTCCCAACAGTCACAAACAATTGCAACAAAAAATGTAAAATGGTTTTACCTCCACTAGCGTGATTCTTTCAACAAGCTCTCTCAGCCTTTTACAAATCGCTCATGTCCAAATTCAGTTGGTACACACAAGCTCAAGCATAGTATTCCACGAGTTCACAACTCTCAGCAATTTTCTTGGCAGGTCGCAGCAACTTCACAATCAATTGTAGATCGTTGTCTCCAGATTTGGTAGTCACAGCTCCAAGAAAGAGGATAAAACACACAGTTTTGATAGCTTCAAATGGTGGTCACAGATGTGAGGAGGGAGTGGCAGATTGCACAACCCTCTCCAGGCAGATTTCAAATAGTCACAAAAACGTGGAATAGAGTGGTCGCAGACAGTCACAAAAATGTTTGAGGATTGAGGGAGTGACGAGATGCAGATAATCACACAAAAAACACAGAGGATTGAGGGAGTGACGGGAGGTGGAGGCCGTAATTCCAAATGAGAGCACAGCTTCTATCTCACTCTAAAAATTGTTCCTCAACACGGGTCTGTATCCAACCAGATAATAACGACTATAATGATGGAAAGCAAGCTAGCAGGAGGGAAGAGCAGAGGGCAGACTGGCGATGGGAAGGTAGCCCCAGAGAAGAATATTGCAAAGGGCAGAGCGAATCGACTGGCAAGCAGAATGCCAAGACTGAGACACAACAGCCAGGAGTTATGACAGGAAGCATTGATAGGCATGCAGGCAGGAGTTATGGAGCTCTGATACCACTGTCAAGTGGAATAACTCCCGAATTCATGTTATTTCTCCATAGAATGCCTTTATTTATACATCTAAGATGACTCTTGGGATCACACATCCGAGAGTCTCTTCATATTCCTAATATTTAAAATAATCCTGATGGATTATATTCCAACAAATATCATTGAATACAACAAAGTAGAAATGTCAAGAGCATTTGTTAACAGAAAAAAAATTGCAAGTGTTAAATGAGATACACAACTAAATTGACAAACCATCAAATATCAATTGATGGCTCATCTAAATTCAAAATTCTGGATCATTTTGAGAAGATCTGAAAATGTATCAGTCAATTGATGTCTTGCAATCATTTCACTTCAACTTCACTTGACAAATCAGTGCATCCTACATAACTAGCAGTAATATTGGCAATGCTAAGAAACACCTTCAAAATACCTCTCTCTGCACTAGTTCTCCGGGAAGATGAGACCATCCACATAAGCCAATCAAAATAACCATGAATTCCGTTACAATGATGGCATATACGGCTACAGCTTTAATATTCTAAACAAGCAATCACATATATCTGGTAGTAAGCGTTCTACAAGGGAAGGGTAGTTGCACAGAAAATTAATTATTAAAATTTAGATAGATCCTGAAAAGTGTATGGATCTCAATGTAACTGTTCAAGTATGTAGAAGTGTATGGCTGTTAACTAGAGATGTTTCTTAATAGTTTATACTTCACTTAAGCAACTAATAAAACAAAATTCATGAACCTAAAATTACACCAATGCACCAAAATAACTGTTAAAAGTCTCAAGCTAGAAAATGCTTACTTCAAAGTTCTTCATTTGAAAAAGGCATGCTATATTTACAGGTTGAGATAAAACAACAAGTAGCATCATTAGAAACTACATAGATTGGAATGCATGTTCCTCTACATAGCACCAATTGTCATTATCTGCCAATCAATGAAGGGGTAACTTAAAATGCCAGCAGTACATTTGGAAATGCTAATCATTACAATATGGGATTTAGCTAAGAAACCATACGTGGCTTCTTCATCCAAAGGCATCAAACACATTAATTCTTCAGCCATCAGTCTTCCCGCCTTGAACTAATCAACCATATCATTGAATACAACAAAGTAGAAATGTCAAGAGCATTTGTTAACAGAAAAAAAATTGCAAGTGTTAAATGAGATACACAACTAAATTGACAAACCATCAAATATCAATTGATGGCTCATCTAACTTCAAAATTCTATATCATTTTGAGAAGATATGAAAATGTATCAGTCAATTGACGTCTTGCAATCATTTCACTTCAAGTTCACTTGACAAATCAGTGCATCCTACATAACTAGCATTAATATTGGCAATGCTGAGAAACACCTTCAAAATACCTCTCTCTGCACTAGTTCTCCAGGAAGATGAGACCATCCACAGAAGCCAATCAAAATGACCATGACTTCCTTTACAATGATGTCATATACGGCTGCAGCCTTAATATTATAAACAAGCAATCACATATCTCTGGTAGGAAGCGTTCTATAAGGGAAGGGTAGTTGCACAGAAAATTGATTATTAAAATTTAGATAGATCCTGCAAAGTGTATGTCTCTCACTGTAACTGTTCAGGTATGTAGAAGTTTTCCTTACCCAGACATGTTAGACATTTGTTCATGGTGCTCCAGAAAGTACATAACACACATCTGACCCAAATAAGTTGCATGATAGGACTCGTCAAGATCATATATATTGAAGTTTCTTGGTTGAGAGCCAAGCTCTTGCGACACTTTGTATATGTATAGCAGCTGCTTTAATCTTGAGGAATCGTCTATTTTCAGTCAATGTTCTATGCCATGATTGAATTCCATAAGAAAACGATGATTTAAAATTGTGTACATGCTTCTTTCTTGAATTACAGAGAGTGCAAAATAATCTTGAAGTTTCTTGGCTAAGAGCCAAGCTCTTGCGACACTTTGTATATGTATAGTAGCTGCTTTAATCCAAAAGAATCACCGTCTTTCAGTCAAATCTTTATGACATGAATGAATTCCATCAACAAACGATGATTTCAAATTATCTATATGCTTCTTTCCTGAATTACAGAGAGTGCAAAAGAATGTTGAAGTTTCTTGCTTAAGGGCCAAGCTCTTGGGACACTTTGTATATGTATTAATGTATTTCTACTCTAATAATAACAAGATGATCAATTTAGTTTTGGAATGAATTTCTTTTAATATGTGTTTTTTTGTTCATATCATGTTCCAAAACTTCATCCAATATAAATATTTCAAGCAAACACATTTCATATACTACCTTAAACATCATCAAACTATTGGAATTTGTGCATCTCCTCATTGGCTTGGTCTGAAAAGAAATTGAGGTCGAAAGGTGGGCTAGGAAAGCAGGGAAAAATGACCCAAATAAATCCTATCACTTTGTAATAATGGAAATGGCTAGCTACACTAACTAAACAGGCTTCTGCAATCCAAAAAGAAAGAAGGAAATACGTATGCACCCACATTCGCACACACCACCAGGACAATGCTAGTGATGAGGAAGCGATTAGGTTTCCTTTCAATCAGCCACATTTTGTCAAATAGTTCCAATGCTTATTTTGCAAGGCCTTGCTTGGAATAATCTACAATCATCACCGTCCAGGAGGACACATCCTTCTGATCAAATAATCTACAAGTATAAGCCACAAATCACTACTTGGAATACATATTCATCAGAACGTTTTCTAGGATTCAACCTGGCTGAATAAAAAATTTATATGATTCAGCCGTGTGGTCACTCTGTCCACTAATGAATTGATGTTGGCCTATGTAACTGTTTCTCCTCCAACACCGATAATTATGCATTTTCTTTATGCAACAATTGTGTGCCTCTGCGCAGATTCACCTTTCCAAGTTGTGTCTCTATGACCTGTGTTGATCCTCCAATGAATGCAATCCTGGTGTTAGTGCCCGCTGGTTGGTCACTAGTGTTTTTTCCTTTGTTATTTTTTAATGTGAGGCAGGTAGCAACAACAACCTCATATGCGGTTGGGTACATAAATACTCTCACTCTCCCTCCCATGGACTTCGGTGGCAAGTTTGTCCTAACTTTTTCCCTAACAACATCACTGTTACCATGTGGCCTTGTTACTTTGCCCCAAATGCACCTGTAATTACTTCCCTTCTGCTTGGTTTTCGCCTTGTAAATATAGGACATATTTTTACCAAGATATCAATCCACTTCCTATGGTGTATTGACTCCATTGATTTGAATCAGAGAAGTGTTTGGGTATTGATTTGATTCAACCTTCTGTAGCCAAGGATGATCCCTTGAACATACAACCTGATATGCTCTCCTTGGCGTCCCTTCACCATCTTCACTCCTCACGATCTGCCTCTACAAACAAACAATCAAAACCCTACTGAAACGATTTTATGTATATTTATTGTTGGGTATTGATTTGATTCAACCTTCTATAGCCAAGGATGATCCCTCGAACATACAACCTGATACGCTCTCCTTGGCATCCCTTCACCATCTTCACTCCTCACAATCTGCCTCTACAAACAAACACTCAAAACCCTACTGAAACGATTTTATGTATATTTATTTAAATGGTAATGCTAATGCGTATTTGATAAAGGGGAAGCTTGGGGAAGGCTTAAGGGAAATTTAAGGGTTTTATTTTTAAATAATCACAAAAGCTTAAATAGCGCAATATAACCAGTAGCTTGGTGGCATCAACAATTTCCGCAAAATAAAAAAATCATAAGCCACTTCGTCATCTCAATATGACCATCCAAAACCTATGAAATAAACAACCTATGCATACTATTTTTTCCATCAAACTGAGCAATCAACCAAATGACATTTGCATGGATATATTCGGCCATATTGACCATTAGTGTACGAAAATTCGACAGCAGTGCAAAATTCGGTGAATTTTCCATAACAGCACATATATGATATCGTCAACCTACTTTTCACACTCTTTGATACCCCTAAACCTACAAACCCCAGAAGAAACAACCCACGAAGCTCAAAATTATTTTTAAAAACCATTAGAAAGCATATAAGTATAAAATACATTGCAAAATTTCCAAAATATGATTTTTTTTTCTCTGTTTTATTGAGAGTTCCCCAGGCTGAAATATTTCTTCTAAAATATGGAACAAAATGCATATTTTTGTATCTATGAGATGTTTACTTCAGTATTGGAGCTGTACTAGATTTTTTTGTGACATATTTTTGCATACCTAGTCATGTTCGTATTCAAGTCTCACTACTACGGGCCTATTGGATTGGAAGCTGGATATGGAGCTGCATCAACGTAAATCAGATCAAATGCAATGGGTGCTGCTTCAATAGAGTTCCAAATGGGCTATGACCTTACCTGGAAGTATCTTTCCAATTTGCAGGTTTCGGTCTACTTACTGATCCAGTTGTATCCATAGCTAACTCAACATTATACCTAACTGTCTATATCTATTCCCTTTTACTTCTTTCTCCTTACCGTGATGTCGATATGAACAAGTCAAAGGTAAAGTTATTGAAATGTGCATTTTTTCTGGAGCAGTCAATATGGGCACAACCCATTCCCTACACATCGAGATGTGATATAGATAGGGAGCTGAGATTATAGAGCCATCTAGAATTGATGCACGTGTATTATTAAATATACCCTCCCCTATAAAGCTGAAGCTGAGTCCATTGGTCATAACCCCCTATTTTAGCTCTTTATCCTTAATAATTTTGTGGATCTTTACTTTACTTTACCCACTCTACTTCTACATGGGCCCCGATTTAATTTAAGGTACCTTAGCTCATTAACACCTGCCTTTAAATGTAACATCAACCCCTATCTCAATTGGTGGAGTGGACCTCATTAGCTCCCCCTTTATAGAAAATGTATTTGAATGTATAGGGAAAGGGGGTTAAATGAGAAAATGAAAAATATATCTTTTTCATTTTTTCTTTGGGTAATAGATTTGGGAAAGGGGTTTTAAATGAAAAATGGGTAAAGGAGAGGGTTTGGGAAAAAATAAAAAGAAGGGTTTAAGATAATCCAGAAGAAGAGATGTTTTTATGGGTCTTTTTCATTTTTAAAACATAAAGGTATTAGTTTTTTTTGCAAAGAGGTACTTATGGAGAAAATTTACAACTTTGTGGATATATGCATAGTGAGAAAAAAAGAGAAAGGACATGACCAACAAATTAGTTGAAGGATGCAAAATTTATAAATTTCAACTAACAAGATGCAATCGATTTTAACTTGTCGAAACTTTGATTGGCCATCGAAAGGGTCAAATAGTCTTAGAATTTGGAAAATGAAATATGGAGACGATTAAAGCAATATGGACTCAACATTGCCCGAAACGTTTAACAAGGCTATCCAAAGCTCTAAGTCCGGGTGACTGAACCAAGCTACCAGTTTATGTAAGGGTTATGAAGAGACCAGTTTGGTAACATTACGAATGGGAATAAGAGCTGAAACATATGAATGCAATGCAAGACTAATGGGATTGAGGATTAAAGAGAAGACCACGAAACAAAGTTGGTTTCCATTGACATTTGTTAACTTGTTCCGGGATGGAATGGCATTACACTACCTTCACTTCAATGTTTTCAAAAAAACCTACCTACGCTTCAGTATTATAACCAGTATTATCAAGGAAATGTTAAAAATTCACAGTAAACTAAGAAACTTACCTGTGAATTTAACCTACCTACCTAAGCTTAAGTATTATAACAAATATTATAATGAAAAATTTAAAAATTCACAATAAACCAAGAAACTTGCATATGATTTTAACCCGCCTACCTAAGCTTCAGTATTATAACCAATATTATCAAGAAAAAGTTAAAAATTTGCAGTAAACCAAGAAACTTACCAACGATTTTAACCTAGCTACCTACGCTTCAGTATTATAACCAATATTATTAGGCAAAATTTATCAATTCACAGTAAACTAAGAAACTTACTTGCAATTTTGTAAGGGAAGAAGGTGAATTTGACTCTAGAGCTGCAAAATTCATGGCCCACCTCTTCAAGAGCCTTCAGGTTCTCTCCAATGTTGTTTTATCCATGGCAGTGATAGAAATTAAATACCGAAATTATTAACCCCTAACCCCAAAAATTCTATTTTGGATGCATAATTGTTAACCGACACATGGTTGAAGATAGAAGGTAGGAAAATTACAAAATTTACACTTCACTATCAAAATTGCAATTTTTCATGACACAATTAAAAATGACTAACATAAATGACTAGTTCATATTCTTCTTGCTAGTCATTTTTTATGCCGTGACTAAATTGGTCATTTATGTTAGTCATTTTTAACTCTGTCACTTATTATCTAGTCATATTTGTTAACTGGTGACTACATTAGTCGTTTATAGTTGGTTCAATCAAAATTGCTTATATTTAGTAGTAAATCACTTGAAAAAACTGTGGTGACTAAAATTTTTAGTCACCTAGTCACTAATTCCTCATTTTGTACCAGTGTTAACATGGGATTGATTATGTTCCTTGGTTCTTTGTATATCATTTTCCTATGATTGTAAAGTTTCTATCATTATAGTACCAACATCTGCAGCTTGTGAGGTAGTAGCATCACCTTTTTCCTGTGATCTAGTGGTATCATGGGCCTAATATGATCGAGTGTCATCAATTGGTTGATCCCTCTATAACTGAGAAACAAAATTATCCTCAATTCCTAATTCTATTGTAGTGCCACTCATTCCTCTAAGTTGCCGACTATCATCAACCTAGCTACTCAAACGATTTATTGGTCGCATACTTCGAAGTGTTCAGTAAATAGATTCCAATTGGGACGAAGCTAAAGTACTTTCAATATTACTCTTTTCTACAAACCTATCATTCTCTGGAATCATAGACACATTACATTATATATGTCCTTAAATGACGAACTCCAAAGTTCGAATCCAAGAAAAACAATTTATAATCTAGTAGATGTTCAACAACCAAAATTACACACTAGTACATGTGGAAATTTTTCTCACGGACTTTCGTTGCTAAAGAAACACTTGTGTGTTGCTTTAGCAAAGAAAATGGCCCCTTCGTTTCTTGGGAAAACTTTCATCGCTAGAGCCACGCTTTTAAAAATTTGTCGCTCTTGCGACGAATAGTTCATGTCGCTATTGTGATGACATCTGGATTCTTTTGTGAGAAAAAATTAGCGATGAAAATCCTTAGCGAGTCGCTATAGCGACGAAAACACCAAAAAATGGCAACAAACACACCAAAATTGGTAACGGGACAATAATGACGAACAAACCAAAAAGTAGTGACGAAAACACCAAAAAACCAAATTGGTTGCGACGAAATCTCATCGCTAGAGCGTCGTATATTGGATGGTGTTGCAACGACACGCCGTTGCTATAGTGACGAAGGATCAACATGTTTACAACAACCTAGCAATATTTGTGACGAAATCTCATCGCTATAGTGACGAAAATACATAGCAAGTTCCGTTGCTGGTATAGCAAGTTCGTCGAAACTTGCTATGTATGTCCGTCGCTATAGCGACGGAGGTGTCTATTTAAAAAAAAAAAATTTGGATAGGGGTTAGGATTGGCTAGAAGTATTTGCTATACCCTAAATGACCATTCAAAGGATTGACCATGGCTACACCACTTCGTAGATGAGCTTTCCGAGGACAAGAGTGGTACATATTAACTCCCAATGAATTCTCAAGAGGACTCCACTTCCCTCAAGGATTTCTGGGATAACATTGCATCATTAATAAACTGCTACATAATAGAAAAAAATCCCCTATAAGATGATTAAATAATAAAAAAGACTAAGTTTCACCTTGTAATTGTATGCAACATACACAAGCAGAAGGACCGCCCTCTTATTCAATGCATAAAAAACTCGGCATTTTGTAGCTACTATGAGCACTATGATCCCTTGGACATGGAATAAAAGGAAAAACAACTAAAATGAAGAGAGCCCGGTTTTTTATCTCAACAATATTGAGAGGGATTAAAAAAAATTGATGTTGAGCCTAGAGATTCTCTTTTCCCAGATTCAAACGTGTGCTTGTTGTACATATCCAATCCATATATGCTACACCAACCTCTATATTAGAAACAACTATTGTAAGATAAACCAGGAGGTTTGAACCTAGAACTAGTTTGCAGAAGTAATAGCCTTACATATACCAAAGGTTTCTGTATACATTAATGAAACTTTTTATTAATGAACCTTTTCTTACATAGAACCAACACAACATTCATCTGCTTGTTAAGGAGCTAGATTAAAAAATGTGGGAATTGTTTTCATGAAATGACAAAAAGGTTCCATGTCATCTAAATATCAAACGATCAGAAGCAAGATACACCAGAAATGAGTTGAAATGAGTGGATAGCAATATGCTCCAAACCAAAAGATGTCCAAGATTGAGTAATATACATTGTAGAAACAAACGTTGAATGCATGCAAAAGACAAATACATGCAATAATTTTTTAATTGCATTGCTGATCACTACAGAAACTACGTCCAACTTTATATTGGAAAAATGATCAATTGAAAATGGAAACATGAATTATGTTGATGTCTTTACTCTCCAGACTAGTTATTGTTAGGTTGCCACATTTGGACTTGTTAAATCAGAAAAGTTCACAAATTCAGAATAACAAAAAATTATGAATCACAACTCCTAGCACAAAGAAGAATTTTTATACATATGCAAATTCCTAGTATGCATGATTTGGGTAACCTTTACCACAGATTTTATGCACAACCAAGCAACCTTCATATTCCTTAAACCTGGCCTAAACTAGCACAACCCTAGTGGAATCTTGGAAAAGTTACAAGTTCTACATCTTCATCTAACTAAAAATAGAACTGGTAATTCACCTTCTATATGCATGGCTGCAAATATTATATACCTTAATGCATATCAGACGGTTGCCAGTCATTCCCAGATTATTCCCATTGCCTTGTAAACTTTGGTGTTTTTAAAAAAGTTCCAGATATACTAATAAAAGCACAAAATACTATATTGCTGATTAATGTTCCACAAAAGATACAATTGAGTACTTATAGTAATCCTTGCAGAATATTCATGAAATGAAGAGATCAACAAGAATAAGCAGCTGCCTTCCATCCAACTTCTTTGCAAAGGTGTTGTTGCACGATCAGAATCTGACAAATTCAAGGAAATCATATAGCAAAGGGACTACGTAATTAATATCATGTACAGTTATTCCTCTCACCCATTTCATTTTCAAATTTTCTCTTTGTAGGATCGTCTTGAGAAGTTTAAACGGTAATACATTGCTTAATAAGCATTTTGGAGGATAAAAGCCTACCAACTTGTACAGTGAAAAGAAGATCAATCATAATAGAAAAAAATACAAGCTTTAATATCAAACCTTCTCATATTGATCTTTGTTACTTCAACTATACATCTAAGAGAACGTAAGAAATGAATAGCCTTGCCTAGCTCCACCCCTCATCCTGTAAAACAGAAAAATAAAAGTAATTTTTAAAATAAGAAAGGCTTTGCACAGAATGTGTTGAAACAAAATAACAAGATTATTTGCGTAAATATAAACATGCATAGGTTTGCACACCAAGGTAGTTACACTTCTTTCCTTCAAAATCCTAACAAGTCTATGCACATTCATCATCATATTTCTCACAAATAAGTCCAAGACTAGCCATCTATGTACACTGTCACTTGTATAGAATACATTGCAATCGAGCAAAATGCGTAATATAATTGAATTTACTTTATTGTCAAGGAAATAATGTATTGAAGGTAGATTTAATTTCAATTTTTATCCCAAGAATTTAATATTGAAATTTCAATCAGACACATGAAATGTTAGCTTGAAAAGGCTTAGACAATCTTCAGGTAAACCATTTTCAGTCTGAACATCTAGAACAAATCAAGCATCAGTATTCTTGTTGATCTGATCATAAATTATCCTCATCTGGAATGGTACCCCATCCCAACCTTAATTCAATTCCTAGAAGCTAGAACTAATAGAGATGCAGTTCATATTGATATTTCTACCTCAATCTAAAGCGAGCTACCCAGTCTGAAATTATGTTTCTACTCTTCCATTACTTTTCAAGTTTTCACATATCAGCGTAAGTGACATTGGAGTCATCACACTCTCTACCTTCTAAATTTTAAACGATTGACAAACCTGTGAGCACTTGGTTACTCACATTGCATTGATTACATGTCAGAACATAACTGAAAAACTAGACTTTCATTAAACACAAGTTTCTTCATATAGCATATTTATTATTTCCAGCTAGGGTAATGAAAAAAAATATGGAGCCAGATTGTAAATTGAAAACTATCCATTGACCCTACAAAATTCATGCATGCAATAAAGAATAATACCACCACAAACCTGTGTGGCATTTTCCCACATACCATGAAGAATATCATGCAATGATCCCATTGTTGCAAACTCATATGCAAGCACACGAAGGCTGCCCTCAACACAACATCCAACAAGTTCCAATACATTTTCATGTTTTAATCTTGAGACCATGGACATGTACAAGCATATTTAAAATAATATTACAAAATCTGTGTGACAAAGTAAAAGTAGATATTTGGGCTTAAGATTTATTTGTTGACAAATTAGAATTAAAAAAAAACAACAAAACAGGTGAGCTTAAAATAAAATCCTTTTAGTTTAACATTATAATGTATTACATGTGAAAGGAATTCTTGATTGGGTTGCTTTCTTGTGTCAAGCTTCTTAATGGATGTAGTACGACCACTTCTTAAGACTGAATAGTACACCCGACCATAGGAACCCTCTCCAATCAATGATTTTGGACCAAAGTTATATGTTGCTTCTTTCAATTCCTCTATAGGAATTTAAGGTACTTCAATGAGTAGAGGCAATATGATTTGTCCATCCTTACTAGTTTCTGCTCTCTTGTGACCCCCATTGTTACCCGCAATATCCATTCACATAATAATGAGTTAAAAAAAGAGATCCTGAACCATATCTATTGAGTTCCTTTTAAGGATAACGGTTTCAAAATGAAAATATCATGTTTGGCGTCCATGAGAACCTGAGTTAAAGTTGTGTTCTCAAATATTTATGGTGTTAAACATTCGCATATAAAATAAAAAATATAATTCCTCACAGTGATGAATTGTCACAAAAAGAAGAACCCATATCTATGATTATATATATAGATGATCTATAAAACAGTTTCAAGAAAACTTGCCATGACAATAAAAAAATGACAAGCAAATTGTATAGGGAACAACTTCCTATTTCTATCTATGCTATCATGACACTTGAAACCTTAGAAAGTATGCAAAGCTGTTACAATGTGTAGAAACATGAAGTGTACCCAAAAAGAAAATATATACGGACATGCAATTCATGACAGGAGGATTTTGGGGCACAAGATGAATAAAAAAGGAGAAGGGGATGTATTTTTATCATTAGTCATGTGTGCAACTTCATTCATTTTTTGTATTCTTAATGCTTGCTACTTTATGGCACTCTTTCACCGATGAATTTGTTGAATACCCAATATTCTATCCACTAGCTGTTGGCAATATCTCTATCTAACTACTTGATAGCTTGGCCATCCCAATAGCTTGTACCCTTATGATTCTAGTTTGTTTCCCATGTTTTATTCTGAACGATAATTGGGTATTTATGCTTTGCAATGTGACATATTTACATTGTGATCTCACTATTGTAGGCAAATTCGATCTTTTATCAAATAAAAACTTGATCCTATAGCACTATTTGTTTATAGGATAAACATTTCCATAGCATTATTTTCTTCTTTCAGGATCAACCCTTAACACATAGTTCCAGGTCTATTTCAACTTTATCTTTCACACCCTATTCCAGTAACACACAACTCTTGGCTCTTTTATCAAGATGACCCTTCACACACAGTTCTAGGCCTGGCCCTTTGCACACAATTTGGGTCCTCAACCCAGCCCTTAGCAACAAGTTTTCAGATGGGACTAGGGGTGTTACATTTGCAATTTACAAGATTATCATAAATAGTGAATAAATATAAGAGTTATAACATATGGTGTTATCAACGGGGTGGTAGGGGGGCGGAGTTTTTTTCACTCTGGATGGATTTTTGGAAACTAGGTTCGCTTGGGGTCTAGGAGATGACACTAATAACATGGTTGAAGCCCTAGAATTATGGAAAGGGCTGAGGATCGCCAAGACCCATGGAATCTCTGAGTTAACTATCATTGGAGACTCCAGAATTATTATTCAAGCACTAACCGAGAACTTAACTCTGAACCAAATGCTCCTGAGGCGACTTATCCACAAAATCATGGCCCAAGTCCTCACCTTCAGTAACATTGAATTTTATCATGTGCTGCGGAAAAACAATATAAAGGCTGATAAAGAAGTAAACCTGGGCTCTTCTCTCAGCCCCGGGGAGCTAATTATCAATGGCCTTGGCTCTCTTTGTTCCCCTCCATAGGACCAGGGCTAAGACCATGTGGTTGCCCACCTTGTGGGCCCCTACGATCTGGTCTAAACCGTGCAAGTTGGTTTCCAGGATAGGTGGAGGATGGACGAAACGTGGCTTGGCGTCGGCAGTTGAAGGGAGGTTAAATGCATGCTCTAATGTGGTCATTTATCCTGGTGCGAAAATGATAGGTGTCTCATCAAAGCTGGAGTATTTGATTGTTTTCATGGCAGGTTTAATTACTCGCGCGTTGGGGGATATGGTGCTGCCAGAGACCTTGTGTGGCAATGCTTTAAAATGATGGATCAATGTGGATGGTTTCCATATCAGAATCACTTGCATGGTGAATAATGGCCTTCTCCAGGAGCTTTGTCGACTGGTTAGTGATAAGGAGTTGTTGTTCGTCAGGATCGATGCTGGGTCTTCTTCCTCCATTGTGCCCACTGCCCCAATTCCAATGGAGGTGAAAACCAGAGACTTGAAGCATGACTTCAAGCTATTGTAGAACAAGGTCAATGCAATTGACTGCAAAGGTGGCAGGAGGTTGGACACTGTGGTTAAATATTTGGTTTTTCTACGTAAGAAGCTCAAGCGCAAGGTGAAGCGGTTAGAAAATGCGTTAATCAGGATAATTGCGGAGCTGGAAATTAAGGTAGATAAGCTAGCCCTCAAGCTCGTCATGCACGAAGCCTTTGTTCTAGGATTCTCATCCAACTCGAATGGGTAGTTTAATTGAGTACTTAGATGGTTTTTTGTTGTTTTGTTGTTTTCCTGTATAAGTCTCTTTGACCCTTTGGATAGAATAGACCCTGTGTTTAGAATCTTTGAATCCCCCTCTATTTACTGAAATGTTTAGTTTGCATATTGTTAAATACTGGTAATGCTTTGCCACTTTCATAAGGGCATAATTAGAATTTTAAAAGCTACATTGCCGCTCCCACAAGGGTGTATGATGAGACTATGAGTTTCTGCTGCCGCTTCCACAAGGGCATTTTGTAATTCTGGTTCTATTTGGTGGTTATACCAGCCCTCTAATATACTATAACCATTATTGTAAAAAAAAACATATGGTGTTATCAGACAAACTCACAATCATAATCTAATTCATACCAAGAGGTATCATAGAGGGGATTCTTGAATTGCCACTTTAAGGAGTAACCTGTGTTCATGCAGCTATAAATTTCTCTAGAAAATAACAAATTCCATATGAAGAGAATAGCATGCAACAAAAAGCAATATTGTCATTTCAAAACCAAATCAGGCTTTCTCAAGGGTATATTAAGTTACCAGCAATTTGCTAGGATCATAATTCATCAGTTTGTGATGTGTTGTCATAACGGTTGGTTGTCAATAGATTTAACAAAAGAACTTCCAGTGACCAAAAAAATCCTTCTGTAGCATTTATTATTTATAGCTACGAAAATACTACGTTGCATACCTGTTATATTGCCATTTGATAGAAAGGGATTTCCACTATCAGTTGACCTGTGAATGTCATTTGCAGTGCAACAACTGAAGCACCTCATGACTCTTCCTAGAGAATCCCGACATATTCTTGTATCCCAATACCTCAAGCCACTGTTTCCAACAAATAAATCACTTAAGAGCAAAGTAGAGAAATAAACAAATTACATAGAGTGTCACAGTTATTGTCGTGTTAGAATTGCCAAATCAATGGGATTGGACACCCACATTGCGCATAGTACACATATGCATCATCAACCTATAAATAAATTAAGCACAAACCCCTGGGAATCCACTTAAAAATAGGCAGGGCCATCAAGCAATCCTATTTCCGGAGTAAGGGAGGATGCTAACTTATTAACCTGGGAACTTGCACACCAAAGCTTGCTGCCATATTAGTAGAGCTGTAAACCCATGTTGTGTTTTAAGGACCATTTTTGGAATGTGGGAAGATTTTTTTTCTTCTCTTTAACAGGAACATTTGGGCAGACACCGCAAATAGAGCAATTTACATTTAATTTGCTGCATCTATGGGCCATCAAGGTCGCTAGGAATTTCACCTAGTTTTCAATGCATATTTCTTTGACAGTAGTGTGCCTGAGTCATCATTACAACAAGAACTTCAACCTGGCGCTAGAAAATAGTCCCACAGATCATATAAAGTTTGAATATTGACGTAAAATGGAGGAAGGGAAAAAAACAAGAGGAGACCTTGGGATCTTCATATGAACTTCTCTAATTTTACTAGTGCCTTTTATGAACAAAAACTTCATTTTTTTCTTTCTAACGTACACTATTTCCACCACCACTGTGCACAGATAACATAACTTCTATGCAATATCGATAGATACATAACTAATCCTTTGAGATAAGAAACAACAAAAAAAATATCTAGATATGACAAAAAAAGATTCTTAGCACACAAAAACTATCAACAAACTGACAATGTATGTATAGAACAAGAGGAAATGTCCAGACCCACCTATAAGTAGTGAAGGAAATAAACAACAATAAAGGGATTAAGCATAAGCTAGGTGTAAAAGACAAATCACCTTTAGCACTCCAACGTACTACAACATAGGCGCTCTTCCAAAAAAATCTTTACAGTACAATGATGCATAGGAACACCAAGCACGAGGATTGTATAACTTTAAAAAATCATAAAAATGCAAGGCTTTAAATGGTTATTTGGAAAGGTTTTGTGAGACCTGAAAACAGAGTCCGCTTGGGAAAGATAAGGAGAGTGAACTATCTTTTAATCTGTGTCCGCTGTCCATTTCAGAGAATTCCAAAATCCACTTGATAGAAAATCAAAGTGCAAAGACATCCCACCACACAGATGAAGCTTATTTTATTTATGGATGGCATTTTAATAATAATGATGTGTGTCAATACTTTCCCAAAATAGTATCTCTCTCAACATTTTCAATTTCAAGTCCTTGTCTCAAAAATTTAGCTAAACGACATGAACAACATCCAGCTCAAACTTTCAGAAGTTGAATAAATATCTGGATCCAAAACAACATCAAGATCAACATCAGAATTAAGACTAGACAAATTTCCACTTTGGAAGTCCATGAAGAAACCTCATACGCATGAGTTTGGTGAAAATAATTTAGTTTTTTTTTCTTTGGTGAAGCAGTCATAATTTCAAACCCCATGGATCCATTACAACCTTGATATAACAGACATACATACACAACACAAGCTACTTGTACCTCTATATCACTAGGGATCTCAAGGAAATAACAATTTGATTCATTATAAATGACAATTTAAAACCCATGAGAAATTCATAGATGTAAAAAACCCACCCGAAGAAGCAAACAAATATCTAGTACATGCCGAAGAAGGGTTCCATGGACATGATCGAAAATGAGATGGCATGTGCTACTGATGTTTCCCTACTATCACACAGCACGGACACGACTTCCATGGCCTCCCCCGACGCAATGGAAATGAAACCCTATGAAAATCTATAAACATTTACACAAAACCATGGACGACAATCGGGTATTGAAACAAGGCACAAGAAGTATATAATTTGACGTGGAAAATTCAAACAACAACAACAACATACATCGCATACATCAAATAAGGGAAAACAAATGGGGATGAAAAATAGACCCGCGTACCTTAGCAAGCCATGCCAGAAATCCCTTGACCTTGGTGAGCCATGCCGAAAATCCCTTGAGGGGACGGTCCTCCTCTGGATTTCGTCGTCTTTCGACGACCTATGAGGAGCCACCCCCTGTCCAAAAATTAAATTGGGCATAGTGGTCCATAATGCTTGGCTATTTCACCTCAGTCTGCCATTCTGTCCACTACTGCATTACATGATAACTTCCTTCGGGAAAGAAAATCCCTGCGAAAATCTAGGCAATAGGATTCTGCTGTGCAATATTAATAGTGCAATATTACAATCTATATATAGGAAGAGGGCCTCTGCGCAAAATGTAACAATTAAAACTACATGAGTTGATACAATAATTTTACATTAAAAAAAATGTGATCATGAGGTAAGGGGTGTGGTGTTCGAACCTCGTGAACTCTCATGGAGTTAACTTTTCTGTCCTCAACATGACCAGTGAGAGAATCCAGAGATTTGTTCTACTGCATCATGTCTTTTCAATCTACCATGCGTGCAACAACCTCATTGGACTCATCCACTGCCATTTTCACTTACTCGATTCAACAGAAAGTTTGCTTGTTTTGCCTCCGTCTCCGAGTATTTGTTCGTTCCCTCTTCTTGTTAGTATCGTTCCTGTTATGGGCCTCTCTTATCTGAAAACAAGAAAGAGAGTAAAGTTTTCATGTGGAATAAATTTATCAAACATGGATAATGGTTTGTAAATTACCAATAATGGTTTACAACAAAATAAGGGTAGGGTTAGCAAGAGAATGGCCAATTTTGTATGTAAGAAATAAGAAGTACGTGTCGATGTACAAGTTTAATGATATATTGAATATATTTGGTAAGATTTTGGAATTTTTATAAATTAAAAATTTCCATTATTACTAATAGAGAAGTTCACAATCACCATATATATGATTTTTAAGTATTAAAGTTTAAGTTTAAATATTCAATTGTAATTATTAATCTTACTTTAATTATAAAATTGATAAATTTTGTTTGATCAAGATATTATTGCACCTAGAGTAGCTAAGCGCTTTACAGTTTAGTATGGCGGAGATGTTGTAATGTAATGTTTAAAAAAAAGTAATTAAAAGAATTAATGTAGGCTCATAACTTGTTAAAAATTATCAAAAATTAAAAAAAATCACCTAGGCTCAATCTTAAACTGAGATCTATTAAAAAAATTCATGGTTAACGTAAAACCAACACATTCTAAAGTTCAAAATTGAACTGATATTGAATCACAACATTCTAAACTTTAAAATCAAACTGATATTGAATCACAGATGCCTAGCCCTAGGACTACCAAATGTTATGGATTTCTTCTTCCAGGTTTTTTATTATTAAAGCCCTACATTAGAAAGCAACTTGAACCTAACCTAGTAATTTCCAAATTGTAGCTACAACAGAGATTTTCCAGAAGTATTTTTGTGCTTGTTTGAATACTTTGGCTGTCAAAATATCAGAAAAGAAAAGCAACAGCTGGAAGATTAAACGTTGGAAAGGTTGTCGAAAAGGACATGTGCCCCAGATACTTGTCATGCCCTGGACACGTAACCATCCAAAAGTTGTAGCATTAGGCATTTTACTTCAGTGTGGTTGAAGGGCTCTTTTGGAGATCATGTTTCATGTACTCCATAATGATAAAAGCTTTATATACTACCTGCCACCTACATGACTGCTTCCTCTATTCCCACACACCATAAAAGGATGACAAAGTGAGCATAGCAATTTAATCTCCTTTAAGATCGTGATTTTTGTTATTCTTGGCTTAAAAGGCTACGCTATAGGTCATCTCAGCTATCTTGTCTAGTTTTTCATACTTGTCAATGTTTATGCAATTGGATGATAATATATTAAGGCATGGACGATTCAAGAACCGCTATAACTGTTGTGGGGAAATATAATTTTAAACAAAAAATAGAATAAACTCCCGTGTGTGATGGTGACGAGGAGAATCAATCAATCAATCTTGGATTTACATAATAAGTTTCTATGAAAACTCGAATTTATCGGACTATATACTATCAATATCAATACGAAGATTGACTTGGGATATTAAACACTTGAAACAAATTTTTTCTTCACCTGTCAACCTTATTTGGCCATTCAATGATCTTCTATACATGAGATTATAAGAGGACCCACGTGAATGGTCGATAGGAAAAATGGTGTCGCTTGTAGAAATTATGATGTGCAAAATTTTTAATGTCTCGCATAGTTCAATTTTCAATTTCAAAGGTATAGTCTCTCCACATCTAGGTCAGGTCTCAGTTTCAAAGGTATAGTTCCTCCACGTCCAGGACTTTCAAGGTTCTCTAAAGCTACCTAAAACTTGGAAAACTCCTATAACTATGCCTCTTGGATTTTTAGACTTTTTTGCTTTGTAATATTCCATTGGAATTCAAAGGATCGAGGCGAAAACATTGACTTATTCACCAAATGTTTTCAAATCTAAAAACTTTATGTACAAAATATTTTTGGAGGAAACTTATTTTCACCTATGTGGCGATTTAGAAGTTTGATGTAACTTATTTTCACTTATTTTCCTAGACTTTCTTTCATCACATAAACTTATATTATCTACACACAACTTTTTCTTATTTTTAAAACATATCGAAGTTCTCTTCGGTGTTTCATTTCCCCCTCTTTGGGAATACTGAATAATATTTTATAGAGGAAATATTTTCGTGCCTCATTGGCAAATGGAGAAATGGGCTGACGATGGAATTTGGTGGCCGTAGGTTTCAACCGAAGGTCTAGGCTCATTGGAAAATGGACGAATGGGTTGACACCAAATCTCCCTAGCTCTCCCTCTGCTTGCTCGTTGGAGGTCCCGTGGATGGACAAAATATCTTCTTTTTGTTATTTTGTTGGATGGACGAAAGAGGGTAATAAAAGAATTGGTAATATGGTAATAAAAGAGTTGGTAAGTTCTGTTTTTTAACATTTTTAATTTAAAATAACAATATTAAAATCACTATAATTATTATAAAATTAAGATACATATGGAATTTACTATTTTTTAAAATGTGTTTTCCAAGATTAATAATTATTTCCAATTTATTTCATGACCATGAACATCAATTCTAACGTTAGAATAGGTTATAGATTAATAACTCAAATGTTCCTAGAAATAAAGTGTCCTCATGCAATCCTCATAAAATTGGTGGGGCATATAAGGCATAACATTAAGGCAAATGTATACTATTTCTTTAATGATTGACATGGTTATCTTAAATGGAATAATTAATATCATTGTTATCAATAGTTGTTAATGAGGTTATGGAAAGATATTGATATATAAGTAGTTGGTAGTTTCATATAAGAGGGTTGATATTGATGGTGATGATGATGATGATGATGAGGATGACGATGATGATGAGTATGACGGTGATGATGATGACGACGACGACGATGATGATGATGATGATGATGCTAATGATGATGACGATGAGGATGACGATGATGATGAGGATGATGGTGGTGATGATGGTGGTGATGATGATGGACACAATGATTATGATGATGATGAGGATGAGGAAGATGACGAAGCCGACGGTGTTAATGATGATGTCGATGAGGATGAGGATGATGACGACGACGACGACGTCGACGTCGACGATGATGATGTCGATGATGATGATGATGATGATGATGATGATGATGGTGATGATGATGCTAATGATGATGACAATGAGGATGATGATGATGAGGATGAGGATGATGATGAGGATGATGATGGCGACGAGGATGAGGATGATGGCGATGAGGATGATGATGATGTCGATAGTGATGATGGTGATGATGGTGATGATGATGATGATGATGAGGATGAGGATGATGATGATGAGGATGATGCTAATGATGATGTTGATAATGATGTTGATGACGATGTTGATGATAATAATGATGATGAAGATGATGATGACGATGATGATATTGATGATAATAATGATGATGATGATGATGATGAGGAGGAGGCACATATTTCTCGTTGATGCATTTTGTCAAACACTTCACGTGCCTTCTTTGTAAACCCACATTTTGCATACATGTCTATGAGGGCACTCATCACAAAAACATTGGACTCATATCCATATCTTATTATATGTTGATGGATTTCCACACCCTGCGTGAGGGATGGTAGGTGTGCACAGGCCAGAATAACATAAGAAAAAGTGAATTGATTGGGTTTGACACCTAAATTTTGCATTTGGTGAAAGAGTTCCAATCCCTCCGTGGGATAAAATCCATGCCTTGCATAACTTGCAATCGTGACAGTACAAGAGCACACATTTCATTCAGAAATTTGATCGAAAACTCTGCGAGTGTCCACCACATCCACACACTTGACATACACATTGACAAGGGTGTTTCCTAAAACTATGCCCGCCATGAATCTCGTCTGAATGATATGAGCGTGGACTAATTTGGCCTCTAGTGAGGCTTTTCTCTTAATGAAAACCTGTAAGAGACACACATAGGTGAGAGAATTTTGGACATGGTTCTCTGTAATATTTAAAATATGCAGAGCCTCCTTCAAACGTTCCTCGTTACAGAGTGTTGTGAGATGGTGGGCCTGATCCTGAGGAATGTTAGCATTGTAGTGTGTTTGCCTTTGAACACTGATACTAGTGGAAAACAATTAGAGTTAGAAGTGGTGAAATATCGTCCCAATAAAAAAAACTATATTCATTTTCTTTCCAAATCCTGGAGGTACTTGGATTTGAATTCACTTCCATGATGCTGCTCCTGCCACTCACCACTCAAAATTTTCATTAGACAATGGGTTTAAGGTGTAAAGCCACATGTTTATGTGTGAACGCGTGATTTTATCATCCAAGCTAATATTGTTATTTTTTTATTTTTTATTTTTTTTCATGTTTTGAATATAATATTTGTTTTTATGTTTTCAATATAGAGATTTTTTATATTCAAGGTAACCTTGGTTATATAACATGTTATATAGCGATATTTGAATTCTCTGTAGGAGTACCTTTTTTTTTTTTTCAGTAAGAAAAACAACTTTTGTATATTACAAAAGGTTGTGTTAAAGTTATAGCAAATCTAACAATCAAAATATGATCATCATAGTTAAAATTTTACTAGGTAAATACTAATAGACCCAACATCTAGGAAGAGAGAACCACCGAACAAAACTGGATCCAATCCAACAAATTTTCAAAATCCAAACATACAGCGAAATTCGCCAATTTTGAGAGAGTATAAGGTTCCACGTTCAGTTCTATGTAAACATGATTCAAAGATATAAAAGAGAAATATTTCATCAAGCATTTAATATTTTCTAACTAGTGATGAAGCTATAAAGACTTCACTATAACAATATTACTTTCAACTATCTAATTGGCATTCATTAAATGATATTTTCTATGTTTGTAGTTTCAAAATATCTAAAGAGTGGTTTTACAAATACATTTATAAACCTAAAAAAAATGATTTTGCAAATCCATTTACAAGCTTAAACCTCAAAAAATTTATAAAAGGATGGCCTTGGATAAATATAGTTGGTATGACTTGTAGCATTAGGTACAATTGTACAACAATATTATACATGTATTATAATTCTATCATAGTAATATGGTTAGCATTAACCTATCATACCAATCATTATAGCCTAACATGTATGTGAAATGATACACCTAGCCAACTAAATTTTCTGAATTGCAGCATGTCTATTCATTATTACTTCACACCCAAATAGCCTATATATATTGTATGTTGTATTATCTCAACATATAATCATAAGAATGATTGAATTATTTAAATTAATTAATTTTTTAAGATTTATAAATGTTTTAAATTGTTGTGTAAAATAAGTAAATGTATTTTAATTAGGAGGAGTATTGGTGGGTGAGGATGGGGTGGTATGAAGAGCAAAAGGTCATAAGGCTGCAAAATAATGGAAGAGGTAGAAAGTTATTTGACTACTTGGCGAATCCATTGGAAGGCTTGGGGTCAAATTTCATCTCTCTAATTTTGTGCTTCTTTTTCGAGAGATTACACAGGAAAGCCTCTTCCTTTTGACTCTAGGTTATCTTAAAAAGGAGAAAACAACTTTGGTTTAGGTTACTATAGAAACCCAAACTTCATTCGAAGAGTTAATGTCATGAAGAACTATGAATACCCTTCTAGGGAAAAGTGAAAGGTATTATGAAAGTCCCCCATAACAAGTTTCACCTCTTTTACAAAGAGACAAGGTGAGGGATTTACCTTGAATGTTTAGGGAAAAATGGATCCTCTATCATTTGGTGGAGATCAATTAGATATGAACAAAATCCAATGTATCACTTAGAGGAATACAAGGCTCCCCATGAGTAGTGATAATGGTCAGGGTACTCATATAAGATAAAGTAATGGTCCTCACTGGCAACTC
This sequence comes from Pseudotsuga menziesii, assembly GCA_001517045.1. NCBI lineage: Eukaryota > Viridiplantae > Streptophyta > Pinopsida > Pinales > Pinaceae > Pseudotsuga > Pseudotsuga menziesii. The sequence goes on along the minus strand of LPNX010537859.1, from coordinate 55,205 downwards.
ACATTAGTGATATCGACATCATATAACAATCAACCTACCTCAGTAGATATATCACTAAAGGCTTTGATTGAAATGTCTATTCGCAATCACCAAGGAAAAAGTTTCAAGACTAAAATGACAATAGTTGAGAGTCATAGGAAATAAGGCAATAGTTGAGGGTCCATGTTGAAGAAAACAAGGACAAGAATTGTTAAACAGTGTGAAGAGAAGCCAAAGTTGGTTGTGGAGGAGGGAATCATGCTTGAGGAATTCTACACTACTAAAGACAAGCCTTGGTTGGGAAATTCCATGGGATAATTATTTATGAAATTATACAAAGACATTGGATGGAATCAAATTGTTTACGCCCAATAATACATCCACCAATACAATACAATACATCCACCAATATAATGGAGTGCTTTACGCTCAACAATACATCCACCCAACCTTTTTAATGGAGTTCTTTGAGAATTAGACTATTTAATATACACCAACACACACTTAATATGTATGATTTATGTTCATTAAATTTGCAGTGACATTATGTTGGAGAATACTAAGATGAGGAACATTTTATGCCTTATTGTTTTGGAAAATATCACATTCTTTTGTAAATTACTCAATACCAAATGCCATTATCAACCAACAAAATTTGAGGAGACATTCCTATGAGTTTTGTGCAAACCCACATGACTCACCAAGGGACATGTATATAATGAGATGAGTTCCAAACAAAAAATGATTGCATGTTAAAGGTTATGGAACCATTATTGGTATTCCATGGCTAGTGCCAATGCTAGTAGGTTCCTGGTTCGAATCATCTTGGGAGAGGCGCACTAATCTACGCTAATGGGTTTATTAGGGATTCCTTCAAGGAATGTTGGGAAGCATCACAGATTTCCTTGTAAATTTACCATTGGAAAAAAACACAAGGCTGCATTATAGACAATACCTAGGAAATGCCAATTTTCTTTATACTAAACTAAATTAACCACCAAAAACTTGGATGTAGATGTTGAATATCTAAAGTTCTACTTAAAATTTGTTAACATTCATCCAAGGAAACAAAAAATAAAAATACTAAGCATATATATTGTTGTCATCTCGATAAAAATGATATTTTAAACCTAGTTGATGGGACCAAGGGACTAAGAAAGAGAATTAAAAAAATACATTTATATCCCAAAGATGTTCATAAATAAATAAAATGGTACTGCTAAATACATGATATGCTATATCCCAGAAGTGGTTTAGACATATGCAAGATAAATACCAAAAAAAGGAAAAAAATGCATATAAGGAAGAGTTTCAGTTGCAAAAGTATAGTATATCTACTTGGTATTGGATGCTTCTTACATCAAAGTCATCAACAAATAAGGGTTGTTCATGGAAATATTTATATAAGCATCAACAAGATATGTTTATAAAGGTTAGTTTAAACTCTAGACTAAACAACAATCATAATAGGATGCATAAAAAGAATTATAAAAAACTTTCAACAGGAATGTTGCTTGCAACAATTTTACTTCACACCCCTTAGAAATAGTTATGCACCATTCACTAACATGAATGAACATATTTTTAATGATAAGGTTTGAAGTGATCTACATCCATTTTCAAGGTGGAAAAGTGTTGTGTCAATCAAGAGAGAAAGGTTGTCTAGGATGAGAGCAATCGGTGCACAACACATAAACCTATTGCTTCTAGGGGACCATCATTCAACTTTCTACATTGCAATTATCTAGTGATCAACAAACACCCTCAATAACATAGGTATCAAACTAATGTAAGCATGAGATGTGCTTTGAAAGATATTCCACTATCCAATTTATTTGAACTTAAGTAATTGAAAATACTAAATAAATTGAACCACTTAACCACAACCAAATAGAGAAATCTCTTTCAAGTCACATCCTAGATAAGCGAGTAGTTCACTAACAAACTCATTGGTGACACCTGCTATCCCTGCCACTGATAACACTTCCAATTTTTTCATTTTTTAATGCAGGAAAAATATTGAAGGCTTCTAGATTCTAGCATGAATCCATATGTAATTCCTTAATTATTGGTGCCAGTCTATTGCCATTAGGATTCATGTCATGTAATTTTTAAGGTTATTTATATGTTATTACAGGCATTTCGATGATAGTAGGGTCATTTAGATGTCATTACAGACACTTAGGTGCCATTAGAATCAATTAGGATCCAAAAGTGGTACCACATGCATAATCATCATTGACATCTACATCGTTATCATAATCATACAATAAATCAACATCATTGTCGTCATCATTGTCATCATCAATATAATTGTGATAATTATGAGCAAGGAGCCCTACTACCTCACAAGAATGGATGATATAGTCTTATACTTATCAAATCATATCCATACACTCCATAATAATTATCGTAATGCATCATCGTCATGTTGTTAGGGCCAATCATATGCCATTAGGGTCTATCAAATGTTGCTGGGGACACTCAAATGTCATTAGAGAAATTTAGGTGACAAATTAAGATAATTTACCCCTCGTTAGGATTAATCAAGATCCAAAAGTGCCATGATTATGATCATTTAGGTGCCACTGTGATATATCAATAACAAAAGTACTATCACATGAATCATGATCATTGACATTGACATTAATATATCTAGCGTTATGTCGGACGTTTTTCGAACACAATTCATAGCTCTAAACCTAGTGCAATTCCTAGCGCGACTCCTTTCGAAATTTCTTGCATTATTCCAGGCGCTATACCTGGTGCTGTGTTGGATGTTTTTAGGTGCAATTATTGGCTCTATACTTCATGCTACGTTGGATGTTTTTCCTGCTAAAATTCATGGCGCAATTCCTATCGCTAACCCTATATTAATATACGGTGATATGCTATTCAGGACATTTTTTTGGAGGCTATTTTGGGCGTTATATGGGATGTTTTTTTGGATGCTAATTGGGACGTTAATTGGGATTCTAATTGGGATGATAATTGTGATGCTAATTGGGACGCTAATTGGGATGTTAATTGGGATGCTAATTAGTGTCCACAGTAGCGCCAACTTTTTAAACAGGATGCTAATTGGGATGCTAATTGGGACGCTACTTGGGATGCTACTTGGGATGCTAAGTGGGCCGATAATTGGAACACTATTTGGGATACTAATTAGCGTCCAAAATAGCACCATATTTCAAAAAGGGATGCAAATAATGCCATTAAAAGCGCCATCATGTGGAAAAGCATCCACTTTTTCCAACAAATGATGAAAAACACACTAAAAGTGATAGTGGATGCTAAAAAGGAAGCTAAAAGAGACACTAATCATAGGGTTTTGTTGTAGTGTTCTTAGTGAGGCGGTCGCTGAAGCAGCTGAGAAAAATTTGGGTAAGATCATGAGTAGGAAAACCAACTGGATGGATTCCATCCCTACAAAAGTTAACCGAGTGGCAGAGACCGTCGCAGAAGTGAGTGACAGCATGTAGGATGAAACCTATGGTGTAGACTCAACAGACACTCTGGCGACGCCAATGTTTCTCCTTCCCTTAAGAATAGAAATTCCCGTGTAGGCATTTTATATAGAAGAAGCAGAGAAAGAGGCAAGTGTCCATAGCTTGGACACATTAATTTTGGATTTCTCTAAGCTGACCTTACCACAGATATATTCCATTCAGCATGTCACCGCCACAGAGGTCAGAATCCAGAAAATGCGGTTGCATATCAGGCAACCAAGGATACTAGGAAATCAAAGGTGTGCAACCAAGTTATCAAGTGCCAACAGGAAGACCTGGCAGCCCAAGCCCAGAAGCAGGCTTCACTGGAGCAAGCTATAAAGGAGGCAGTCATGAAACTGTCATATGAGGAGGAAGAAGCTGAGGCAGAACCCATGCACCAACTAAGGCGATTATCCAAACTGGTCGTAGACTTAAAGAAATAGGTTCAGGAAATGAGAACCAACTAGCAGTTGAGCACGCCCCCCGAAGTGATGCATAACAGGAAAGAATCAACAAATCAAGTTGTTTCCTGGCTTAGGGAAGCCAAGAATATCTGCACAGAGGCAGTGGAAGCAATTGCTACAACATGGGAACAACTCATTGATGATGAGACTACAGAACATCTTGTCAAAAAAGCGTGACAAGCAGACCTACAGGTACTGGTGGTGAAGGCAGAGATTAAGAAGCTGTTAACTAATGAGAAAACTGCCAAAGGCGCTGAGCTCAAGCAGCTCTAGAATAGGAAAGAACACTGCACAACCAGGAAAGCATGCGAACCAAGGAGATGGCTTAGAAGCAGGTCGAAGTTGAAAGGGTGACAGGGATAATTCAACATGTCTAGCAGCGAATCAACGATTTCACATAGGAATTGGCCAATACCTTGTTGGAGCACCTTAGCACTGACAGAGTGCAGGAACTAGAGCAACAAGTAGATGAAGCTTCCCGGGAGATAAAATGACTTACTCCCATTTCTTCCAAATTCTGACAGAAGGTTGGAGGCGCAGATCAAGTTGTGCTGGAAGATGCACCCAAGGATGTGCAGGAAGAGGAAAAAGAAGAAGAGGAATAGAAATAAGACAAGGAAAAGGAAGAAGAAGAGGAAAAGGAAGAAAAAGACGGACAAGAAGATGAAGAGGGTCAAGAAGAACGCCATCAAGAAGGCTCGGTGTAGACACAGGAAAAACCTATGGAAATACACTCTTCAGAAGAGGTCGAAGAAGAAATTGTATAACCCAATCTTCGTCGTCTAAATTTTTTTCTAACTATAGGATGAGGCTGCGGTGCAGGAAAAACCACCAAAAAAAAAACACAAGTAACAAAATGTACAAGAGAGGAAGTAGAGAAAGGCGCGAAAAAAAAATTCAAAAGAAGCGGCTGCGCATATCGCGCCAGCTGCTATGTCCACTACTTAGTGGCTCGGGACGAGCTACATTGGAGTGTTGGGGGCCTGTTGGGCATGGGAAAAGCACACAGGAAATAAGCACAAAAGAGGAAATGCTCAAGAGTTAGTCCGCAGGGCAAGCACAAGCAAGGAAACCTGCGCGAACAAAGGAAGACTGCGTGGATGAGGAAAGCTGCACAGAAGAAAGAGTAGGCGCAAAAGATGTCACCTGCGCAGAAGCGGGAAACTTCACGAAAGAAATATGCTACGGGGTAAAACAGTAGCACAAGTGTAGAATAACAGCTGAAAGTGACATGGTGATCATGGGTGTTGAAGTCAGCTTAAGTCAACGGATGCCACATGAGTGGAAGCACACTTTAAGTAAGGTCATTAGTGCCTTGTGTCAAGTCGTGATCACCAACGCTGTAGCCCAAGGGGAGGCTGATGGTGACAGTTAACAGACTGGGTGTATGTAGTAGACCCTACGTGGTCATGTGAAATAGTATAAATAGGAGGGATCCAATATTTAGAGGGTTGTCTTTTCGATAGTTGGTGAAGGTTGCTTTGTAGTCGGTTATTGTTGGGTGTTTTAGTCTTAGTTTCTTGTGAAGGGTTATAGAGGGGAGATAGTTGAGAGAGCAGAGATAAGCTGAGAGATTTGAGTAGTAGAGTAGTTGAAATTCTGTAGGATGTAGTTCGAGTTAGTGTAGTAGAAGAGAAGCTCTGCTAGAGAGGTGCAGATGCTAGAGAGGTCGATCCATGCCATGTGCGGATCAGTAGATGGTAGCAATATATTAAGAGAAATAAGACAGAGAGCATGAGAGAAAGAAAGAGTCCAAGATAAAATATATATCTAGGACATTTTGCACTCAGATGTAGGCTGAAGGCACCATATATTTCTCATGCCATATGAAGAGTGCCTTGTGATTTTTCCTAGATGGGTTTCCACGTGAACTCTCCTGTGTGTTGATGATTGAATGCGTAGGGTTGTTTATGTTTCAGTTTGTTTATAATTATGATGCAAGTCCTGTTATGATTGAATGAATGTCGCACTGTCAACAAGAGCTCGAATGCATGAATAGGTTACTACGCACTGCTTCTGAGTGTTAGTTTATGTTTATGGTGCAAGCATTGTTGTGCGCTTGTATGCTGCACCTATCTGTTAGCTTGATTTTACATTCTATCATGTTTAAAGTACTAAGGCTGAATCTGTGTCACGTCGTTAGTAGTTAGTAAAATATATGTGCAGTGTGCACTACAGTTCGGTGGAAATGACTCCATCCTCGCGACTTGGTCGAGCTCCTTGGTCACGTGCCAAGGGACTATAATCCCTCGATAATCATGGAAACATGCTTCTAAAAATTACTCATCGAAGAGATATCTTCGGTGAGACTGCGCCTGCTTCGTAGGTTTTGTTGACTGGGCTTGATCTGTCAGGCCGGTATCTCAGGTATTTGTTGGGTTGACGGGCTACGCAAAACCCGGGTCACGCGAGTTAGGAAAAGTGGCCAACATATTTTGATTCTCACTAATGTCAATCCTCACCTCTGATGTGGCTACAACTTCATCATTATGTAAGGGAATACAAAAATATGAACTGTGTTCATCCCTTGTGCAGGATTTATTCCTTCAAATTTTCTAGTTCACACCCAACTGGTGGGGGCTTGTCTTCCACTTCATTAGGAAGTTCAGAGGATGATTTCATATATGATCTATTTTATTCTTTTGGATCCTGTTAGACCAAAATCCTATCACCATCATGTGATAAGACATTTTACATACCTACTTGCCCTGAATCCCAGCTCCTGGAGTGGAAACCCATACTAAATGTCAATCTTTCATGAAAATTCCCAATACCGTTCTAACCTTGTTATCCAGGAGTGGTACTTTGTTTGCACCACCTATCCCTTGTTATCCACAAGCGGTGCCACCACTTATGGCCCTTAGTCCATAAGCGTTTCTTTCCAGAACTGCTCTGTCATTGAAGGAGAAATGCGGTACCCTAGGTAAAAAGGGAAAAAGAGAAGTTTCTCGAGGCCTCTAGATGATAAGCCTCATGTCATCCCTTATCCCTACTGTTGTGGGTTAGTTGAGCTCAAGATCCCTCATCCTAGGATCTTAGAGGCCACCTCACCCACTTATCTCTCAACCATCCCTATCCATTTAGCCTTATAAATATAAGCTTATGGCTATGGTTGAGAGGGAGAACTCTTAAGGTATTGTTATGATGTTGGATTGATCACTTAGTCCATACCATTGGAGAGAATAGAGAGAGATAGAGTCAGAGTTTACGGGGATGAGAATGCTTGGTTTCATGGAGATGCATGTCAACACCAAGGCTTGGTTGTAAACTTCTTCATATTTCTATATTAATGCAAGTTGATTTCTGTCCCACATATATTGTTGTTGTTTGATTTCACATGTATGTTGGTAGATTCCTTAGTCACTAACATAGATCAGTAGATTACATTCTGGCTGCCCTGATTTGTTTGGGTGTTGAAGCTTATTGCAGGTACATAGGGTAACGATCGAAGCATTGCATTCCAAGTATCTATGGCGTCTAGGGAGAGTCTTCAACCTCTGTCCTCTATTTGCTCTGGATCTGAACCATTCACACCAGTGGAACACCTTACTGTCTGTAGGAGGTGAAATATTCTAGCTAACAGATCCACTCCAAAATATTCCGTATCACTATTGACAACATCCTCCTCCTTTGTAATGTGTTGGCCACTTTTCCTAACTCATATGACCCAGGTTCTGCACAACCCGCAAATCCAACAACTACTCGAGATACCAGACCGACAGAGAAAGCCCCATCGGCAACACCTGTGAAGCAGGTGTAGTCTCACCTGAGATATCTCTTCGATGGGTAACTACTGGAACCATGTTTCTGTGATTGTTGAGGAATTATAGTCCCTTGGCGCATGGCCAAGGAGCTCAATGAATACAACAGGATTGCTGGAAGGAGGAGTCGGTCTCGTGCGACCAAGCATAACTATATGTCCTCGTGTGCAACTTTTCTTTAATCTCCACCTCGCAACTGACACAACTTGTGTGGTGTAGCTGAATCATACCAACAAGTTGACTGTGACTTATGTCGTGACTTAAGACAGAAGTGCACATGCTCACATATATATCTAGGTTTCAATGATGCTTTCCCTATCATTCATCTACTACTTTCGTTATTACATCAGTCAATTAAACAATACTCAACATTATACAAAAAGTAAATAACAGTCATTCACATAAACATTCACAGCATTGATCATCCATTCAAACGCAAGAGATAACGTGGAAACCCATCTGGGAAAAACCACCAAGGTGCTCTTCATCTGGCATGAGAAAAGGATACAACACCTTGCAGTCTGCGGGATGCAGAATGATCTTAAGATATGTCTTTAAGACTTAGAATTATGGTTCTCATGCTCTTTGGTTTTCTCTTCTACCCTACATGTACTCCTAGCGGTCCGCACACACAACAGCCAGGCCCGTGGCTCAACATCCTCCTATCACTACTAGACTCTTCCCCTAATCTCTACAACATTATAACAAAAATGGAATCCTTTACCATGGATTACCACTGAAGAGGAAAACTATTACTAGAAAAATGACCTAACATAGTTATGACTAACTAGAAGCAACTAAAAAGCAACCTTCTATCTATTGAATCCCTCCTATTTATACTATTTTACATGACCACACAGGGTTGACTGCATACATGCATTCTGTTAACTGTCACCATCAGCCGCCCCTCAGGCTACAACTGTGGTGATTATGATTTGACATGAGGAACTATCATCCTGACTTTCAAATATCCCTTCATACGTACGTAGCTGTAGGCTTACGCTGCCTTAAACGACCATGATTTGGATTCTGCATCTATCTCTTTTCGACCATTTATCACTTGCGCGCTCCTGCGCTTGCCTTTCCTTCATCACACACCTCTCCATTCTGTCTGCGCTGATCCTTTGCTTCCTTCGTGATTTTTCTTTATATATACCATGTGCGCGACGTACCTTCTTTTCTCACGTGCGAGCTTCTTCCTTGTGCTCCTCTCCCAGGCCAACACAGTGATTTTGTGATCACCAACAAAGAACTAGAAGTGAATTCATCTCCTTCACAATTTTCCTTTGTTTTGCAGTGCTCATATGCATGTGAAGTCTTTTCATCATCCCATGGATCAGGTGGCTATAAGTAAACATGGTTGCTACAAAAATCAAAACTCCTATCATACTTGTGATTGATATTATTGTTATAGCCTAAAATGATACTTCCTCGTCCGTGATGACTTTTACATGTTTTCGTTGCATGACGAAACTTTATGAAAAGCCACTACTAGTCGCTTAAAAGAAAACTTGAATCGAGGATCCATATCTATATTTATGTAACTTCTTTTAACCTCTTTTATCAACCATTGGAAAGGTACCAGAACAAGGAATTTTTTTTTGGAAGACACCATTGGAAATACCCTAAAAATTTGATTTTGTGACCCACTCGTGAGTTTGTCTAAGAAAAACTACGTGCCACTCGCCCCTTTGATGAAGTAAACCTGTGAGTATGTCTTGTAATGGCAAAAAAATATTAAAAAATGGAAAAAATCTCAAAGTTGAGGTGCTTTGGGTGGTTTTGGAACTGCTCCTTCGGTTGTAACTGATCCCTATTCAACCCTAACTCTATAAAAAAGTATATAAGAGAGGGAGAGGGGTCCATGAAAGGGGACTTAGCTTTTGCATTTTTATGTTGGTGAAATTGGGACTCTCATCCACTCTACCTTTTCCCTAGATTCCATATTCCTGTGCTGCAGAGCTTGGAGGTCGAGATTATTGGATAAGACAAGTAGAAGATCTAGATCAAAGGTTTCATGAGGTGCCTTACATGGGGAGAAGGTATATCTTCTACTTCTTCCACTTGATAATAAATATTTGATGCTCTTCCCTTTCCAAATCAGTGTATAATATATGTTGTGTCTTTGTTTATTATTACACATTAATGATTATCAGATCAAGGTTTCATATTTTATTAAATATTATACCCTTTCATGTAGTCAAATTGGTTTGAGGAAGGTTGAAGTTTGTTTTGCAGGTTTGTTGGATGGAGGAGGAAGAGGAGGGATAGAGGAATCTTGGATCAAACTTTAGTAAATGAGGTATGAACCTTTCTTACCTTTGAAACCTTGCTTATATTTGCTTGCAGAACTTTATTCATCAGTCTTTATACCACAAGTATGTTGGTGGCCTCTTAACCCCCAACCATAGGAACATTTTCCCTAACAACATAACCAACAATTCCGCTGGGGAGGCCTTGTCTATTTTTGGGTTTACTTGCCTTTTTTCCAGTATAATTAAGGTTTTAGGTCCTTCTTGCAAGTTAGGAGTAACTCTTAAGTTTGTTAGGACACCTTCTTTGCCTTTTTAAGGCTGTTTTGACCTTTCTTAGGCCTTCCACCACCCATTCATGACCATCAAATTGCACAATATCATTTTCCGGATGCACACATGACTTACCTTGGGAAACCTGTGTGTCACTTGTGTCTTTACTTAAGGAAACTCGTGAGTGATCAGTTTTAGTGATTTTTCACTCCTTTTAGGCCTGTTCGGGGTGGTTTAGTGTTGTCTGAGGGGTCCTCCTTGGTCTTCTGTCCGTGAATAACCACTAGGAAGTGGTGTCTCTTCTTTAGGGTACTATTTAACTGATTTGTAATTATTTTCTGAAGTCTTTAGGGGTTGTCCTTTTCTCTTTTCCCCACCTCCTTCCTTGGCATGCCTTTGTTGTGCAAGGTGTAGAGAAACCTCCTTTAGCAGGTCCAGAATGAACCTAGGAGCCTTTAGGTCTCTATATTTTTCATTCTTGTTGTTTAACTCCTTTATTCCAAGGTGGTTGGCTTGTTCCCTTATGCAAACCTCTCTCCCAAGAGAGGTCTAATTTGACTTTAGGGCAGCCTAGGGTCTGTTTGGTGGTTATAGGAGATAAGTCCTTTTGCATTGTTTATAGTATTTGCATGAATTAGTTTGTAGGTTCCTTTTCTTTCTCATTTATAAAGAAAAAGTTTAAAAAAAGAACAAGTATTTTCTTTATATGCATGTAGGCTAGGGTTTAGTCTTTAAGTGCATTGTCTGAGTCTTTGTTTCTTGAAAATACAAAAATAAATCTTTCTTTTGTGGCTTTCATTTTCAGTTTTGAAAATAAAAAGAGAAGTGGAAGTTTGCATTTTTCATTTTGAATCTCTTTCGGTTTAGTCATCTTGTTTCTGCTTTCATGTCAAAACACCACCGTTTTCATTTCCGCTACCTTTGAGTGATCAACAACCCTTAAAAAGAACAATAATATCTAAAATATATTAGTAACATTTTCTTTCCAGGGAAGACACACTATTCTAGGCTAGTGTTTTGGGTTAAGGCATCTTTAACTTCCCAAAACTTACTCAAACATAGTGGCCTCTCATTTAGGAAATCCATTCTCATAAAGAAATACATCAGAAAGCTCCTCTAACATGAGAGTCAAGCATGAGGTCATGCGATACTGAGTTGTGTAGATACCCCTCCTATACTTGGTTGAGCATACACCAGAGATGTTGCACATTTGGGGACTTACTCAGTACCTCCTTCTAACCCTGTGTGGTGCCTGGTACTGTTTGAGTTTCAGGATTATCTACCCTACCCATGTGCATCAGCTGGACTAATGACTGTTCCACCAAACTTTCTTTGTAATTTTTGTATCCTTATTATCTATACTTTTAGGACTCTACACAGGTTATGGTGGAAGGCTATTTCCACTATAACTAGGGCAGGCTCAGGAGGAAATTCCTTACATACATTTTGGGAAAGCAGTTTGGTTATTAGAGCGCTTGGACCCAAGGCGATGTATTGTGGACCCCAAGTAACTGTTCTTCGTCCTTCACTACTTAGTTCTGGGCCCTCATCATATCAGACTCTCCTTTGGAATGTATCCTTGTGTGCTTGGTATGGATACTTAGGATTTTATTCTGGTGGCGTGCTCTCTGTGCTGTTAGTTTCCAGTTGACCGTAGACTTTGATTCCTTGTTGAGTTATAAACTATGGCTAGTACCCATATAAGAACCAACCAGGAGACCCATACTAGGGGCTTCTTGTGCTTTTCCTTTTACTGGGAATGTTGGTGTTCCTTTGATGGCCACTTTAAATCTTCCTAGATTTACCCTAGGGCTATCGGTTTGGTTTTTTTCCACTCCAGCTGTCCTGAATTCTCTTTATTCTTCTCAAGTAAGCACCTTATATCAAGGGCATCAAAATAGTGTTTTCCCTTCAATAGTAGCAACCTCTCCTCCTCCTTCTACCTCATGCGATGGAGTTTCTGATACTAGTAACTTATAGTCCAAAAGGATTAAAAAAAAGAAGAATAGGAAGAAGACACGAAAGCAAGGGGGAACCCATCCAAACTCTGTAAGTCCTGTTGAACCCAACCACTCATCCTCTGTAGGTCATGCTAGTGGAAACCATCCAACCTCTGCAAGTCATGTTGGATCCAGTCACTCAGCCTCTGCACGTCATGTTGAGGGCACCCATCCAACCTCTGCAAGTCATGTTGAACCTAACCACCCAACCTCTGGAAGTCATGCTGGGGGCACAAACTCAACCTTTGCAATTCATGTTGGACCTAACCACCCAACCTCTAGAGGTCATGTTGGGGGGGAAACAAGCAGCCTCTGCAATTAATATTAGACCTAACCACCCAACCTATTGAGTTCATGTTGGGGGAAAACAACCAACCTATGCAATTCATGTTGGACCTAACCACCCAACCTTTGGAGGTCATGCTGGGGGGAAACAACAAGCTTTTGCAAGTCATGTTGGACTCAACCACCTAGCCTCTAGAGGCCATGTTGGGGGGAAACCGTCAGCCAATGCAATTCATGTTGACACCATTTAGAAAACTAACCATTCAAAACAAAAACTAAGTTACTTTGTAAGATTTGTGAAGGATAACACCTTACTCATCAATGCCCTGCTATTGTATAGGTACGAAGAGTATGGTTCCAAGGATATCTTGTTTCTGAATAACCTATTTAACCTTTGGTTGATCAAGTGGTTGGACCAATGCAATATTTGGTCAATCCCACTCTTCCTTTAGAGAGTGACCTTTATTAAGTAATTGAACCAATGCAATATTTGGTCATTCCCACTCTTCCTCTGGAGAGTGATCTTCATCAAGTGGTTGAATTGATGTCATCTTCGATCAATCCCACTCTTCCTTTGGAGAGTGAATCATCTACTAGTCATGTTTTCTTCACTACTAGTTCGGAATCTTCTAGAAAAGGGGGCACCGAATTCGCTTCGAATGAACCCCCTCCAAGCCCTTAGATTGATTCCTTTAACTAGGATATTCTAGCTAAGTCATGCCTTCCTTCAGATGCACCTTTTCAAATAAAGGTCAAAATTGGACATTACACGATTGCTCATTGTATTGTAGATGAAGGAGCCTCTGTTAGTATTTATCCGCACGTGCTTGGAGAGGCATTGGATCTCCCAGTCTTATGTCATTTCACAGTTAATTACTCATTTTTTATAGAAGAACTAGTCAAGCTTTGGGAATTCTTACTCAAAATTCTATTACTTTGGGTGGGAAGACCGTCTTAGTTGATTTTATGGCGATAGAAGACCCCTTGGACTTCAATATGCTCCTCAGGCGTGATTATACTTATGCTATACAAGTTGTCGTGTCAACGCTCTTTTGTGTGATGTCCTTTCCTCATAACGAAAGCATTGATATTGTCGATCAACTGGAATTTCTAGATCCATCTTCTTACCCGACTATAGACCAGGATTTTCCTTTGTTGATTCGTAGTGTTTCGGTAGACACTGCCCCACCATGGGTGAATTATGTGGCCTCATATCCATCATGTCCAATTTCTTCTGAAAAGAAGCCTCTGGATTCATGCTTACCTTTTTGGGACTTGGTCCCAACAATTGACCAGGTGATCTATCCAATGGGGACTTTGGAGCCTGTTCTCCACCCTATTGATCCAACTAAATGTTTAGACATGTATCCTATCTGGGATGGTCTCCTTCTTTCAGATGAACTATTCCTAGAGTCTTTGATACAGTCTGACCTTCTTATGGATGTTGAATCAATTGTAGTTAAATCCAATATTGACTTGATTATTGAGCCTGATCCAGCTGACGATCAATCCTCTTATGATTTCATTGTTGAGTCTTTGGACTCTCCCATTGAACATCAAGTCAATAATCCCGATGATTTTGACTTTTCTTGTATATTTTTCAACTCCTGTGATATTGAGTTTGTTCCTACAGACTCTATCACCCCTGTCAACTTTAAATTTCCTTTTGAGGTTGATCTTATTGATTATAAATACTCGGGCCTTGGGCACTATAGAGTCTTCTTCAGTCGATTCTGCCTTTACTACACCTTTTATAGAAGATAGCGAAGCTGCAAGTGTTTCTACCAAAGTGACATGTATCGGACCTTCTCTTTTGAATACGATCTTGATACTATTGTTTCTTGGAGACATGATCCTTAGTTGGATTCATAACTGCTTATTGGTCTCACCTTTTTGTTCAAGTTGTAACTGCATTTTCCTATGCCCTGCTTGCACTTATGAGCCTGATGTCGGCTTCCATGCTTTCAGCACGTTATACTAAGACATCATTTCTGCTCTCATCATCGATCATCTTTCTACCATTTTTCCATTGCAACTTGACACCCTTTACTTGGAGGAGACATGCTCCCCGAGTGTCCGTATCTTTCTCATGTTCCTTGCACTATGTTTAGATCTGTTCCTCATGCTTAGAACTAGTTTTGCATGCCACTGAAACTTGTCTCCTCACATTTATATCATTCTTTCTTCTCTCCTTCGAGCTCATTTAAAATAGTAAGGAGGCCATGAGTTGAATTTTTTGAGCTCATTAAAACTTTACGGGAAAGGTATATGGAGTTACCTTTGAGCTCTTGTCTGACTCCTTAAACATGACTAGATTTCTGAGCTCTCTTGTTCTTTCAAACTCATTAAAAGATGTGAAGGAACGTCCACATAGGTATATGTTTATCTCTTTTTTGGGCCATGATGATTACTTACGAAAAATGAATACTCTAGTTGTTTCTGGCTAGAAGAGTATCTTCAAGTATAGGTTTATCTCTTTTTTCAGGCCTAGAGGACTAAATTTACGGAAAAGGAACCTGCGCGAGCTTACTTTTCTCTTTTTTGAGGTCTGGTTTAAAAATGAAAAATATTCTGAGCATTCTTGATGTCATTTGTCATGCTCGCTTAAACCCTAGTACAAAAACATCGAGTGATCTTGCTTTCCTTCAGACTCCTTAAAACTAAAGCGTTCTACTTGCTTTTGAAGGAGCGTCAGTTTGGTCATAGTTTACCCCTTTTTCGGACCTTGCTGACTAACTACGAAAAAGGCATACCTTGGTTTGTTTAAGCTAAGAGATTTTTCCTTTGGACTATTTTATAATTTTTCAAACTTTGGAGACTAAAATTATGAAAAATGCCCCCCTAGAATCTTCTTTAGCATTTTTAGACTCTCAAATTGTGAAAACACCGTCGATCATTCACTATGCCGAGCTTGTATAATCTACGAATCAATGCTTTATCAAGCATTCTTTTGTCTCTTCTTCGAGCTTTCCAACAATGAAGAAGGTTCCGAGTTTTCTTTCCTGGAATCTTTAAACCTTTACAAGAAAGAGGGAAAGGGAAGTTCATTCAAATGTATTTTGTATCATGGAAACAAGTCTTGACTCTTTGAACAAAGCATCTATTTTGATTCTATCAACAATTGGGTTCTAGTTGTTTCCTTAGGATTAAGCCCGATCTTAGAGTTTTCACTCTTCAAGTTGGTTACTTTTCCAATTCTATGGAGAATCTGTCAATGTCTCTTACATTGAAAAATTTGTCGTTGGTACCTTTGTGTCAAAAATCTGCCTAAGTCACTATTGTGTTGTTCTCACTGTTCAAGGATAAAACCTTTGTCAGTCATTCTACAGTTACCTTGACCATTTATGTCGGCCACTCCTTGGTATCAATTCATTACATCAAGTCTTTGGTGGTCCTTGCTACAAAACTTTGTTCTAGTTTCAGATTCAATTAGTCTCCGAATTACCTCATGTTGAATGATAAAAGATGCCTTAATGCCTTCCTTCCAATGGATCTATTCCTATCGACTTCAACACATCTTGCTCTGGGAATGAGATTTAGAGTTTATGACATTACCTTGGGGATTGCAGTGATTAGTGGCAATTTCCCTCTCTATTGGGTAGCATGAATACCTTAATGTATCCTACTCGATGGATTCTTCAAGTGTTCGACTTCAATACCATTTATTCACACTTGTTAGAATGTACTAGGTACCTTGGGGACCATTTTGATTAATGGTGGTTTCCCTCACGTTTGTTAATGGTTCTCATCAATGATGGGTAATCAAATGGTTTCCTCCATGTTCGACCTCAAATTATTTATTCGCATGGTTAGGGTACCTACATTTGGGCGGTTTGGATTGAAGACCTTGGGGAGATAGTAGCATCAACATCTTTTGTTATTTCTCGAGTTGCGCAAGACCTTGTCATAATTCACATGACATTTTCTGAGGCATATATCTACCTTGTATTCTTGTGGCTATGATCGATTATTGAGCATGGATCCACCTTGTTCATTTGTGGCCATGACTCCTTTAGATATTATATGGTGTATTTTTGCATATTGTGCGACCATGATAGTTACATCAGTTATACACATGTTGGATCCGCCTGTATCTTTATGGCAATAATTTGTATATGGACATGTATGTCTTGAAGATCAGTTTTGTCTGACATTTATCTCTCTTTTAGGTACCTTTGTTAAAGCCTATGATATTGGATCCTCTGTCTCTTCGACTTCTCGTCTTAGCTATTTCCTTTTATATTGTATTTCAGCTATCATCTTCCCCTCTAACCTCATACATTAGGGGCATCTGTTATAGCCTAAAATGATACTTCTTTGTCCGTGACGACATTTACATGTTTTCGTCGCATGATGGCACTTCATGAAAAGCCAATGTCAGTCACTTAAAAAACACCTTTATTGGAGGATTCATATCTAGAGTTATGTAAATATGTTTTTCATGTCCACACCCCTCATATCGATGATGGAGGGGACATTACCAACACTACGCTGCTGTCAAATGGACAATCTAGCCCCATGAACATGATAATTCAAATGCAATGAACTTAAAGATATACAAAAATATAAATCATGCAATATACAATGGAAGAAAATAACATCCATTCATGCATTCAACCTGTTCATGATAATTCATAAGCAAATACAATTGCAAATATTAAGCACAATAATACTTATCTTGAAAAGAATATGGCTCGCAACTAGCTACGTCGCTGCAACGTTCCACCCAACCATAGGCCAGTGTGCTCATCAATCTCTCAGCAATAATGCCACCCCCGAGATGGGCATGATTCCATAAGGATCTAGGGACCAATAACAACGGGCTCACACATAGCCCAACTCATACATCCATAGTCAATCCCACACACAGTTGGGTTTATCAGGCTTACACAGACAGGGTAATATACTGTTGGGTTTATCAGGCCAATATCCAAGCCAACTAACAGTTGGTTTATTATACTGCAGTCAATCAAGCTAACACTCACTTTAAGGACCATCCAATCCAACACAATGGGTTTATCAGGATGTCAACTAACAAGCAAATACACCTCTTGGTCTATCAGGCTAAACATCCAAGCCAGCTAACAAGTAAATGCACTGCTGGGTTTATTAGGCTAAATAACCAAGACAACATTCACACAAATACACTGCTAGGTTTATCATGCTAAAAAATCAAGACAACATTCACACAAAGGACCAGCCAAGGATTTCACTCAAGGCCAAACACAACAAGACACAACCAAGCCAACAGATGGGTTTATCAGGCTATTAGCCAAGCCATCCTTCAAGTTGGGTTTTTCAGGATTCTAAGGTAGTGGACAGGAAGAATTGCTAAGCTAGTGAGCTCATCCCCAGAGCTAAGGACACCTTCATAAGATCTATCTGGCCCAACAACCACATGGTCTACACACCCAACACAAGGAAGTGTCCCCTTCTACGCTCCACAGTCCCTCGGGATAGCCCTTCCCTTCCGATGCTTTTCAGCATGTGCATAGCAGGTTCACCAACCACTCTTATCTTATTGTGAGTTTCCACGCCAGGTTTACCAATCACATTCTACGTCTCTCCCACTCCTAGTCTTGCATACAGTTCATACCAAAACAACAGAGGCATACCTAACAATTGCAAGGTTATGGGGTTACAGGAAAACATCATGGGATCCAAAATTAGAAGTGCCAACTGAGGGAAAACAACCCTTGGTTCAAAATCAATTTCACCAACGATCAATGGCTTTTAGTGGCCAAAACAACCTCAGCAATCAACCAAATTTGTGGGTCTTCTCCTCCATTCATTGTGCAACCACACTAATGAAATTCCCCACTATGTAAATCAACACAAACACAACCCAACAGAGATCCCAACCACTAAATTTTCACCAAACCACTCCCCAGCCTTAGGGAAAACACAAGAAGATGCAAAATGTGAATGGGGTACACATTGCAGCTCCAAGGACGCAAGGAAGAGAAAATAGTGGATGCCCCAGACACCACACACATGTAGCAACAAAATTGTGGGGAAAAAAGAGCTATCCGAGCTGCCCACTACGTGAGGAAAACCACCCTGCGTGCATGAGGAAATCACTTACCCCCCATGAGGAATTGATACCTCTTGACTGCATGAGGAATGCGGCTGGCCTCCATCACGTGAGGGAAAAATGGTGAACCCTTTCTTGGGCATGCATTTCGTTTAAGAATGACGACCTTTCCAGAAGTGATGACTTCCCACACCTCCCAAGCCCCAAGGGAATAACTCCCTTCACCCACTTAGATGACTGGGAACTAAAAGAGAAAGAGGGTAGTTAACCATTTTATGGGTTTTCCCCTTGGACATTTGGATTTTCCCCATAGGATCAAGGGTTTAATAATCCCCCCTCCCTATTCCTTGTGAAATCATGCCCCCATATCTTTAACGTTGTGACATGCAGCTAGTCATGGTATTCTATTAATTAGCATTTTACATGATGTCTCAAACATATTGTGCATGGATAGCACATAAACCATCGGCATTGATTTTAATCACCGAAACATAAAACACTAAATCCATGGTGGGGCCTTTTCCTTTAGCTCCACACCACGATTTAATATAATATTTACATCACATGCAATTTAATAGCATGGTGTCAAAACTGGGGTGTTACATTCCCCTCCCCCTTCAATAGCACTGTCCTCAGTGCTTTACAAAAAATTAACAATTGCTACACTGGCACCGCCCTCAATGCTCTGCAAAATTGAACAAAATGGATGTGCCAATTGCATGGCATCCTCCAGCTCCCATGTAGCCTCTTCGGACCATAGTGCTTCCTCTGCTTCTTTATCTATCCGATGGCATGATCTGGAACTCATCTAAGTCCTTGCTTGCATGCATCAGCACACACCATAGTATATTTTTCTGGTCTTGGAGATTCCTTCTCCTCAGCTTGGAATATTTTCGATATCTTCGGCAACCAACAATAGCTATGTTCAAGCCCCAAACAATGAGTTAATTCCCATTTTAGTATTCATAATATTTTCCAAAATCATAGATGAATCACATGCACATGTATATTGACACAAAATCGACAATAAGTTGTCAAGTGAACCAAATACTTATCTGCATAAGTATCTTCTTTGGTTCCACAGGTATCCGACTTGGATTTATACAACCATGGCACCAAGAAAACCTACCCCACCCCACATGAGGATGGTACCTCTTCTCTACAATACAGTCCCTCGAGCATACCCACCCTTCCAGTACTCTCTAGGGTGTGCATTAAAAGGTATCCAAATTTCTGCAAGCCTTTGATCACCTACAAATACCTCTCAACCAAGGTCTAATAGCTCCATTCTTGAGCCCAACCCCTTTTTGGGTGCTTCAATAGTAGTTCTATTCAAGAGTCTACACCTCCTCTAGGTGCTTACCAAGCTCACGTGCTTTCGTTTCGAACACCACAATGAATTTAGTTCATATGTCAGATTCATTCCTATAGAATGCAATCTGTAACAAGATTTTCAAAATCATGGCAGCATCATATGCTCATGTATATGTATAGAAAATAAAAAATAACAAAATTTTGATAAGTAAACCAAATACTTATCTATATAACATCTCTCAACTGAGATCTGGTCCTCCCTACTTCAAAGCCTAACACCTCCTTGGATGCTCAATGGTAGCTCTAGCTTGCGGGCCTAACACCTCTTCTAGTGCTCACCATTATTCAAGCGCTTCCTTTCTAGGAACCATAACATATTAATTCACATGTAAGATTCATTTTCGCAGGATTTATTTCTTAAGAAAGATCTTCAAAATCTTAGTTGAATCATTATACACATGTGTAATTACAGAAAGTCAACCAGGACTTGCCAAATAATCCAATACTTATCTGTATTGCATCTCTCAACCGAGATCCAATCAGCCCTGCTTCAGAGCCTAACACCTCCCTGGGTGCTTAATACTAGCTCTAGCTTAAGGGCCCATCACCTCCTCTAAGTACTCACCAATGCTCAGGCACTTCCTTTCCAGACATCATAATACCTAGGGGTTATTCTCTTCACGGAGCCCCCACTCTCGTGATAGTCCCCTTACAACGTGAATGTGTGTGGAAAGAAGTCTGACCGGATGTATTACACCCTGGACGTCCCCAGTGATGCATATCGATGCCTAGCTGGCAGGGGGGAGAAGCTATGTACCCAAGTACATCCTTCCAGAGGAGCTATGTACTCCCTGTACATGTTTTCATCATCTTACCTACGTTACATATAGACATGCAGTTTTGATCAGATGTCATTATAAAATTTCAATCATAGGTTTCCAAACCTATCTCAAGCACATCCCTTCGAGAAGCTATGTACACCCTGTACATCCCTCCGAGGAACCATGTACATCCAGTAGATACTTTCATCATCTCACCCACATTACATACAAGCATGCAGTTTACATGAGATGTCATCATAAAAATAATTGCAATCATATGTTTCCAAAACTATTCCAAAAAATCCCTTTGAGAAGCTATGTACACCCTGTACATCCTTCCAAGGGACCATGTAAACCCAGTACATCCCTCCGAGGATATATGTATCCCATACACATCCTTCCGAGAAGCTATGTACTCCAAGGGCGTACTTTCATCATCTCTCTTGCGTTACATACAAGCAGGAAGTTCACATGAGATGACGTCACAAATTTAATCATAGATTTTCAAATCTATTTCATGCATATATGATTTCCAAATATCAAACAATCAATAACATTGATAGTCAAATAAAAATCCGAGTTCATAATTTTGCTTCCTACAGACAATCAGATTTTTTTTGCAATCATTAGGCCATCCTCATATTGTTTGTATTTTGCAAGTGGGAGCACTCATCCCTACTTATGCATGCTGTCCCAAAACTTGGACATCCACATACAACATGTCATCCTGACACAATTTTAAATCAGCCAAACAGTCACAGTTAGCAACAGGAAACTTCAGAAATCAATCAATGCAAGACAATCATATCCATGGTTAGCATGATTCAAAACCATCACATGAGATCACAGTCTCCCATATTCAACAAAAAAACAATAATATGAAGTTTCAAAACCTGTTCTCAGTCATGAGATCCTTCTCATGGCACATGGTAGCTTCCTACCCTNCATGAGATCACAGTCTCCCATATTCAACAAAAAAACAATAATATGAAGTTTCAAAACCTGTTCTCAGTCATGAGATCCTTCTCATGGCACATGGTAGCTTCCTCCCCTGGTTTCATTGGGCACCGCCATACTGCTCTGCTCAGGTTATTCTACCCGAGCCTTCAAGAAGTCCTCATATGTATGCCCATACATACAAGAGACATTTCCCCATCGAACCACAAGTTCACATGCATGCTTCCTCAGCCTATACATAGACTTAAATTTACCTGCAGAATCTTCTTCAGTGAACTTCTTGCAATACCCTGCAAGTCCCACAATAGATTTTACACCCATTAACTTTCTTGGAGTAGGCCAACTCACCATGGCATCAATCTGTTCAGGGTCTCCGATATTCCTCTATCGGAAATAATGTGACCCAAATAATGAATTCTATCTTCATAGAAGTCACAATTGCTCAAACCTACATACAACTTATGTTCCATGAGCAATTTCAAAGTTAGCCTCAAATGTTCTATATGTTCTTCCTCATTCTCAGAATAAATGAGAATGCCATCAAGGAGAACAAAAAAAAACTTGTCCAGAACAAAAACAAACCTGGGACACACTTGGCCTGACATACTTATTGAAAACATTATTCATGAGGCACATGAATGTAGCTGGTGCCACACTGTCATTTTTCCATTTTTCTGACCTTGCAAATCTCACTGGAAAAACCTGCTAAAAATCCCTGTCTCGGAGCAATTTAGCCTTCCACCCAATCGACGAAACTCAGTCGACGTATCGGCTCCATTTCCCCTTTTCCTTTCGACATGGGAACTTGCCAAAACTATCGTTGTGCGGAAAAATCTTGAAGTTTCTTCCGCTGGGAACTTTCCCAACCTTCTACAGTATCGAAAAAATGTCCTATTTCCATCCGTCGTTGCGGCTCAAATCGCAACTTCCACCCGCTACGACAAAAATATTTTCAAGTTTCATCCGTCGCCACCCATCGGAAACATCTTTGGCTTTCATCCGCCTCTGCGTCGAAAAAATCTTCTTTGGCTTTCATCTACTGCTGCAATGGAAACATCTTTGGCTTTCATCTGCTGCTATGTTGGAAACATCTCCGAAGTTTCTATCCACTACATCGGAAGAGTTTTGAACTTTCACCCACTACTTGTCATCTCGTCCTAGCCAACACGCGTTAACTCAATCTTCAACTTCCATTCGTCGTTTCAAAAACATTTTCAACTTTCTCTTGGCCAAGTCCTCCGACAATTCCATACTTAGAAAATTTCTTCGAAAATTTTCTTATGCGTCCTTTCCCCACCGATATACAATGGATTTCTTGTTGTTGATGAAATTCAAGCCGCTCTGTGCGTAGTGTCGATGAAAACCAGGAAATATATCCATCAAATCGACTCGCCTTTAGCTAACCAGCTGCTTCAGTGCATCAGATCCATTTCTCTCTTCTTGTTGACGCCGTCGGTAAATTTTAGGTTTCCCCCGTCCGTTATGTTGGCTAAAAATATTCAAACACAGTCGACGCCTTCTGTTGGGATCCCCATCGGTTCCATTCTGACAATGCAGCTGACATTGTCAGTAAGATTCTAGCCAACCCAGCTGATGCTTCGGTTCAAATTCCTCTCTCCGTCGTTGCGGCTCAAGCTTCCTCTTCTTTTCGTCGACAAGCCAACACTTAGAAGATTTTTTCAAAATTGTTTTCCTTTCTTTCACTTTCTTCTCCGTCTTCTTCTTCAGCGGCGAAAATATTGACTTCGACCCGCCATTGCGGCTCAAGTGTCGCCCTCCACCCACCATTGCGGCTCAAGTCTCAACTTCCACCCGCCGCACATCAGCTCTTCTTCGGCTAACTGAGTCGACATAGACTTAAAACACTTAGAAATTTTTTTCCTTCTTGTCGGCTCCATCTTGCCAATGCGACCGCCGTGTCGGCTCACCTTCATCTAACCCATACGACGTATCGGCTCAATCTTCATCTGTCCACTATTGCTGTCATTGCGGCTTCCTTCAGGAAACGTAACCGACATATCGACTACCTTTTTCCAATGCAGCCGACGTATCATCTTGAATCTAGCTTTCTATGCTGACATAGGAGAATATTCCAACACTTAGAGAAATTTTAATTTTTTGTCTATCTCTCCTTCTTGTTGAACATAGAGGCTGATCCTACCCCTGTTAGCTGTTCAACTTGGCCCATTAAGGCCCAATGCTGCAACCAGTGCTTTGATACCACACTGTCATGTCCCCACCCCTCATACTGATGATGGAGGGGGCGTGGCCAACACACTGCTACTGTCAAACAGACAATCTAGCCCCACGAAGATGATAATTCAAATGCAATGAACTTAAAGTTATACAAAAATATAAATCATGCAATATACAATGGAAGCAAATAACATCCATTCATGATAATTCATAAGAAAATACAATTGAAAAGATTAAGCACAAGAATACTTATCTTGAAAAGAAGTTGGCCTGCAACTAGCTACTTCACTGCAACGTTTAACCCAAGCATAGGCCAGTGTGCTCATCAATCTCTCAGCAACAATGCCACCCCCGAGCTAGGCATGATTCCACAAGGATCTAGGGAAGAATAACAATAGGCTCACACATAGCCCAACTCATACATCCACAATTAAGACAACACACAGTTGGGTTTCACAAACTTACACATGCACATAGCCAAAGTTTATGCCAGTCACAACCAAGTCAACATATGGGTTTATCAGGCTTACACAGACAAGGTAATATATTGCTGGGTTTATCAGGCCAAGAGCCAAGCCAACTAACAGTTGGTTTATCAGACTGCAATCAGTCAAGCCAACACTCACTTTAAGGACCATCCAAGCCAACACAATGGGTTTATCAGGCTGTCAGCTAACAAGCAAATACACTGCTGGGTTTATCAGGCTAAACAACCAAGCCAACTAACAAGTAAATGCACTGCTGGGTTTATCAGGCTAAACAACCAAGCCAACATTCACACAAATACACTGTTGGGTTTATCAGGATAAACGACCAAGCCAACATTCAAACAAAGGACCAGGCAAGGATTTCAAACAAGGCCAAACACAACAAGACACAACCAAGCCAACATATGGGTTTATCACGTTATCAGCCAAGCCATCCTTCAAGTTGAGTTTGTCAGGATTCTAAGGCAGTGGACAAGAATAATTGCTAAGCTAGTGAGCTCATCCACAGAGCTAAGGACACCTTCACAATACCTATCTGGACCAGCAACCACATGTTCTACACACCCAACACAAGGAAGTGTCCCCTTCTCTGCTTCACAGTCCTTCAGGCTATCCCTTCCCTTGTAGTGCTCTTCAAAATGTGCAGAGCAGGTTCACCAACCACTCTTATCTTATTGTAAGGTTCCACACCAGGTTTATCAAGCACATTCTATGTCTCTTCCACTCCTAGTCTTTCATACAGTTCATACCAAAAAAACAGAGGCATACCTAGCAATTGCAATGTTCTGGGGCTGGAGGAAAACATCTTGGGATCCAAAATCAGAAGTGCCAAATGAAGGCAAACAACCCTTGGGCCAACATAAATTTCACCAATGATCAATGGCTTTTCATGGCCAAAATGACCTCAACAATCACCCTAATTCGTGGGTCTTCTCCTCCATTAGTTGTGAAACCACACTAACGAAATTCCCCACTGTGGCAATCAACACAAAGACATCCCAACAGAGATACCAACCACTTAATGTTCACCAAACCACTCCCTATCCTTGGGGAAAACATAGTAAGTTGCAAAACATGAACGGGGTACACACCGTAGCTCCAAGGACACAAGGAAGAGAAAAGTGTGGATACCCCAATAATCACACACACACAACAACAAAATCATGGGGAAAAAAGAGCTCTATGAGTTTCCCACTGCGTGAGGAAAAACCCCCCACGTGCATGAGGAAATCGCTGCCCCCCCTGAGGAATTGCTACCTCTTGACTGCATGAGGAATGCGGCTTGCCTCCATCATGCGAGGGAAAAATGGTGAACCTTTTCTTGGGCATGCGTTTCATCCAAGAATGATGACCCTTCCATAAGTGACGGCTACCCACACCTCCCAAGCCCCAAGGAAATAACTCCCTTCACCAACTTAGACGACTGAAGACTAAAAGACAAAAAGGGTAGTTAACCATTTTATGGGTTTTCCCCTTGGAAATTTGGATTTTCCTCATAGGCTCAAGGGTTTAATAGTTCCCCCTCCCTATTCCTTGTGAAATCATGCCCCCATCTCTTTAACGTTGTGGCGTGTAGCTAGTCGTGGTATTTTATTAATTAGCATTTTACATGATGTCTCAAACATATTGTTCCTGGATTGAAAATAAACCATCAACATCGATTTTAATCGTCGAAACATAAAACAGTAAATCCATGGTGGGGCATTTTCCTTGAGCTCCACACCACAATTTAATACAATATTTACATCACATGCAATTTAATACCATGGGGTCAAAACCTGAATTTTACACTGTTTAACCTCTTTTCTGAACCATTGGAAAGGTATTAGACCAAGGAAAAACTTTCCAGAAGACACCAACCCCTGAAAATGCCTGGAATACCCTAAAAAATGGTTTTTTACCCACCCACGAGTTTTCCTATGAAAACCTGTGTGTCACTCACCTCTTTGATGAAGTAAACCCGCAAGTATGTCCTGTAATGGCCAAAAAATATTAAAAAATGGAAAAATATCGAAGTTGAGGTGGTTTGGGTGGTTTTGGAACTGCTCCTTCGGTTGCAATTGATCCCTATTCGAACCCAACTCTTCAAAAAAGTATATAAGAGAGGGAGAGGGGTCCATGAAAGGGGACTTAGCCTTTGCATTGTTATGATGGTGAAATTGGGACTCTCATCCCCCCTACATTTTCCCTAGATGGCATCTTTCCATGTTGTAGAGCTTGGAGGATGAGATTCTTGGAGAAGAGAAGCAGGAGTCTAGATCAAAGGTTTCATGAGGTGCCTTGCATGAGGAGAAGGTATATCTTCTACTTCTTCCACTTGATAATAAATATTTGATGCTCTTCCCTTTCCAAATCAGTGTATAATATATGTTGTATCTCTGTTTATGATTAAATGTTGATGATTATCATATTAGGGTTTCATATTTTATTGAATATTATCTCCTTTCATGTAGTCAAATTGGTTTGAGGAATGTTGAAGTTTGTTTTGCAGCTCTCTTGGGTGGGGGAGTAAGAGGAGGGCTAGAGGAAGCTTGGATCAGCCTTCAGTAAATAAGGTATGAAACTTTCTTACCTTCGAAACCTTGCTTTTATTTTCTCACAAAAATTTATTCATTAGTATGTATACCCCTAGTATGTTGGTGGCCTCTTAACCCCCAGCCATAGGAACATTTTCCTTAACAATAATTACCCTCTTCATGTAGGGACATTGTGGTGGCCCTCTCTTCCACCAAATTCTCAGGTTCACACCCAAGTGGTGTGGCCTTGTCTCCTTCTTCATTATGTGGCTCAAGAGGTGACTATAAATCTGATTTAAGAACTTCTTTTGGATCTGATACAAAAGATGTATCACCATCCTTACATGATCCAACACCTTGAGCAGTGATATGGAGATCATCGACAAAAAATCTTAAGGTGCATTCATCTTCACTTTCTTCTCCTATGCAAACACCTTGCAGTGACTTTCTCTCCACTTCTCGGATCTCTGCCTCTATCTCATTTCTATTATCTTCCAAGCAAAATGAGAATTCTTCATCTTTAGTGGTATTCATGACACAACCTTTAGAAGCTCTGTTTGAAGAAAAACCACACAAACTCATAAATATTGAACATGTAGATGGATTTGATGAATCTTCACCTTTGGCTCCTTTTTCTTCTTCTTTACTCACAGAGTTGGAATAACTTGGTTCCTCTATGGATGATTTGTTTCTCTTGAAGAATGGTCATCAGAATTTTGAGGCCAAAATCCATACTTGAGATAGACATACTCCTTGAAAGTTATGTCTGCACCAATATTTTTGCCCAAAGTTAGATACTCCTTGTAATAGCAAGGCATGTTTTCACATGCTTCTATCATATTTGCCAAGTCTTTCTTAACCCTTGGATAATAAGTGTTAGAATATAATCCGTTAGGGATTATAATATTGTAAATAAATAAATAAAGAATAGGAAGCTGAACAGTCACGTAGGAATATGGATAGGCCGGTCAGAATCTCAACCACCACCTGAAATGTATAAATATATGCATTGGCATTGGAATAACATTGAATCGGGAGTTATACCTAACAAGTGGTATCAGAGCTTGGCTATTAGCCATAACTCCTGCCTGTACAGTCTGCATTCTGCTGCTATCTGCACCCTGGGCTTTCCTCAGTCTGCAGATTACATGCATTGGTGCATGCGCTGGCTGCTCTAATTCCCCGCTCAGCCCCATCCATCCTCTGCATGATGTGATAATCCGCTCCCTTTACTGCACTTTGCATTTTTTTGTGAAGGAATACAAAAAACCTAATTTTCTGTGCATGCTCTCATTCTACTGCTATAGATGTAGAATGATCCACAGTGTTGAAGACCAACGCACTCTTCTCTACACCTTGATTTTCTTCCCCACGATGGCATGAACAATCCTTGTGTCCGTCCTATTAATGTGTTTTTGCTCTCTCGGGCTCTCACACGATCGGGAAAGAGCGGTGCTTCTCCATAGTCCACAGGCTTTATAACCAGACTGGAACAGGCGAGGCTGACCCAACAATCGATCTGGACCTTTGAGCGCAGATGCAATGAGATGCTGCGATTTCTACGACCACGTGATGACTTACCACGTGATGACCTACGAATTCCTTGTGAAGACTAATGCTCCCTCTGATTGATTCTGCAACATGGCAATGAAGGCCATGGATTGTTGCTTGATTGATTAACTTCTGCGAAGTTAAAACAACATAGATATGCCATTGTGGTGCTTGCGTCCATGAGAACATTCTCATAAACTGACGAGACCCGCTTATGCCTGTTCAATGCTGGAAGTTCCTTTACTTAGACGAGTCTTCAACCAACAGATATACTCAACGCACGTAGCAGTCTAGAGTTTAGGGTTTCAGTCTTACTTCCTTGCCAACTTCGATAAATTATAGAGTCTGACCGTCATGTGGGCACAATGCATGAATAATTTTTGCACGTTTTCCCTCACATCATAGTTTGAAGTCTTCCATTCTGACTTCCATGTTTGGTCTCTATCTTCCGTTTCCTCTCAACATCCACGATCCTATTGAATGAGAAAGAGAAAGTGGTTTAACGAGATTGTATTCCAGTATTTTTCCTTATTCAAGAAGGGCATTAAGCTTCTATAGAAATCCGCCAGTACATGTTCTCTTAATACAAATGACACAATGCCCACGCCCACTGGGAAATGAGATATATATAAAATGGCCACCTGCAACCCTCAGTCAGCTGTGTGAAGATCCACGCCTTCAAAATACGGCGTGGAGTTCCTGAAGTCTGTTGCGTGGAGAAGAGCTTCCTGTTGCGTGGAGGAGGCTGCGTGACTGCTGGAGACTGCATGAATGCTGAAGACTGATGCGTTGATTACTGCGCTGGATAAATAATGTATGCTTCTTGTGACTGATATTTGATGCGGCCTGTGATTGTATATGATGCGTACTGAAGATATATGAGCGTGGAGGTA
The DNA here is from genome assembly GCA_001517045.1 of Pseudotsuga menziesii. Lineage (NCBI taxonomy): Eukaryota > Viridiplantae > Streptophyta > Pinopsida > Pinales > Pinaceae > Pseudotsuga > Pseudotsuga menziesii. The sequence continues at coordinate 25,930 of LPNX010537859.1, read as the reverse complement.
AAATGTTTCTGTTCATTGAAATACAAAAACCCTAATTTGTGCCCTAATTCCTGTGCTTGGCGTTTTCTGGGAAAGTCTGCAAATTTTGCATATGGTTGATGTGTATTGAAGATGCCCATGACTGCTTTATTAAAGCTTTGAGTTAGAATGTATGTCTCCTAGCGTTGGGTATTTTTTCAACCCTAGTCCCGATTACTGTCTGATATAACACTTAGACGACATATAGGCTCACATTTGCCTTATTGATTGTAAGGATAGGGCTTTTGGTTTCGGCAGAACTGATAAAGGCAAGTCAAGATTTTCACTCTTGCATTTTCCCATTGTAAATAGAAAGAATTTGAGTACGTTTGAATTCCATGGGTTTTCTCCTTTCGATTTGAAGCTGTGATTTGAGCTTGAGTGATAGATACAGCAGAATACTGTTGGTGTTTGTTGTAAATTACTTCCATTTTCCTGAAGCTGCTCATATCCACCTGAATATTGTAATTGAGCTGGTGCTCTCCCTCAAGACTGCTTGTGAAGTGCATGGAGGCCGAATCTAAATATTGCTGCAAACATCCACTTGAAGACTGAAGTTGTGATCACATTCTACGTGAAACGAGATTACTGAGACTGATATATTGCATTGTGATACTGAGACTGATATATTACTCATGATTGATATATTTTGTATATTGAAGAAGCTTGTGTATGCTCACCTGAAGCTTGCATTGTATTCACCTTGGCAGAGACTGTAGACCTGCAAGGTTATTGGTTTTTTTCTATTTCTCTTTGTAAATTACACTAACAGTTGTAAAAATGTAATCTATAGCATCTATCGTTGGTGATGTCCTCACTGGCAAAGAAACATATCCAAAATGGTCTAGAAATATCAAGAAATCAAGCGAGCCTGTTGAAGAATCCCTTGACTTTGTTCAAAAAACAAAGAATCGATCCAAAGACCCTTCCAAGGGAGATTGTAGCAAGAGAGGATGAGGAAGAAGAAACTTCAGAGGCAGAGGGGGCAGACACAAAAGATCAGATTTGCAGTGCAAGCGTTGCGGAAAGACTGGGCACACATCAGATCAGTGTTGGGCTTCGTGGGACTCCATCAAAGACAAACATAACCAGAAGAAAGATGACCAAGATGCTAGTAAATCTTCTGATTCTTGTATTGTTGCACATTGTAATCTTGGAATTAATGAAATGACTTCACTTTCTTCTTACAAAGATTGTTGGCTGCTTGATACTAGTGCAACATCACACATGACATTTAGAAAAGATTGTTTTGAAGAAATTAATGAAACAATAGATGGCATAGTTTACTTTGCAGATAAGTCAAGTATTAAACCAAAGGGAATGGGCACCATTCGACTGAAGATGCACGGATTCCCTGATTTCTTGTTGAAGAATGTTCTCTATCTTCCAGAGTTGCAGAGAAGCCTGCTGTCCTTGGTGGATATTCTACAACGAGGCCATTCCATCCACATGTTTGATGGAATCATAGAAATAAGAAAGTCCTCTGACAACCAAGTCATCATGATTGGATACGAAGATGGGAAGCTGCTGAAGCTAAATGGTTCATCTGCAAGATTTCATAACTATGCCTACCTCTCTCAGCATGGAGAAGGTAATATGTCATCTAGCTCATTGTGGCATGCAAGATTTGGTCATCTAAATTATAAGAGTCTTCATTTGTTGAGAAAGAATGGTGTATTTGGCTTGCCCACCATTCCCAAAGAGAAGAACAAATGTGATGCATGTATATTAGGGAAACATAGTAAGCTGCCATTCCATGAATCTAATTTCAGAGCAAGTAGGAAATTAGAACTAGTACATTCTGATTTATGTGGCCCAATGCCAACTCCTTCAGCAAATGGGAATAAATAGTTTGTGACATTTGTTGATGACTACCCAAGAATGTGTTGGATTTACTGTTTAAAGACAAAATCAGAAGCATTTCAAACATTCAAAGATTTTCATGCATTGATTGAAAAACAAGCACAATAAAAAATTGGTACACTTCGTACTGATAATGGGAAAGAATACACTTCAAATGCTTTTGAAAATTATCTTCACCAACATGGAATTGCACATCAGACTACCGTTCCCTACAATCCTAAACAAAACGGTGTAGCATAAAGAATGAACAGAACCATAATGAATATGGTTCGCTCAATGATGTTTTTCAAGAATGTAAAACTAATGTTTTGGGGTGATGCAGTAAAATGTGCAGAATATTTGAGAAATAGAAGTCCCTCAAATTCTCTTGATAACAAGACTCCACATGAAATGTGGTTTGGCCATCTCCCTTCAGTTAGGCATCTCAGATTTTTTAGTTCCACCTGTTATACCTTGATTCCGAAGGAGCAAAGAAACAAGCTTGGTGCTTGAAGCAGAAAATGCATTTTCCTGGGGTACGAAGAATACTCCAAGGCATACCGTCTATATGATGAGGTAAACAAGAAATTTGTTATTTCCAGAGCTGTCA
>LPNX010537859.1:0-23299 GCA_001517045.1 Pseudotsuga menziesii | reverse complement strand
AAGAGAATGTCTTCATGTCTCAGCCATAAGGCTTTGTTGTGAAAGGAAAAGAACAAAAGGTATGCAAACTTGTCAAATCCTTGTATGGCCTAAAACAAGCACCTCGCGCATGGTATGAAAAGTTAACCGATCATCTTTTGAAGTTAAATTTCGAACATTTTGATCTTGATGATGTAACATTGTTTATAAAGAAAGTTGGAAGATCTGTTGTGTATCTTGTGGTGTACGTAGATGATCTTTTGATGACAGGGAACAATGAGAGCTATATAGCATCCATAAAGAAAGATTTGAAAAATATCTTTGAAATGACAGATATGGGACATCTCCACTATTACTTAGGAATTTAATTCACTCAACATCCTAAGTATATTTTCCTATCTCAGAAAAAATATGTTGGAGAACTACTAAACAAATTTTGCATGACAGAATGCAACCCTATATCTACTCGAATGGAACAGAAAATGAAGCTCACATCAAGCGAAGGAAAAGAATTTGAAGATGCGACCAAGTATCGACAACTTGTAGGAAGTCTTATCTACCTTACAACAACTAGACCAGATATTTCTTATGTTGTTGGCATACTTTCAAGGTTCATGCATAAACCTTGTGAAGGACACTGGTCAGCTGCAAAGAGGGTTCTAAGATACTTGAAGGGGACTCAAGACGTTGGACTCAAGTACTCTAAAGTGGATGACTTCAAACTTATTGGGCACTCAGACTCAGATTTTGATGGCGATAAGGAGACAAGAGTATCAACTTCTGGATACACTATGAGTCTTGGATCAGTAGTTGTCTCATGGAGATCACGCAAACAGTCATTTCCAGCAGATTCAACAACAGAAGTAGAATATGTGGCTGCAGCTGAAGCAACGAAAGAAATAGTATGGCTCAGGAAGATACTTGAAGATTTGCAAGAAAAACAAGAAAATTCCACTCCATTATTGGTCGACAATACTTCTACAATCAAGCTGGCTAAGAATCCTAGATTCCATGATCGAACCAAACACATCAACACAAAGTATCATTTGATTCGACATCATGTAGAGGCCAAGACAGTCCATCTTCGACATTGTTCCACAAATGATCAAGTTGCAGACATCTTCACCAAAGCGCTTGGACGAGAAAAGTTTGAAAGATTCAGAAACATGCTCGGACGAACACCCCTTCAGATTAAGAAAGGGATTGTTAGAATATAATCCGTTAGGGATTATAATATTGTAAATAAATAAATAAATAATAGGAAGCTGAACAGTTACGTAGGAATATGGATAGGCCGGTCGGAATCTCAACCACCGCCTGAAATGTATAAATATATGCATTGGCATTGGAATAACATTGAATCGGGAGTTATACCTAACAATAAGACATGATCTCTTCTCTATATGATGTCGAGTAGACTTCATAATATTCATCTCTTGGTAGGCCTCCATCAACATAGAGGATTTATTCTTCATACTACTCAAGGTCTTCGTCGATCATTGGTTGGAGCCTCACGGCTGCAACTTGAATTAGTGATTTGCAATCTTATTCAACAAAGAGACTTATTTCCACAGGATGAACAAAGGAAAGAGCTTTGATACCATTGTAATATCCTTGATATGATATCAGATCAGATTATTAACTATGCTGCAATTATTAAATTAAATGTACAATCAAAACTTTACAGTCACACTAATCACTTCTTGATGCATGGAAAAATATACGTAGTACTGATAAATTTGGGAAATGGCAGTGGGATAATGGAATATACCAAATAAAAATTTGGACAAAGATTAATATTTCCCTAAGCACTTGGATGTTGGGTCCTTTTAGGTTTCGAAATTAGCTCCGCTGAAGTCTACTCCCATGCTTCTGGGTGTCCCAACCTGCAAACTAGGAGAGAGCAATCACATCCAAACAACAAGGGATTATAGAAGGTTTAGATGATTTATCAGTCATGTAATATGGAACAAATAAGGTTTCCACAGGTTTCGAACTGATGTGGAACAATTTGGGACTGTTTGGGGTGATTTGGGAAAAAACTAGCAATTTGGCCCGAGAAGAACCTGTGCAAAGGAGGCTACTCAAACATGGTAATATCCTAATGAATTATCAGTTCGTGAGTTGGGATGGGTATAGGGATTAATTATCATACTATAGAAACTTATAAAACATCATTTGAGTTTGTATAACTTACAAAATGCTAAAAACACTGAACTTTAGTCGAAATCGCCTAGTTAAAGAGCAAGGGTATGCACATATTGACAAATTTCATATCAAACGGTGATCATGCCTACAAATATTGTTATACAAGGACTAATATAAAATATTAAAACCATCATATCACTCAGACATTAATTCCATAGTCATTATACCACTTTTATTACATCCAACTATCAAAAGGTCCCATTAAATGGGCAATAAAAGTTCCTCTCATGGAAATGTACCATGAAGGCTCTATGGGTAAAAATACTTAGTACCATATAGATATTAGAATGAGTGAATGGGATGCTACATAGTTCGAACTGAAACTTGGAGAGTTGCTCCTTAGCTTACAATAACCTGCAATGGAGATTGGAATGAGAGAGAGGAGAAGGGGCATGGAAACTTGGGGTGCATCACCCAAGAGGACTAAGGATTATCACTCAGTATGGAATCCAAGCTTCACTCAACATAGAAATATTCATCAACAAAACTGAATAATGGAGTTGGAATTATCCTTAAGTAGATCTTGGGTGACTTGTTGAGCAAGTCCATTACCTATTAAGTAAGCTGCCACTTGCTAAAACCTAACCCTAATCATGAATTCACCCTCCTTGAGGAAACTAGCATGTAGGAGTCATGTTTCCCTATCATTAACTCTTCATCAAAATAGAAACTGCACCCTCTTTTGTCCCAGAGTTTCCTGCTTTTATCCTGATTGCTTTTCCTGCACTTTCTTATTTTGTAACTGCTCATCAGAATAGAAACTTCACCCCATATCCCAGCTTCACACAAAATTCTCCAAAGATATCCTCTTCAATAGCAGCAATGGAATGACGAATGTGATCTGGTGTTTCCTCATTAAAGAGCTGCTCCCACTGGTCTTCGTCGTTGCCTCCCTCCCCTCTTGTTGAAGCTGCCATTTCCCACTGAGCTGTTGCCTTTATCAGTCTATTACAAGAAGTGCTCTGAATTCCCCGACTTTGTTTTCGTCGTCCTCTTCAGCGAGGAATCTTCCCTCTAATATCATGCTAGGATATTATGATTGACTTTTTGAATATTTTTAATTAACTATTAATTTGTATACGTATTACAATGAAATTTAAAAGATTGAATTAAGGTTTATAGTTCAATTTATATATATTTTAAAAATATATAAAAACATGACTAATTATATTTAAAAATTGCACACTTAAATTGGGGTGCAAATGTGGAAGACTCGATTTGATTCTCCAGAAAGAGAGGCAAACATCTCTCCTTTATAGAACCCAACTTTTGTACCTTGGAAATCTAAAAATCATGTTTTATTTGTTAGCGGCTCAAAAAATCAACATTGCCTCTTTTTCAACAATAATAATGAACATTGCCTTATAATATGAGTTTTACCCATCAATTATTTGAATATCTCACCTTTGTCATGACAATTATAGCTCTCCTTGATACTCCTGTCCAAGTACATCCATAAGGGATCTTTCATTGACTGGCTTACACTCGACAACAATTCGATAGCAAAAACCTTTGTTATTTGGATTGGTTACATTAAAGTCTTTGGTTGGGTAAGTAAAACACTCAGCTGGAAGGTGGGGAATAGTGCATCTGTTTTGGTGGGCACTGACCCTATTGTGGGTTTGGATAATTTTTTTTTCCTATCTCGGACTTTGGTGGGTTACCTCGAGGACTATGGCCTGAATACCCTTGAACAAGTTAGGATTGGCTGTGATCTGCCCACCAATGGGACGTATTGGCTCTCTGCTAGAGATCTGGATCTTATAGGTGCATGGTTTAGGGAATGGGAGAATTATGTATCTAGGCTATCTTCAACAGGGGTACAATTGTGGGAAGGAAATGACACATTGGTTTGGTCATATAATGACAAATCGGGACAGGTCATAGTTAAGCTTGAATATCAGTACTTGTATTAATACTTGGTCGACTTTCATTTAGAGGTGGTGGATTGCTGGTGGCATAAGGATCTTTGGTCCTGGAACATGCCACTCAAGATAAAATGTTTCACTTGGCTGTAAATTAATGGGAAAATCAATACTTGGGATTTTTACAGGTTAAAGGGAAGGTTGGTCTTAATTTTTGCCATCTCTGTGCAACTGAGGCTAAAACTGTTGAACGTCTTTTATGGCATTTACTAGGTAGTTACTTTACATTTTTGTTTGACTATTCTGTGGGAAGACTGTACTTTTGGTGTATTCTTGGAATGCTGGACGAGGATGGGGTCTAAGCCCCTATACCTACCTTTCTTTTGCAACTGGCTTATCTAGAAAGCCATGAAAACTGCGATCTTTTAGCATATGAGACACCATATTCATTTTATTAAGTACGATGCCCTTCGACTCATTACAGATTTCCCTAAACCGGTTAGGGTGCAGAAGACATAGAATATTGGTATTGCTCCAAAGGTGGGTGTGGCTATGGGTTTCTTTGATGGTGTTGCTCAAGCTTGTATTGGTGGTGAGGGGATGGCACTATATATCAGTCAGTCCCATTCTTTTAATCATTCACTTGGTTATGGTCCTAATACAAATACTAAAGCAGAACTCATGGCACTATGGGGACTACCCTTTGCCTCCTTTTTCATGAGTCTCCCTCAGCTGAGAGTCTTTGGTGGCTCTAGGATTATCATCGACTAAGATAACAATGTGTCAAACTTACAGGTACTTGAACTGGATCATTGTTGTGCTCGTACTTTGACCCTCAAGGATAACTTTCTTTGCTTGGATTGTCATCATATCTACAGAGAGCACAATGTGCTGGCTGATGGATTGTCTAAGTTGGATCTAAATAACACTATGGGTCTTTTTTCACTATCTGAATATTTGGAGGGGGAATTAATTACCTCCTCCACATTTAATATTTTTGACTCTTGAACCTTGGTCTATATGGGAGACATAAAGTTGTTTATGCTTTTTTAGTCTGTATTGATCGAGCACTAGATGGTTTATCTAGATCGCAACTTACTATGTCTATTTATATTTGTATGTCATGTGACCTTAGGTGGTTTGATTTTTGATCAGAGACCCAATAAATTTGAGATATCTATTGCAAAATGGGCAGTGTGTTGTTGACATACTATTGGCGGACAATTTTTGAGAAAACTCTATGTATATGCCTTACTGTGTTGTAATATGTTTCTTTAATATAAAAGAAATGACTTTTTCTTCTTTTAAATAAGACAATTATTGCTCTCCTTGATGGCATGTTATATGCTCCTTTCTCCTCGTGATTCCAAGTCCATTAAGCTTTGGGAAGTTTTTTTTGAGTGTTTGGCACGATATTGTTTATATTTTTTAACATGCGATGATTGAATTTGATTTAATGGTCATAATAGTTTAATTATAAGATTGTATTAATCATTTTAAAAATAAAATAAAATATTAAAGATTACATCACAAACTTATTTACTTGTTTTTTTTAATAATTAATTTGGAATTTATTATCTTGCATTACCTAAATAATTTTGTTTGGTAGTTTCCTAAGCATAAATTTAAAGATAGACATCATATTTTTTTGTTGTTGGTTAAGTACCCTGTGACTTGTTGGGCGAACCTTCGGTTTGAGAAACCACGATCCAAGGACATATAAGCCGTCAAAATCACATGGGGATCCCACCTGGCCTGGCCGCACCACCCTTAGCATTGTTGGATTTAAATGTCGCCTTCTAGGAGCAGCGGGTTTAGATCATGGACCACCAAGCAAACGAAATCCCTCTCGACCATTTGCTTTACTAGAATTCGACAAGATAGAAATCATATTAATTTGCCCCAGATTACTATATTTTATGTAAAAGATAGACACCATATTAGTGTGGCCTAAATAACTATATTTGACAATAGGTAATTTGACATATTTGAAAATCAAGTGAGCACATTATGTGTCTATTTGGAAACATGTAGTTTTCCATGTTTGAAAATACCAACACTGTGATCACAACCAACCACCATCCATTTTTAGAAAAAAGATATGTAAATGTACCCAAGTTTATTAAAATAAAAGTTTCAAAAAAGTTTCATGGATGGAAACGTACTTGATTGTCATATAAGTAAAGTGGAGGATAAACCCTAAGTTAGAGGAGCCTAAAAAGCAAGCATCTTTACTTTTAGTCATCGTGCTAGCTTCTTTAATTTTTTTATTATAAAAATTAAAAAACAAAGCAAGCAAAATCGTTGAGCCTCTTTTATATATAGATAAGGTAAGGGGCATGATATTCTTCATTTAGATTACTTTGGTAAAGAGCATTTCTTTGTTTATTTATTTTAATTTTAAATGTATTTAAAAAATTAAAAAAGAAAACAAGCATAATCATTGAGACTCTTTACATATAGTTTTGGTAAAGGGCATGTCATTCTTCATTTAGATCAGTGAGGCAAATGACATCTCTTTGTTTATTAGCAACAAATGAAAAGTAAGATGTAGAAATTAGGTTTGTCTTTAATCACGTGTTATTTACCAAATGTTTCGAGGGATGTGTGGAATTGATATGAAATGTTTAATGGATTTTTTATTTTTATTTTTAAATCTGAGAAAAAAAATTGTAACATATTATAGAAATAAGTCATTTTTTTTTACAATTAAAGACTACATATATCCTTCATATGTTATGAGACAGAAAGTATGTGTGATATAGTACTATGGTACTAGATATGTTTATACAATAAGCTATCATGCTATGCATATAACAACAATATACCGGTAATATCAAGTTGATGCAAGGAAAAGATACAAAAAAAACTACATCATGAGCCCCATAAAAGTAATGGGGTTGATATTTAAAGAGATATCAAACCTAGATCGTCCTTCACAATGATATAATTTTTGCACTCCCATTTAATCCAATTACCTTCATCCAAAATAATACCATCCTTTGATAGGTGGTCAACAACATGATTCATTTCCTTGCATACATGTTGAAAAGAGATAAACCTAAATCTAGAAATAATTCAAATTATTTCCTCAAAAATGGGCTTGAGATGCATATTCCTTAGAAGATCTATGGTACTTCATCCCGTTAATGATAAGCAAGGCATCACCAAAAACTGAAGTCTCAAAATGTCCTTCAACAATGTCAGTAACAACGAGATCTTTAAGGAAAGTAGCTCAACCCTGTTATTTGAGTATCTCATGATAGGATGTTATGATTGACTTTTTGAAAATTTATTTAATTAACTATTAATTTGTATATGTGATACAATGCAATTTAAAAGATTGAATTAAGGTTTATAGTTTCGTTTACATATATTTTAAAAAGATATAAAAATATGATTAATTATATTTAAAAATTGTACACTAAAATTGGGGTGCAAATGTGGAAGACTCTATTCAATTCTCCAAAAAGAGAGGCAAACATCTCTCCTTTATAGAACCCAGTTTTTTTACCTTGGAAATCTAAACATCATGTTTTATTTGTTAGCGGCTCAAATAATCAACATTGTCTCTTTTTCAACAATAATAATGAACATTGCCTTATAATAGGAGTTTTACCCATCAATTATTTGAATATCTCACCTTTATCATGAAAATTATTGCTCTCCTTGATCCTCCTGTCTAAGTACATCCGTAAGGGATATTTCATTGACTGGCTTACACTGGACAACCATTCGGTAGAAAAAACCTCTATTATCTAGATTGGCTTCATTAAAGTCTTTAGTTCGGTAAGTAAACACTCAGCTCGAAGGTGGGGTTTGGTGCATCTGTTTTGGTGGGAACTGACCCTATTGTGGGTTTGGATAAGACTTTTTGCCTATCTCGGACTTTGGTGGATACCTCCAGGACTATGGCATGAAGACCCTTGAACAAGTTAGGATTGGATGCGATCTTACCACCAATGGGACGTATTGGCTCTCTGCTAGAGATCTGGATCTTACAAGTGCAGGGTTTATAGAATGGGAGAATTATGTATCCTGACCATCTTCAACAGGGGTACAGTTGTGGGAAGGAAAGGATAGATTGGTTTGGTCATATAATGACAACTCGGGATAGGTCACAGCTAAGCTCGCATATTAGTACTTAGTCGGCTTTCATTTAGAGGGGGTGGATTGCGGGTGGCATAAGGATCTTTGGTCCTGGAACATACCATTCAAGATAAAATGTTTCACTTGGTTGTACATTAATGGGAAAATTAGTACTTGGGATTGTTTACAGGTTAAAGGGAAGACTGGTCCTAATTTATGCCATCTTTGTGCAGCCGAGGCTGAAACTATTGAACATCTTTTCTGGCATTGTCCCTTTGGGAAAGCAGTTTACCAGGCATTTACTTTACATTTTGGTTTGACTATTTTGTGGGAAGACTGTACTTTTGGTGTATTCATGGAATGTTGGTGTAACATACCCAAAACTGAAAAAATAAATATTTATTATTTATTCTAGTAAAAACATTATGTTAACTTTTATTGTAAAGTTTTTGACCAAGTGGGTCAAGGATGACTGTAATTGAAGAATTATTTATTTTCATAATTAATAAAAGGAGGCACATATCCAGGGGAGACTATTAAATGAGTGTTCACTGACGTGACTAGGAGGAAGGAGAAACTGTAGAAGGCTAGTTGACAAGTGGCAGCACTAGTATTTCACTTTCTAGCTGTTGCAAGAGCATAATCCCTAAAAAAGTGGTCATGTTTCTTGAGAGGGGGAACTGAGCTGGTGGCTCATTTAATTCCAAAACTGACCCAAAGACCTAAGAAATATTATATAAACCATCAAATTGGGCAGGAGGCTCACCACTCATTCTGATTTCTGAGAGAATGAACCTTGCGACTGTTGCAAATTGAAAGGTCAGGCACACAAGGAATTTGATGAGGGGATAGCTAAAGTGAATTGCCGAGTGAAGTCTGCTACTGAGTGCTTTGTTGCAGAAGTCTGTTGTGTGGCAGAGATCTTCGTTCTGGTGGTTCAATGAACACGCTCGGGGGTCCTAAGCAAGTAACTTTGGCTGCTTTAGGAGAAGGTTGAATGGAACAACCCCCCATGGGTGTTTGTCCCCTTTCTGCATTTTATCCAGGTTCAATTTCTATTTATTTTCTGAATATGTACTTTCATTTGGAATATGTTCAGGAAACTGTAATTAGGATGTTTGAATATATTATACTCTTTTTATCTGAATACTGTTAGGAACACTGCGCTTATTAGTTTTTAGATTTAATGGATAGATCTACTGGTTAATAGTCTTTGTAAAAGTATTTCATAATTAGAACAATGTTCTTTCTGTATCAGTTTTAGATTGTTTCTACCGACATTACAAACTATTAAAAAGTTAGTACTAGGGATATAATTATGTAGACTAAGCTTAAATCAAAAGAATTTTGTGGCACAGTAAGGACTTGTGAAGGTTCCATGGTAAACAAAACACCAAGATCTACTATAACCTAGATATTCCGTTTATAAGGATCTCTCTCTCTCTCTATATATATCTACTGAAGAACAAAACCCTGTTTATAGAATTGTAAACTATTTAAGGTTAAAACCTAAAATAAGATCATGTAGATTTAAACATAACCTGAAACTTATTTAATGTTCAGATCCAAGTTTCATCCTTAATACTTTTGTTTACAATAATCTTTCCAGGATGCGTGTCCTATCTCTTTAAAGCAAACTCTAGCATTAATCTAGAATAACCAGAGTTCTAATTGAACAGTAATAACTAAGCTAGTTTACATAAGGGCATCTTAAGCCGAGTTCTTAGCAATTAAATTGTTTAGTAACGCCAAGTCGATATTATCAATAGACCGTAGCACTGGTTACAGGTTTCAGGCCAGGCTGGTGTTGTTATCTACAACATTTTGATTGCAGAAGTAAGCTTATAGACAACCTTAGGGCTTATATTTCTTTTTCGAAATAGTTTTATATCTAATCTTTTAAACAATGGTTCTAATATAAAAAGGCCTTACGGCCTAAACTCTATAATAGAGAGTATATGGAAATATTACCTACGACCATATGGCCTATTAATATTATTTTAACATTTTAAATTATCAAGGTAAGCGTGAAAGCACTTACAGGATTTCACCATTCTCAATGGTATCTTACAGGTTAGAGACTTCACGGTCATTTAAAATATTTAACAAAACAATAAAAACCTTAGGATTGTTTATAACTGAAAGACAATTTTAACCTATCGACAGAGGCATTTCATAACCGAAGTAACATGGATCATACATCTGTTACAAAGTGGGCCGAACCCTCTAATTAAATTGCATGATAAAAAAACCCTAGTATTAAGTAATCTTCTAAAAAACTTAAAGCCTCGCAAATCTCTTCCTAAGATTAAATACCTTACTGAAGTGACAGTCGTAGGACTGCTTTACTTTAAACAGAAAACAATACATATTTAACTGCCTCACGACTTCGCCATTGCTTAAGAGCATTATAACATATAAACGAAGTAAAAGTTTGGATAAACAAAAGCAAAGACCCCGCAAACGCAACACGCCGTTTGATGGATAAAACCAGGATTTTATTCAAACAGTCATAGGTCGTTACAAAGGTAATCTTTTTATAAAAAAATGCGACAGTGGCTTATAGACCAAAACAATACTGCCAAGTAAATATGTTATGATCTTAACTCAATATTATAGTTTGAGCACTGAAACAAAATCTAAGAAAGATGTAAATCCCTCACAGGTTCATACATTACTAATCGAATTTACAAGGTTTACATAAATAGCAAAGATCGAAACAGAGTTTTCTTTTGTATCAAAGCAAAGTTATCACACGACGAGTGGTCTTAGGATTGAAACCCCAACGCTGCCAGTTTGATTACACATCAAATAACAAAACTATGTTTTAGAGTGGATTTCTAAGTCCAAAAACAAAATAGCTAGAGTAAAGGCTCACAACCACGACTTTAAGCACTGTAATTAAATTAAAACTTGAATCCCTCATAGGGTCAGACTAGTTGAAGGTCCGTACATATTGTACATATTTAATACCATTGAAGGAATAAAAATAGAAGAACTTTTAACACTATAGCTCTCAAAGGAACGTGACATAGTCTCAAGATTCCACATGCAAGGATTCTTTTACATTCTGGAATTATACACAGTCACTTCGTAAACAAAGTTACAGTATCAAAACCCTCACGAGTTCTTACTGAAGTAAGTAAAGATATTATTACAATATCAAGGTTTATACCAAATCAACTATATCACTTTCACAACGACGAGCTGGTACAAAGATGAGAACCTAATGATTTACAAACTACGAGACCATGTTTGATTCCATAGAGCCACGCAAGGATTAGCCATGAGTCTTACCAGCTGGAAGACCCTCTCGACCATTTTCCAAACCAAGACCTTCGTCGCAGAGGAACTGACCTGTGAATCACCTCCATTTTTTTTATTACATACTAGAAGTTAGCAAGTTGATAGTGGTGAAACGTTTTGTAGAGAAAGAGAAATAGTTTCAGTAGTATAGAGGAGCTTACCCCTTTCAGCAATGGCAACTCTGTGAACTGTAAAAAAACTCCATCAACAATCAAAGTCTCCTAAGACGAAATGTTAAGGTGTCGAGGGCCAAGGATGATGACTCCATCATCTCTGTTCACTGTGAAAGTAGTGCAGAGTAGAGCACTTAGGAGCCAAAGAACATTTTGGAAAGAACAATGAATACCATACCAAAACCCCATCGAAGTGATTGGCTCGTTCTTCAAAGAAAACCCTTAGGGTTTTCACATCACACTCGTTGCTGACAGCTGGAGGACGTATCAAATCACATGATTTGTCTTAAAAATCAAATCTTTATCATGTCCTTACATAGTATAAAGTTGATATCAAATTTAAGGCTGACTGCCAATCCATCGCATCGAAGTCAAACCCAAATTCATTTGCATAACTTACCACGGTGGAGAATAGAGTAATATTACAACTTATGATACAATGTATTTGCTTGTATTGCATTTTCAACTTGCAATGATAAGGTTTGGATTTTAGTATACTTAGGATAGAATCTTTGTATTGATAAAAATAGTTACTATATAGAATGGCATAGGAACATCGAAACTAGGTTAAAGTTTAAATCCTTGTCCAAACCTAAAGCTGACCTCTTTCTCATTTATGGCGTTATAGTTAAACTGTTTCTTTAGCTGTGATGTCGGGGTGACCTCGCCCACCTGCACATGAGTAAAACAAAAATTCATGCATTAGTCATAACGACTAAGTAAGACCATGAGTTATCCCTTGTGTTGCTCAAGAGTGAAATCAAACAGAAGGCAACAAAAAACTGTTTTACGACAACAAGTTCAACATAGACAGATTATTATGTCACAAAGTAATGTCATGTCGAAAGATCAAAAAATAAAGCAAGCTAATAATAACTTAGGTACATGACGCCAGTAGCGCATGACAAAAGAATTATGAATTATAATATTTCTCTAAATATTTTCTAGGAACTTCTAATGTTTCATGTAGTAAATAAATTTATGAAATTAAGGGATGTTACAATTAGGTGAGGATGGGCCCTAAGCCCTTATACCTACCTTTCTTTTGCAACTGGTTTATCTGGAAAGACATGAACACTGTGATCTTTTAGGATATGAGACACGAGATTCATTTTATTAAGTACGATGTCCTTTAGCTCATTACAGATTTCCCTGAACTGGTTAGGGTGCATAAGACACAGAATATTGGTATTTCTCCTGAGGCGGGTGCGACTATGGGTTTATTTGATGGTGTTTCTCAACCTAGTATTGGTGGTGAGAGGATGGTACTGTATATTAGTCGGTCCCATTCTTTTAATATTTCACCTGGTTGTCGTTCTAATACAAATACTAAAGAAGAACTCATGGCATTATGGGGACTACTCTTTGCCTCCTTTGTCATGGGTCTCCCTCATGTGAGAGTCTTTGGTGACTCTAGGATTATCATCAACTGGGATAACAATGTGTCAAACTTACAGGTACTTGAATTGGATCATTGGTGTGCTCGTACTTTAGCCCTCAAGGAGAACTTTATTTGTTTGGATTTTCATCATATCTATAGAGATCACAATGTGCTGCTTGATGGGTTGTCCAAGTTGGCTCTACATAACACTATGGGTTTTTTTTCACTATCTAAATATTTGGACGGGAATTAATTACCTCCTCCACATTTAAGATTTTTGACTCTTGAACCTTGGTCTATTTGGGGGACAAAAAGTTGTTTATGTTTTTTTAGTTTGTATGGATCAGGCACTAGATGGTTTATCTAGATAGCAACTTACTATGTCTATTTATATGTTGTTTTGTCTTTTGTATGTCATGTGACCTTAGGTGGTCTGATTTTTTAGTAGAGACCTGGTAAATTTGAGAGATATATTGCAGAGTAGGCAGTGTATTGTTTACATACTATTGGTGGACTGTTTGGGTTAGAACTGTGTTTAGAGAGAAAACATTATGTATATAACTCATTGTGTTGTAATATGTTTCTTTAATATAAAATAAATGACTTTTTCTACTTGAAAAAAAATACAATTATTGCTCTCCTTTATGGCATGCTATATGATCCTTTCTCCTCGTGATTCCAAGTCCATTAAGTTTTGGGAAGTTTTCTTTGAGTGTTTGGAACAACCTTGGTTATATTTTTTAATATGTGATAATTGAATTTGATTTAATGGTCATAACAGTTTAATTATAATATTGTGTTAATGATTTTAAAAATAAAATAAAATATTAAGATTGTGTTAATTATAAGATTGTGTTAATCACTTGGTTGTGGTACCAATATAAATACTAAAGATGAACTCATGGAACTATGGGGACTAATCTTTGCCTCCTCTGTCATGGGTCTCCCTCAGCTGGAAGTCTTTGGTGACTCTAGGATTATCATTGACTGGGCTAACAATGTGTTAAACCTACAGGTACTTGAACTGGATCATTGGCGTGCTCGTACTTTAGCCCTCAAGGACAACTTTCTTTGCTTGGATTGTCATTACATTGAGAGACGCTCTATAGCCCAGTATGAGGGAGATCTTATAACGTTTGTCATGAGGGAGTTCTTGTAACGTTTGTCGATCTAGTAACGTTTGTTACTAACAAAATAATAAAAAATAAAAATTTTAATTATCCGCCAAAATAAATGTCAGCCACAAAAACAACCTAATATGGGGGATATGTTGTAATGTTCATACCTAAAAAAAATAAAGAATTAAATATTTTATTATCCTCCAAAAAATGTCGGTTATAAATACAACACAATATGGGGGAGATGCTGTAATGTTTCTACGTAAAAAAAAATAAATAATAAAAAATTAAATTATCGGCAAAAAAAATGTTGCCCTTGCACATGGTTTTAAAACCATGTGCAATGGCTCCTAAACAACACATGGTTTTAAAACCATGTTCAAGAGCTCCTAAACAACCCATGGTTTTATTCTACATGGTTTAGGAGGGCCTTGCAAATGGTTTAAAACCACGTGCAAGGCCTCTTAATCAACCCGTGGTTTTATTGTACATGGTTTAGGAGGGCCTTGCAAATGGTTTTAAGACCATGTACAAGGCCTTCTAAACAAACCATGATTTTAGGAGGGCCTGTCAAATGGTTTTAAAATCATGTATGATGTTGGTTCCTAACAAAATAAAAAATAATATATGTTGGCCACAAATTATATTAAATATTAATAATAAAAAATATTATACGCCCACCTTAAATAAAAATATGTTTCTTTTAGTTTGAATCAAATCAATGGCTAAATATTTGATCCCTCTGGGCGCTTGATAGAGCCTTGGATTTGGATCTATGCTAGTCATATCTATAGAGAGCAAAATGTGATGGCTGATGGATTATCCAAGTTGGATCTACATAACACTATGGGTAGTTTTTCACTATCTGAATATTTGGAGGGGAAGTAATTACCTCCTCCACATTTAATATTTTTGACTCTTGAACCTTGGTCTATATGGGGGATAGAAAGTTGTTTAAGTTTTTTAGTCTGTATAGATCAGGCACTAGATGGTTTATCTAGATAACAACTCACTATGTCTATTTATATGTTGTTTTGTCTTTTGTATGTCATGTGACCTTAGGTGGTCTCATTTTTTTTTAGCAGAGACCCGGTAAATTTGAGAGATCTATTGCGGAGTGGGCAGTGTATTGTTGACATACTATTGGCTGAGAACGGTGTTTAGAGAGAAAACTTTGGCTGAGAACGGTGTTTTAGAGAGAAAACTCTATGTATACGCCTCACTGTGTTGTAATATGTTTCTTTAATATAAAAGAAATGGCTTTTTTCTACTTTAAAAAAAAGACAATTATTGCTCTCTTCATGGCATGTTATATGCTTCTTTCTCCTCGCGATTCCAAGTCCATTAAGTTTTGGCACGATATTGTTTATATTTTTTAATATATGATAATTGAGTTTGATTTAATGGTCATAACAGTTTAATTATAATATTGTGTTAATCATTTTAAAAATAAAATAAAATATTAACGATTATATCACAAACTTATTTACTTTTTTTTATAATTAATTTGAAATTTATTATCTTGCATTACCTAAATAATTTTGTTTGGTAGTTTCCTAAGCATAAATTTAAAGATAGAAATCATGTTAGTTTGTCCTAGATAACTATATTTATATTTGGAAATAGGTAATTTGACATATTTGAAAATCAAGTGAGCATTAGAGTCTCAATGTTATGTGTCTATTTGGCAACAGGTAATTTGACATGTTTGAAAATCAAGTGAACATTAGAGTCTAAATGTTATGTGTCTTATGTGTTTAGAACATTGTGTAAGTTATGACTTGTTTATCCTCAATTATGTTTGACTTTGTTTTGAAGTTATGTTATGCTCAATCTTCTATATGTGACCAACCACTGCCCTTTGTTGTGTTTATGTTTGATTGTGCATGTACAACCAACATGTGCACTACAAGGTCCTATTGACTTGCATCAACGTTTAATTCCCATAATGCCAACTATATTGATAGATTATCATCTAATCTTGAGCGTCATTTAAATTCTAGTTCATTGAGACATACTAATGATATATATGGAGAAGGTTAAATTTTTACAAATTTGAACTTTTTTAGTTTACCATCACTTAAATCTGTGTATGCAATCATTGTCAAAATTGCAATTTTGGATTCATAAAATTGTTGTTTTTAATACATAAATGGATTCAAATCCCTTTGCATTATTTTAAGTGGTCTCAAAATTCAATTTCCTAGAACTTTTGCATTCCTACTTTTTTTGGCCTTGGAAAAAAGTTCATTGTCTATTTGTATTAAATAATAAATCACCTTGTACATAGATCTAAAGATCTTTCTACCATCAGAATCTATTCTTTCGAGAAAATATATAAAAAAACATGTCATGCATAGACACCATTCCTTTACTAGAAACCAAAAACTATATGTGATTCTTATCCTTATATTTTTATGAAAATAAAATTTCTCAAGATAAACTTTATCCTGGGTGAGGACCAAGAGAAAATACTGTCTATATCATTTATCGTCTCCCATCTATGCCATATTCCCTCTCCCACCTGTAATCCATTCTTAGACAGCTGATCAGCCACAATGTTCCTTTCTCTATATATATGCTCAAAAGATGTAATATGTATGAGGCCTATCATTCTGGTTATTTCTTCCTATAAAGGCACTAGAAGAATATTCTTTGGAGGTGTTTTCTTTTTCATCCACTCAATGACTATTTTTTAGTCCCCAGAAACCTGTAGGTGTTGCACTCCCTTCATAATTTCCAAAGATAAAGATAGCTTTAAAGCCATAATCTCTGCTATGTTATTTGTGTTGAAACCAAAACAAGCTGTAAAGCTAAGTTGATGTTGATCAAATAAGTGAAGGATTCCACCAGCCCCACCCACAATAGGGGTTCCCTATGATGCACCATAAAAAAATAACCATGGAATGGATCTATCTACAATTTCTTCCAAAATCCTTCTAATTGCTTGGGGTTTGTCATCTTATGGGAAGAAATTGAAAACAACTAAGCCTTTTGATGCATAAATAGTTGGGGAGATATAATAATCCTCAAAAATTGCTTTATTCCTAGAGAGACAAACCCCTGAAATGAAAATGGGAGGTAAAGCTAAGCGTGCCTTATACCATGATTGTTTATCTAAATCTCCAGGGCTTGATCAAGGGTTATGCTTCCCCATATAAAGTGGATGCCACTGACTAATGAAGCGTAATCCATAATTTTTTGATGTATGAGAAGGTTATGAAATATGCTCTATCTTTTCATAATTTTCTTTACATAGGGGACATATTCATAACCCACTCCATAATTTCTTAAGCATTAGGTCCCAAACTAAAATCTTACTAGAGAGACCTAACCCTAAGAAGATTTTGCACTTTAGTGGGCACTTGAGCTTCCATATAGATGAATACCACCACCAGTGAATAGGTGGATTTTCAGGCTTCTTGAATGACTAGATAGCCTATAGTGGGTGGATATGTCCCACTAACTTTATTATTGGACCATATCAGAGCATCTTCACGATCCACTATCCATATATGCGATTGTAATTAATAGTAATTTGTTTTCCAAAGAAAAAATATTGTTATTTATTATAAAAACAAATCACATTATTTACACTCAAAAGACTACATATATTCTTTCATTTGATGATAATAAAAAAGTATATAGCTATAGAGGGTCCATGCTGCTAGACTTACTTCATATGATGGTCTCTCAAATTGTGCATATACCACCTAAAAAACCATTATAAAAAAAGATAATAATGTAATTAGTAGTAATTGCATAAGTGCATAAGCTTATAATTCATAGTAACTACAATGTTTTTTTAGTTATTGCATCATAATTTGTTTGGTTTTCTTAATTAAGTTATACACTTTAACTTATTTCTTAAAAAAACTAAGAAATAGTTTCAAATTAAAATTCGGTTCACTTAATAGAGTTGGTTATTTATTTATATGCATTTTTGATATTCAATTCAAATTAAATTGACCATTAGAAGATAATCATTGAGCATCATAATATGATGAGAAAATTGTATAAAAAACATACTTAAAATTATTTGCATTAAGAGTGCTTCAATTCAAATTAAATTGACAATTAGAAGATAATCATTGAGCAATTACAAGATAATCATTGAGCATATTGTAATATGACGATAAACTTGTATAAAAAAAGCATATTTCAAAATATTTGCATTAAAAAGCATACTTTTTTAAGTGGATGAGATGTTTCATATTTATTATGATCTATAATGATTAAAAAATTTATTTAATATAAAAATAAAATAAATATAATAAAAAGTTTATAATTAAAATATATATATTAAATTAAGAAAATATAAACATAATTACCATATTGATTTCTACATAAATATTTAGTAACTTAGAAAATTACCTTATAAATTTATATTGATTTCTACATTATTATTTAATAAATTAGAAAATATAGATATGCATGTTTATTTTTATTCCCTACAAAAGCAAGGATATACTAATCCAATTATTAGTCAAATTACATTGGTTGTTGTTAATTTGTTTTTCCCAAATTTTCCAATGTTAAAAAAAAAAAAATACTAAACATAATATTTTAAAAATTAAAATAAAATAATATGTTTTTTTTATTTGTTTAAAACACTCTTAATGAGACATAAATCTTTGCAAGAGTTTTTTTATTTATTAAATTAAAAAATAAATAGAATCTACTTTTAAATTAAAATTTTATAAAAATGACACGTCCGCCTGGCTAGTACAATGCTTGGTGCCACTCTACAATAAGGTCTTGTTGCCTCAATGAAAGAACCTTATGAGTCAAGGGCCCACATTTAACTCTAATCCCTTCTACGTAGTAATTTTGATGGAAGAAATGGAGCAACCTAGAGCATGGATTAAAATCCCAGTGGTTATGAGGATGATGTTGATGGCTTTGCCGTCTATTTGTATGGCCAAGACAAACTACACCGTCGACCGTAGTCAACAATGGAATTTGAGTGTTTCCCGACCTCGTTGTTGTTGAAGAGTGTAATCTCACTCATAGTTAAGCTAGTGAGTTAGGTAACCTACGGTATTTATTCACCTATGGTATTTGACCATAGTATTGTTGTTTTCTATTTCCTATTTAATATGCTCTTAATAATGAGAAGGCAATCAACTGCCCGTACTGCTTCTGTTGCTTCATTCTATTCTTTCACATGGTATCAGAGCTTACGGTCTGATCCGTCCATTGTTGGGGTAAGCCTTTTCACATAGTGGAAAGCACTCTCGCTCATAATCCATTTGGAAGCGGCTTACCTACGAAGCTAGGGCACTATATTTTAATTTTATTTTCTAGATCTTATTTTCCATGATTTGCATTAGATCTGATATTGAGCGTTGTATTTGCATGGCCCTATTAAAAAAAGGGTGAAGATCTGCAAAATCTATGGAGGACTGGGCTCACTAGATCTGACCCAGCGCTCACGTGGAGATTTGATAGTGCTCAGTTTGCCAGAGCTCGAAATTTCAATAAAAAAAAACGTGGAGTGAACCAGATCGTGTTACCCAGGAAGCGTATGCATACCATCCTCGTCTTACCCAGGCAGCGTTCCAAGTCATTTTCCCAGATCTGATTTTTTTTTTGTTTTTTTTCTTTCCCAAATCTGATTTGTTTTTCTTTTTCCTGAAACCCTAAAACCAAAAAAATGTGGGAAGAAATAGTTCGTGAGCTTGCACGACATTTTTTTTAAAGAGGGTTACCTCTCCTGGCCACTGCTCTTTTCACATAGTAGAAAAGCGGTGCCACCGCCTTTTGCGTAGAGGAGAAAAGCGGTGCTACCACACTGTTGGTACTTGGTAAAAGCGGTGAACTGCCGGGTCTTCGACCGATTCCCGACACCGTGCCTCCTCACCGCTCATTGCCCGATCACTTGGAGCAATGCTATTTTTTTTTATTAAAAAAAAACAAGGGATTTTGTCTTTCTATATTAAAAAAAAGGCTAAGGAAGGTGTTTTTTTTATATTAAAAAAAAAGGCTAAGCAAGGGATTTTTTTTTATTTAAAAAAAAGCAAGGGATTTTTTTTTATTTAAAAAAAAGCAAGGGAAATTTTTTTTTTAGTCATATACGATGGCTAATACGAGCTCTTTGAAGCTGATCTCTGGACCTGTTCTGACCATATCTAACTATGAATTTTGGTCTATTAAAATGAATACATTTCTGTAACTCAACAAATGTTGGGATATGGTGGAAACAGAGTTCAAAGAACCTGAAGCGGCTACTCTGGCCGTAATGAATAATGCCCAGAAAAATGCTCTCGAAGCTCGTCGAGACCGAGATCTCACAGCCACATGGATGATCCAAAGTTGCATTGAAGAGTCCATTTTCCCACGGATCTCAGGTGCTACGAGTGCACATCAGGCTTGGAATCTACTTGCATCGGCTTACAAGGGAACTGATCGTGTTAAAATGGTAAGACTACAAACCCTACGCCTTCAATTTGAAAGTTTGAAGATGAAAGAGTCAGAAACTGTGGATCGGTTCATGACTAGGGTTTTGGGTATTGTGACTCAATTCCAATCCTATGGTGAACCTCTGGAACAAAAAAATGTTGTTCAAAGGATTCTTCGATGTCTCACCAAGAAATTTGCTATGGTAGTAACTGCCATAGAAGAAGCAAAAGATCTATCTAAGTTCACCCTAGAAGAGTTGACTGGATATCTTCTATCTCATGAAGCGCGATTCACTTAAAAAGAAGAATCGTTGACCAATGCATTCAACACCCAGTCTTCCCTCAACATAGGTTGAGGTAGAGGAGGACGAGGTAGAGGAAGAAGAGGCCGATGGTATCGATCTATGGAAGACAAAACCAGTCACAGTCATGAACACTCAGAGCATTCAGAACACTCTCACAACTCTCAAGGTCAAAGGGGAAGAGGCAAGAGATGGACCAATAAGTCCAATGTTCAGTGTAACTAGTGCAAGAAGTATGGGCACTATGAACGAGAATGCAGAAAGAATCAAGTAGAACAAAACAATAACCATAACAATAGTAGAGCCAATGTCTCCAAAGAAGAAGAAGGCTTGTCATAGGTGATGTTTCTGTCTTATCAAGCAAGTGAAGAACACTGCAGCTCAGATCAATGGCTACTAGATAGCGGTTGCAACAATCGCATGACAAGTAACAAGTCACTATTCTCTAGTCTGGATTCCTCTGTTGTCATGAATATCAAGCTAAGAGATGACTCTCTGGTCCAGTAAAAGGAAAAGGTATTATTCTTGTACTTACTAAGAAAAATGATAAAATGTGGATTCATGAGGTGTTTTATGTACCTCATTTGATTGTAAATTTGATCAGTATAGGTCAATTACTTCAGAATAGGTATGATGTTAGGTTTCATAATACTTAATGTGCTATCTATGATAAACCTCCCAGTAAGAGACTCATAGCCAAAGTTGAAATGACCAAGAATAGAATATTTCCTCTTAGTCTTAGGAGTGCCAACCTTCCACATCCTGTAGCTCATACAGTTTCCCGTCAAGATGAATCCTGGTTATGGCACTGTAGATTCGGTCATCTTCCCTTCAAAAGTCTCAATCTCCTACATAAACAGTCAATGGTCAAAGGATTACCAGTTATTCGTATAAACAATCCAGCACCCGTGAGGATTGTATCACTGGTAAACATCATAGGGACAGTTTTCCCACTTCCACATCTCGAGCCAAAGAGCAACTTGAGTTAGTTCATACAGACCTCTGTGGACCCATGCAAACCCAATCCATAGGAGGCCGTTTTCATTTTCTGGCCTTTATTGATGATTTTAGCCGAAAAACATGGATTTATTTTCTCAGGCACAAATCAGAGACCTTCTCCAAGTTTAAAGAGTTCAAGGCTCTCACTGAGAAGCAGTTTGGAAAGTCCATTAAAATGCTCAGGTCAAATGGTGGAGGTGAATATGATTCACATGAGTTTTCATACGTTTGTAAGCAACATGGCATCCAGAGACAGTTCACCACTAGATACACTCCACAACAGAATGGAGTTGCAGAATGGAAGAACCAAACCATCATGAACATGGCTTGTAGCATGATGTCACAGAAGAAGCTGTCAAATGAGTATTGGGCTGAAGCTATTGGATGCTCAGTCTACTTGCTCAATAGATCACCCACAGTGATTGTCCAAGACAAGATTCCTGAAGAAGCATGGAGTGGCACTAAGACTAGTGTCTAACATCTCAAAATCTTTGGTTCTGTTTCCTTTGCGCATATACCTAATGAACTCAGAAGAAAGTTAGACAAGAAAAGTGAGCGTTGCATTTTCACTGGTTATAGTGAACAACGCAAGGCATATAAGCTATATAATCCTGTTACCAAGAAGCTTGTGGTGAGCAGAGACGTAAATTTCATTGTAGACAAACGATGGAGTGATCCTTCAAACATACAACATGAAGAACGCTCATATCATCCAGATCTACCTATCAGACTTCCAAGATTGGAAGCACAACAGCAAGAAGATGCAGTAGATGGTCCACCACAGAACCGGAAAACCAAAAGCTTGAGAGAGTTATATGAACAGACTCCAATTCTAGACGATCAACTTCAGTTTGCTCTCTTCTCGTGTCATCCCACATCTTTTAATGAAGCAGTGAAGGATGCTGAGTGCGTAAAAGCCACGAATGAAGAGATTGATGCAATAGAGAAAAATTAGACTTGGGATCTCGTTGACATCCCTGCAGACAAAACCAGTATTGGAGTCAAATGGGTCTATAAGACCAAATTGAATGAAAAAGGAGAACTTGAAAAGCACAAGGCAAGGTTGGTTGCCAAAGGTTATGCACATAAGTATGGTATAGATTATGATGAAACCTTTGCTCCTGTAGAAAGGATGGATACCATCAGAGCTGTACTTTTCATTGTAGCACAAAATCAATGGCATGTATATCAAATTGATGTGAAATTTGCCTGGGTGTGTGCAAGAAGATGAGGGACCTTTTAGATGCAACCTCACTTTTTAGGAACACGCTCATGTTACATAGAAAAAAGAACGCGCTCCTCTTCCATAGCGCTTGGAATTGTAAATCCGAGCCTGACATGTGAGCAGACATGTAGGCTAGGTAACCAAAACGCGCTCGCGTTATAGAACATCAAAACGCGTACGCGTTTTGTAGTTCTAAAACGCGCACGCGTTTTGGAAATTTAAAAAAAAAAATAAAAACACACAGTCCCCCACC
>LPNX010537857.1:35264-97557 GCA_001517045.1 Pseudotsuga menziesii | reverse complement strand
GGACTGTGGTGACAGTGGTCCCCAGCTCTCACTTGCCCCCAAGGACACACATAACAGGTTGTGACTTTCCTGTGTCATAAAGTGTGTATTAGGCGGCAACAGGTCCAAGATCCAACTATTAACTTTACTGCCTCCGGGAGATCGGCTTCAAGGTCCACTTCAACATAGATTCTGGCGCATGTGTATTGTCCTTTGTTGTCTTCTTTGTCAATGAAGCGGCTGATTCCGTTCCCTATTCTCTGCAATGATTTGAAGTCCCAGCAATGCAACGGGAGATTGGGGAGCCTGACCCACACCGGCACCTCTTTTGGGAGATCGACCGTGGGGTCAAAGTCCGGCGCCCATTTGTTCAAGTAAAGGCCCTGCGTCCCCATGAAGTAGGGGCCATTTCTAAAAATTAAATCTCGGTCTTCTTCTGATATGAATTCGAAGACAAAGAACCCTCTCCCAACTGAGTAGCAAGTTACCCCATGTTTCAGGTTGGGCTTCTAGTTCCTCTGTATCCAGTCATCTGTGGTCTTGGTGGATGGCCATAGGCCCATGAACTGACCCACTAAACCTCGCTTAGCCAGAGGCAGAGCAATTTTCATTGGTTTTTCTTCAGGAAGGGCGATTTCAGGGATTTCCTCCAGCTTTTTAATGAATTTCGGAATCACCAGGACAAAGGAATTCTTCCCTTTGCTAGAGAGGAGCCTTCTGAAGGCATCCTCCTCCGAACTCGAAGGGGGGGGGGCGACCTCCCCTCCCCCAGGCGCCGCCATACCTGCACTCACTCAACTCGATTAACCCTAACGCGTAGGCTCAGCTGAACGCGATAGGATTCAGAAAGAAATTTGAATCTTTCTGTTCTCATCTCATTGTTAGATAACTTAACCTGTGGGATAATTAACCTAGACTGCATCCATTGAAAGTTGCATTCTCTGACTCCATTACTTAGGCACTGGTTATATTAAAAGGATTGACTGTCATTGAAATATTGCATCTTGCATTGGTTTGACTGCCATCTCTCAAAACCTTAGCCTCACACCTTAATAAGATCCATTTAATTTGTAATTAATTAATAAATCAGGAACTTAGTCTTCCATAGGGACTTCCCCCTTTGGCTCTGTTGGGATCTTGCCTAAACGAAGGTTTGTGGACTGTGGTGACAGTGGTCCCCAGCTCTCGCTTGCCCCCAAGGACACACATAGCAGGTTGTGATTTTCCTGTTCCTTAAAGTGTGAATTAGGCGGCAACATCTTTGGCGCCGTTGCCGGGGACAAGTCATTTGTCCTTGGTCTGACTTAATTAATTAATTTCTTGTTTTGAATTCTTCAATTCGTTAAACTGTTAATAAAATTCTTTAATTAAATTTAATAACTTATTTACCCATATTAGAGCTATCTTTTTCTCCAAGTGGCGACTCCACTTCAAAATATAGTGAGGTATTCTACCCAGAGCCATTCAGGTGGTCTACTCAACTCCCTCACCGAGCCTAAAAGGGTATATAGGAGGAGGTTGAATAGACTTGCTCCCCGTAGACTCCTTGCAACTCTTGGAGAAGAGGCTATCTCTGATATCCATTTATTGTTTGCCCAAAACAACCAGCCCTCGCCGATGGATGATCTATGCAAGCCATGTGATTTCTCTAACATCATTGGTTATCCTCATGATTTGCCAGATAAAGCTATAGAAAAGTTACCTTCCTTTCAAGGTAATAATGCCATCAGTGCCAAGTCTCACATCACCAAGTTCAACCAGTGCATTGCCAAGTGGTGTAATGCTAATAACTATGAGGATGTCAAGATGAGGTTGTTTGTTTTGTCTTTAGAGGATGATGCCATGGAATGGTTTGAAGATCAGAATGACAATAAGTTCAAAACTCTCAAAGAAATCATTGAAGCCTTCAATGATAGATGGGGTGATAGAAGGGATAGCCATTTCTTGTTGGCGGCCTTGCATACTAGTCACAAGCAAGAGAATGAGACCATGGAAGAATTTAATAAAAGGTTTAATGACTTAGTAAAAAGTCTCCCTCCAGACATCAAGCCCCAAGAAGCATCTCTCTTGATTTATTACATCCAAGCATTTGAAGGAGAAATGAAATATCAGATAAGGGATAAGGAACCTACAAATCTTAAGGATGCACAGGAACTTAGCCTCACACCTTAATAAGATCCCTTTAATTTGTAATTAATTAATAAATCAGGAACTTAGTCTTCCGTAGGGACTTCCCCCCTTGGCTCTGTTGGGATCTTGCCTAAACAGAGGAGTTGTGGACTGTGGTGACAGTGGTCCCCAGCTCTTGCTTGCCCCCAAGGACACACATAGCAGTTGTGATTTTCCTGTTCCTTAAAGTGTGAATTAGGCGGCAACAGACTGAGTTGAACAGAGAAGGTGATTGACACCTCTCACCAAACTCCTCTAATGAACCAAAAACTGCCAACACATGCATGCCAAGCATTAACCAAGACCAAATCGCAAGCCACAATTTCCTTCACCCGATTGTACGGCTATATGTGGCGTGAGCTCCAATGTGTTAAAGTTGACACCACCATGATTTAGACCAAATCGCATATGATACACCTACCTTAGATTATATCCAAAGTCCACAAATGACACGCGATGGAGGGGGTCCACTTCTTAATGCTTATTCGCTATACCACATAATGGTTAGCGTGAACTTCAAATGACTTGACGTCACCCTTATAAAATTTCGCTATCTCCACAAAACCTTAACCAATGTCATATAAGGGGGTCCACTCCTTGGGTAGCGCAATCCTTCATCTACCTCACGTATGATCGCCATGAGTTGACGTCACCTTTTATTTAAACTCATTACCATAACTTAAAACTTAAGTTAAAACATGAAAAGAAAGGTCGCATGACTATGGGGGACCCATGCCATGTCACCCTATCCATAAATAATTTAATATTTTTGACTTTTCAACCTTTGACCAGAGTGCCAATTTGTCCAGATTTAGCATTAAAATGCTATTTTATGCACTTTTAACCCAAATAATGCCTCACGGGGTGCTCCGGCTGTCCGACTGATGTAGAAAGTGGTCCCATGGGTAAAGTGGACGCTCCGGGTGTGAAAACGAGTGTCCCCACGTCAGAAACGGACTCCGTATCTGACTTTTATTACAATCTGAAGTTTTTTAATTAAACCACTAAAAAATGGCTTAAAAAACGGGAAAATTATTTTTTTGCGGAAATTGACGAAACTCTAGGGGGACCTAGTACATGTCCATACGACTCAATTCGAATGCCTAGCATGGTGAAAAACACCGACACGAAGGCTCTAATAACCTCCCTAGGCCGCAACACCAAAATGACTACACCAGCTTTGGAGGTGTGAGTGAAAAACTCAGAAATTCTTAGTCGTTTGTTCAACAACCAATAATAACCAAGGGAAAAAACACTCTGGGCTAGTCGGCTTGATGCTTAAGTTTGGGAAGCCGAGCCTTTTATAAAAAATTAAATGCTAGGACATTTTTTACAATTTCCCCAAGGGGGTATGAACATGCGTTACAAAAAATAAAACGACCCTGGAGACCTGAAAGGACCTCTGAACTCTGAATATGAACAAGTATCTTGTTCATCACTGGCGGCTCACTGAAAGTACCGACTAGGTGCAGCCTAGTCGGTAACACAACCTCCTAGGGTGCCTGCGTTGTCAAACTGATCCCACCAAGCTCTATGGGATGGGGGTAGTATGGTACAATCAAGTGGCTGCACCCCCTATGCCCATACAACGTCCTAGGAGATCCCAATGAAACATCTCCCTGCTCAGACACATCATCCTGTGAAGCAAAACTGCATCAGAAAGGTAAAATGAGCCTGATCATCTCTGCAAATGCCTGGAACTAAAAATACACTGTCTCGTTAGAATCGGAGAGTCCAAATCCATCTAGAGTGTATACTCATACCCTTTCCAGGTCTCTGCTTGATCATCAACACCATCCAATAGACAATTTAATCACCTGTAAATGACCAGATACCAATAATATAACTCAGAGTATCATCCATTTGCTGCAAGTGCTATAAGGCTAAGACATGCTCTACAAATTATTTAAGCAACAATCACAACAAGTAGCAGTCATTTCATTGGCGGTACATGAACCAAATACATATATAGGGCTTTATTTATTATTACTCGGACTAGACTTTCAGGACTATACTCAATCATAGTTGTAGTCAATTTGCTAGTGAAGGGTGAAGGATGAAATTTACAAGGCCAGGGAAAAGGATGACTTACTACTTAACATCATGACACTTTGGATATGGCAGGGAAATACTCACTATAACCACCCACCGGACAAACAACAACACAAGGAATGGCGGTGCCTCACAAATGGTTGAGTTGTTCAGAGAGTGCGTATTCAACATAGGCATCATGTCTACATCAAGTTTGATCCAGTTTCATTAGGACCATCAATTTTATTTCCATGGCATTTTTGGCCTATATGACCCTTTGGGACTTCACCAGTGCTTAAAAGCACAACTAATCACAACTTTCATCCGGGACATATTCAAATTTATAAGGTCAGCAATATTTGGATATAACATATATTTAACAATTGCTTTTGGGACATTTTCTTATACCCTTCAAGGGGTATTTTGGCATTTCATTGCTCTTTCCCTTTTTCACATATGTTAAGAAACATAGTTTAGCATTTTTCATTATCCATGGGCGCATATATAACATTGTCCAATACAAGTAGTACATGAGCTTTCAGTTTTAGCCAACAACATCTCAAGTGACCAGGGGGAGTTCTGCACAGTG
Organism: Pseudotsuga menziesii; assembly: GCA_001517045.1. Classification (NCBI taxonomy): domain Eukaryota; kingdom Viridiplantae; phylum Streptophyta; class Pinopsida; order Pinales; family Pinaceae; genus Pseudotsuga; species Pseudotsuga menziesii. The sequence goes on along the minus strand of LPNX010537857.1, from coordinate 92,789 downwards.
CCAAACATCGGGACAACCGACCAGAATGATTTAGGCATACAATCCAACTCACCAAAGGCAAGTTCTGTCACCAACTCAAAGCCGAGACACAATATAAACAGGGACGCTTGTCCAACAAAGGTTCTAGCGGGGAAAGGTCCTCCATGCCACAAGTCAAGTAGTAAGTCGGGTTAAAAACAAAACTGGAAGGAAATGGATGGGTGGAGATAGTGAAAGATGAAGCCAACACTAGCAAGCCAAAACAATGGTGGGAATGACTACCTCTATTCTCCCTAAGGAGGGTAAAACCAATGAGTATAGACCAGGAACTTCCAAGTCTAAGTAGGGACATCAATATATAATACAGATGCATCCAAGTCCATATAATTATGACCGCCAGATCAAGACACTACATGTTAATACATGTCACAAAGATGAGTATAAGAGCAATGATAACCATAACACAATATAATAAAAGCTGAGCCATAATCATGCATATAATCCATCTAAACAATCATTTGTCCAATGAGAAGGTACTGATATAAATCTGGGCATCAATAACTGCTCTGTAAATGACTAAATGGCTACATCAGTCCTCAAATATAAGTGTCTTGAGACTCAGTCCTGACATGGGAGAGTACAATAGTCCACAAATAAAAAAATGATCCAACAAAACTGCTCATCTCAACATCTCATATGTAAGAGATCTGGCTGAAAAATGTACTGTATCTAAAAAAATAGAATATTGTAGCACGGTTACTATATATGTGATAACAGTTTGTTGGGTTTTTCTTGTGAGAGGATTTTCCCAAGGTAAATTTATGTCAATTGTGAATGTGTTTCTTGTAGTGATCCTTTATATGCATGCAATTTATGTTTATGTAAATAATAAAGTTAATAAGATTCGTGTTGAAAGAAATACATTTCAACAACCGTAAGTTGGAAACTAGGCCTTCTAGTTTTAAGCCCCTCCATCGACAATTCAGGCTCGATCTTAGCATTCTCCAACTCACCCTAGGAAGGCGCATCTATATGTGGAGTCATATCTCACTTATGACAAACTTCAATTTTGACCTACCCTCTACTAGGGTTTCTAGGTCAAACCTCAGTATTGACAAAATGACCACCAATCTAAGGGTTGAGGATAGATTGGATGGAGTAGAAAACTTTACATCTTGGAAGCATAGGATACTTCTCATCCTAGAAGAGAATTATCTCTTAAATTATGTCAAAAAAGTTATCCTAGAACCAGAGGAAGAGAAGGCCAAGACAAAGTACAATAAGAATGAGGTTAAAGCGAAAAGAATTATACCTAATTCAACCAAAGATCATTTGATCCCTCACGTGTCAGAATTGAATACTCCTAAGCAAATGTTTGAAGCCTTGATAAGATTATATGAAAGCAAGAGTACTAGTAGAAAGTTATTGATGAGACATCAATTAAGGAATGTGATGATGGACAAATAAGAATAAATGTCATCCTACTTTACAAGGGTTTCTCAAATCAAGGGCCAACTAGCAGCTATTGGAGATCCTCTAGAAGAAAAAGAGCTTGTGTTGAAAATATTGAATGGTTTTCCATCTTCTTGGGATGTGTTTGTTCTAGGTATTTTTGCAAGGAAGAAGCTACCCAAGTTTGATAGGCTATGGAAAAATTGTACTCAAGAAGAAGCAAGGTTGATCTCCAAAATGAAAAAGACGAATGATGAAGAAATTCAAATACTTGCAGCTCATGCAAGAAAAGGAAAAGGTTGAAAGTTTACTACGAACATCAATAGAAGATCAGTATCAGAAAACAAGAAGGATATGCCCAAGATTAGATGTTACAACTACAACCAATTGGGACATTATGCAAGAGATTGCACTCAAGAGAACAAAAAGAGAAAACATCATGCAAATGCAACAGACATAGGTGATCCTCCATTACATAAGAAGGCTAGGATACATCAGATGAAGAATTTGTCCTTTAAAGGGAGCAGTATTTGGATAGTTGTGCTTCTAAGCACATAACATGTTACAAAAATTCTTCAGAAAAAACTTGGAAACAATTCCAAGCATACAATTAAAGAGTAGGAGAATCCTCCTACTAGCTAGATTCAATTGAAGCAAATAATATACTCTTGGATAGAATACCAAGGGATCTTTCCAACTATGAAAGAAGATCCAAGACAATTGTGGATATAATGCATCAGCGGACACGCGGACCAAGGATGAAGACTACAACAAGTTCCAAACTTGACGAAGAAAAAAGATCAAGGTCTTCATAACCAAACGATGGAGAAAAAAACACTTCCAGAAACTCTAGTGATCTCTGAAAGGAGACAAGGAGCCTACAAAATAGATGAAAGATAAGTATTTACCGTTATTTGAGTTATTCCTTAAATTTCTGAGTATTTTGAAGGATATTGTTCATAACATTTATATGTAGATCTGTGATACAGTTTTTTCTTTTATCCATGACTAAGATTGACGAGTAGTAGGATCATGTAGTGCACATTATGCATACGTTCAAGTAAATAGCCTATAGTGTTGCACAACGTCCCATGAGCCCTTGATGGAGCTAATCTAGGATGAAACCTTTTTGCTAACATACTGAGAGTAGTGCATGCTCTTGATAGTGTGTTCTGGTGAAGATGGAAGGAAACTAGATAGTTATCATGTGCATTTGGGATGTGGATGGGTGTTGTGTTGAAGCATTGGATAAGATGAAATGGTTGCATGACTATGTGTATAAGAAATTGTCATTGCATTAAATTGATTGATTAGTATACAATGTTGCTGACTATCTGATTAAATTTTACTTTTAGGAAAGACCATTTGCTATGGCCTACAAGAGAAGGATGATGAGACTTGCTCTAAAAAACAAGTGATGGATGTGAAGCCATCCATGCTACAGATCCCATAGATATTCATTGTTCAAGAAGGAGCAGGATGCTCAGAAGTGGGAGGCTTCCAAGCGCATGACTCTCAGCTCAGGTTCCAAATCAGATAGTAGGATGGATTCTGTGACAAAGGGAGAAGCTACAATCGATGTGATGACTGTTCAGCAGTGACAACAGTCATATGTGGACCTATGATGCACATGTCTAGAAGATCTCATATGGAGATTGAAGGTTGGGAGGAGGAGGATCCAACGAATGATTGGTCTCTCTAGTACATATGTTCATCCTTCTGATGATCATGAGGAGTTTGCAGCACAATCCTAGAGGAAGTCTGGAGTGGTATCTAGTGAACTTGAGAGAAAGAGGCTCGTATCTGTAGACCCATTTGATGGGAGATGAAACTGTCGAATACAGAGAAGATCAACAATAGAGAAGAATGCAAGGCACTCTAGTGCAAGACATCCATAAGAAAAGAATTTGAGATGTCCAGATGAAGAGGGAGCATGGTGCTCAAATACAAAAGGATCAGATCTCAGAATTCGAGAATCTTGGCATCATTCTTCGGATTAGAGGTGTGGCAGAAACCAGATTAGATTTTCCTCAGTCAAGGAAAATATATAGTAGAGATCCTGAAGAAACTCGAGATGATGGATTGAAAGTCCATGGACACACATATGATGATGAATCCAAAGCTGGTCTTATTCATATTTGGAGGATCTCAGAGACAGTTGAGTGGATCCTAGATGTACCTGGTTAGCACCAGGCTGGATATAGGCTTTGTAGTTAGTACATGGTAGAGTTTAGAAATGTACAACAAAACATGTGTTGAGGTACCTGTTGTCACATATATAGTAGTTGGGCTACTTTTGTTCCTGAGCAGTACTGATTTAGTTCTTTGAGCCAGTCCTTTACTATGAGATCAACAGATGATGAGCAACTAGTTGATGATCTCCCACTTTCAGCAGATCTAGAGTATCCAGATTGACCAGTTCTATGCCATGACTGAGCCTCATGACCCCAGATTCGATGACTAATTTAGCCATTCTTTCATGACCCAGAGCAGAGACTATTACAATGCCCATGATATGTAGGAACAACAGTTGTTTTGGTGATCTTCAGATTGGTTTCAGATCTAGTGCAGGTATATGACACAAGTGATATTATGGTGTGTGCATATAGATTTTGATGTTGCTATGTTGTCTATTTTAGAAGTGTGACTTGGTTGATATTGGTTATATGTTGGCGATACTTTACTTTGGTTTTCCCTAGAATCTAAAGCATAAATGATCTAGCTGTTAAGATTTCATATGCCAGACTAGATATCATTAGTGTTCAATTCAAAATCACAGCAATAACATATGCAGAATCACTGAAAGAAACACAATCACAAGATAAACACAATATTTATCCTAGGAAACCCTCAAGGGGAAGAAAACCCAGCCAAAACTTCCTCTGTATAAGATGTATAAGATATAACCCCAAAATAGTTATTCTCCTCCTTCTATTCCGTCTCTCTCTCTCTCCTATGCGCTACTCAAGTGAGTGAGTCTGTGTTCAAATAAGACTCACAACTCTCCTATTTATACACATTGAACCAACTGACTTTTACTCTAAACAAGTCAGCCCCACTAAACTGTCTGGGCCGTCCTCACCTAGGAAGTCTCAAAACTGTATTTTATATTATTCATTAAGGTACTAATGAACCGACTTACAATGGAGGCTTTACCTCATGACTCTATGATGACCAAATGCAATAGTAACACCCAGCTGGAGGAATAATAACATCTCCCTTGGGTTACATCAGTAAAATACATTTAGAATATCCTTTGAAGTTACAATATTTCAACACTCCCCCTTACCAAGAAGGTTATTCTACTGACAACATCATCATAGACTATAGGAGAATAGAGAGACAATATATTCAACAGTATCGAGGTAATACATCTATATGTCATAGGAAGTTTTCACAATCAGTAATTGAAACAGTTACTCTTCAATGTCTTCATCTTGAACATCACATGATCACTTGATCCTTTGGCAAATACTTCGATCTTTTGATCCTTCGTAGCCGCACTTCAATCTTCTGATCCTTTGCAGCAGTACTTCGATCTTTGATCCTTTGCAGCACTTTCGATCTTCTCAATCCTTCGTAGCAGCACTTCGATCTTTGATCCTTTGTAGAAGTGTTATGATCTTCTTGATCCTTCGTAGCAGCAACACGTCGATCATTTCGATCCTTTTTAGCAGTACTTCGATCTTCTTAATCCTTTGCAATCGTACTTTGATCTACTTGATCATTTGCTGCCACGCTACTTGCAATACACATGATCTCTTTGCAGGATGATCAATCCCTATCACTTTAGGACGTAAGTCCAACGACGATGCAATCCTCCATCAGCCTGATCCATGATATCAATCAGTTGAATTGTCTACAACTAAATGTAGATATCGACCACACCTAGTGCAGGCCTTATCGTCCATGAGGACTCATCGTAGACCATCCATACCACTCAGGTTAGAACCACTCCCAAGTGAGTGTTATACTATGGTATCTACACTCACGTGTAGGTATACTCTTCCAAGCAAGAGTATTGTTTGCAGAGCAGATCTTGACCGCATAGAAAATGTCGGCCCTCATCGTAGAACATCCTTACCATTGAGGTTAGGACCACTCCCAAGTGACTAATATACTACGACGTCCGTGAGGACTCATCATAGAGAATCCATACCACTAAGGTTAGGACCACTCCCAAGCGAGTGTTATTCTATGGCATCTACATATGAATGCATGCATACTCTCCATACAAGAGTATTGTCTACAAAGCAGATCTCGACTGCATACAAAATGTCAGTCTTGTCGTCTGTGGGGAATCATCGTAGGGCATCCTTCCCACTGAGGTTAGGACCACTCCTGAACGAGTGTTATTCTACAGTATCCACAACTGAATGTGGGTGCTCTCCATGCGAGAGTAACATCTACAGGGCCATCGTTAGTAAGGACCACTTTCATGAACATAGTGTTATACCTGCCATCCTCAAGAGAGGATACTATCGTCCACAAGTGAATGTCGGACCTTCATCATCACTGTCATCCCTCATCGATGTCAGTCTCATCATTATCCTCCCTTTCCTGGGAAGTTCCATATTATCAACCTGCTCCCCCTTTGTTCGAGGAGGGTTCACGTCTTCGACCTGATCTTCCTTTTCAAAGAAGGTTCATATCTTCATCATCTGTAGTTCCATCATTATTCCTCCTTGTGAGGAAAGTCTTTTCAAACTACACCAAGCTTGTCACGGAAATCTTCAAGCTTTACTCGAGATAGATACTTGGTCAGTACATTAACAACTTGCTCATCGGTATTCACATACTGAAGCTTGATAGCTCCCTTTTGTACCATATGCCTTATATAAAAGTATCGTATTTCTATGTGCTTTGATTTATCATGGAACACCAGGTTCTTTGTCATCTTTATACAACTCTGGTTGTCACAAAGAATCACTATGGTGTCCAACTCCATGTCAAATAATCCTGACATCAGCTTCCGAATCCATATCTCTTCACAACAAGCAGAGCAAGCTGCAATGCACTCTGCTTCATCTGTACTGAGAGAAACATTGGACTGTTTCTTACTAAACCATGAATACATGGCAGATCCTAGACAATAACATCCACCTGAGGTGCTCTTCCTGTCTGCGGCACTTCCTGCTCAATCTGAATCCATATATCCATATAGTTTGTAGTCATGATCTCTCCCATAGTAAAGTCCCAAATCTATCGTACCTTTTAGGTACCTCATCACATGCTTTGCAGCTATCAGGTGAACCCATCTAGGTTTAACTAGATATTGACTCAAGGTGTTCACAACAAAGCATATATCTGGCCTTGTGTTCGTCAGATACATTAATGACCCAATAATCTGTCTGTACTGAGTCATGTCCACTAACTCTGACGTCTCATCATACAACAACTTCAGGTTGGTGTCCATGGGTGTGGCCATGGCCTTACAATCGAACATATCAAATCTTTTCAAGATTTCTACTTCAAACTTTCACTGATTCGGAAAGATTCCTTCTAGGGATTTGCCACACTTCCATCCCTAGGAAATAATGCATCAATCCAAGATCTTTCATCTCGAATTTTTCAGCTATCTTCTTCTTGCAATCTGTGATTTGTTTCTCATTTCCAGTTAGAAATAGATCATCCACATACAGTAATAGTATGACAAGTTCATCGTCCATAATCTTTATATAAAGGTTTGGACCAACTTTACTATTGGTAAAGCCCAAGCTTGTCAAGAAGCTATCTATTCTACCATACCAAGCTCTAGGAGCTTGCTTCAGTCCATACAGAGCCTTTTTCAACTTGCATATATGAGTCACTCTGTCTTCGACTTCAAATCCTTGTGGCTGTTCAATGTAAACCTCTTCCTCAATCACACCATTAAGGAAGCTTGTCTTTACATCCATCTGGTGTAAGTCCCATTTCATCATGGAAGCAAGTCCCATGATGGTTTTGATGGAAGTGTACCTTGCTATTGGAGCAAATGTCCCTTCATAATCAATTCCCTCTTTATGGGAGAATCCTCTAGCCACAAATATTGCTTTGCAATTTTCAATACCTCCATCAGCAACATGTTTTATCTTGTAGATCCATTTCGAGGATAGCACACTCTTGTTTTCTGGTTTGGGAACTATATCCCAACCATCGTTCTTCATTATCGACTGGTATTCTTTCATCACTGCTTCAACCCATTCTTTCTTCTGTGAAGTTTCCTCATAGCTGGTGGGTTCGTGATCTACAAGGTCACACATCAAAGCTACATAACTAGAATATGGCTTTAATCTTTTGCTGGTTCTTGCGGAGCCTTCTGGAGCTCCATATCTCTCTGTTTCTTGTATGATTTCTCTTACCCAAGCCGGTTTTCTCTTTCAAGAGATATCCATAGTAGGGGGTTCCTGAGGTTCTAGCATGTCATGATCTTCAAATGCTACTATTTCAGGAGAGGGTTCAACTTCTACCATTATGGGCGGTACATCCTCTTCATGTACTTCTTCAAGTTGAAACCTTATAGATTTCTTAAGAGTTGTCTCTTCATCAAATGTTACATCCCTACTAATATCGATATGATGGAATCCTGAAATGTATATCCCGAAGGCTTCGGAGACTTCACAGTATCCAACAAATATTCCCTTCTTTCCAGAAGGATCCAATTTGGTTCTCTTCTCTTTCGGAATATGTACATATACTGGGCAACCAAATATCTTGAGATGGCTTACTTTAGGTTTCTTTCCTGTATACATCTCTTTAGGAGTCTTGAATCCAAGAGCACTGTGAGATAATCTATTCTACACATATACGATTGTTCTTGCTACTTCATCCCATAGGTGCATAGGGAGGTCTTGGTCATGAATCATGGTCTTCACGGCTTCCATGATAGTTCTATTCTTTCTTTCCACAACACCATTCTGTTGGGGATTATAGGGAGTGGTTAGTTCTCTCTTGATTCCTGCCTCCTTATAGAATGCTTCAAATTCCTTTCAAGTGTATTTTCCACCATTATTTGATCTTAGTGTCTTGATTCTCTTTTCTGAGTGGTTCTCTATCAAGGCTTTGAATTCCTTGAATTGCCCGAACACTTCACTCTTGTTCTTCAAGAAGTATATCCAAGTCTTTCTTGAATAGTCATCAATAAATGTGACACAATACTCATATCCACTTAATGATATGGAGGGCATAGGACCACATATATCAGAATGAATTAGTTCTAATGTACCTTTAGTCTTTGTTTCACTTTTCGGAAAGGGATTCTTGATGTTCTTTCCTCTTGCACATCCTTTGCAAGTTCCCTCATGATCGATATTCAAATCTGGTAACCCTGTTACCACCTTGCTCACATAGGGCGGTGCTTTGTAGTTGATGTGAGCAAGTCTGCTATTCCACAGTTCACTTGAGCTAGTAGTCTCATGGACAAGGCTATCTCTGGATGTCCTTTGAGCTTGTACAGTCCTTCTTCTTCTTCTCCAATGACCACAACATCTTCAAGTGTCTTTTCTTTGGCCCACATAAGTACTTGTCCATCTATAAAAGCAACTCTATATCCTTTCTTATCTAGAGCAGAGATGGAAAGTGAGTTCTTTTTCAAACCTGACATAAGTACTTGTCCATCTATAAAAGCAACTCTATATCCTTTCTTATCTAGAGCAGAGATGGAAAGTGAGTTCTTTTTCAAACCTGGTACATACATTACTTTCTTCATCTTCATGGAAGTCCTAGAGTCAAGCCTGTAGCTTGATTCACCAATACCTTTGATGGGATATTGATAGTCATCTCCCAATGATACTTTTTGGGGAGAGTTCTTTTCTTCAAGTCTTGACAGAGTTTGCTTCTTTCCTGTCATGTGCTTTGAGGAACCACTATCAATAAGCCATGTATCTTCTCCAGGTGTTACAGACCCAGAGAGTGCAGAGAATAACACATATTCTTCTACATCTTCACCTCTAGTTAGTCTCGTTCGAGGTCTTTCTTCTTCTTCATTCTCATCTTCAGCTAGATGAGCTTGGTGTCTCTTGTTGTTCTTCTTCTTCTTTGGTAATGGACACTCTCTAGCGAGGTGTCCTATCTTATGACAGTTGTAGCATTGATACTTTGAGTAATCCTTCTTCTTCTTCTGAAACTTCTTCTTTGAAGGCTTATGATTACTCTTCTTGAAGTTTAATTGCTTTCTTCCTTTAGTATGGGTGGCTAGAGCCTGATCATCTTCTCTAAGTAGATCTTCTCTGTTGGCTAATCTAGCTTCTTCTTGTATGCAATCTTCCCATACTATGTCAAACTTCATACTTTCTTTTCTAGCACACAGAATCTGAAAGAATGAGTCCCAAGGTCTAGTGAGACCATTGAGAGCAGTCATAACTAATTCATCCTCATTAAGGGTGTCTCCAATAGCACTTAGTTGTTCTCTGAACTGGGAGACCATTGTGAAGTAATCTTGAATTGATTCTCCTTTGCTTATCTTGGTGCCCTTCAGTTGAGCTCTCAGATTCATCTTTCTGTTGATGTTTCTTCCCTCATACATTCTGGAAAGTGTATCATACATCTTCATAAGTGTCTTCTTAGATGACACTTGAGGGATCAAGTGATCCTTAATAGAATCAACAATGATCCTCATTGCCTTGATTAGGTCTTGTTCATGCTTCCTCTTAGCTTCATCTTCTTTAGGTTCTGCAATCTCATCCTTAATGTACTTCTCAAGGCCATTCTAAGCTAGGAAGTTTTCTATGCCTTCTAACTTGTCCTCAAGCTTAGTGCTTGGGTCCACCTTGTCCAGTAGGTCACTAAAAAATGAAATTTCTCAAAATAGAAACCTTACCTTACTAGGAGATGCGATTGATTGAGGTGAGTTGGTTGGTCCAACTAATTTATAGAGATCCCAAATCTTCACCCTTCAAATCCTACTTGCGAGGTTGCAACTCTGCAGAATTTCTAGATCTGGTTTTCTGTAATTTTCTACTTCAAGTCCAAACTAGGGTTTGGATTTCCCAGAGATTCAACCGCCCAAAAAATTCAATCTTGGGCTCAATAGATGCACTCCAGGGAAGCACAACTTTCTATGCAAGCAGATCTTCCAAACTCCAAATTTTGTAGAAACCCTAATTTCTTCTGGAGAGGGAGGAGAGAGAGTTTCACCTTGTGAAAGTTGTCCTATTCAGGTTAGCTCTGATACCATGTTAAGATTTCATATGCTAGACTAGATGTCATTAGTGTTCAATTCAAAATCACAGCAGTAGCATATGCAGAATCACTGAAAGAAACACAATCACAAGATAGACACAATATTTATCCTGGGAAACCCTTAAGGGGAAGAAAACCCAGCCAAAACTTCATCTACATAAGATGTATAAGATATAATTCCCAAAACATGCATTCTCCTCCTTTTGTTCCGTCTCTGTCTCTCTCCTATGCGCTATTCAAGTGACTAAGTCTGTATTCAAATAAGAATCACAACTCTCCTATTTATACACATTGAGCCAACTGACTTTTACCCTAAACAAGTCGGCCCCACTAAACTGTCTGGGCTGACTTCACCTAGGAAGACTCAAAACAGTATTTTATATTATTCATTAGGGTACTAATGACCCGACTTACAATAGAGGCTTTACCTCATGACTCTATGATGACCAAATACAATAGTAACACCCCGCCGAAAGAATAATAACATCTCCCTTGGGTTACATCAGTAAAATACATTTAGAATATCCTTTGAAGTTACAATATTTAAACACTAGCTGTTATGTCCAAGAGATCCTTTTGTATACTCAATGGCCTTGCCCTACTCCTAGTATGGATTTGGTCAATTCTCTTTAGGGACACAACTTGCTAGTCTTGGCACCACTTTCACTATCTTCGTCCATCCGTTGCCTTCACTTGTTGTTGATTAACCTTGACTTGTAACTTGACTAGTGGCATCTAGTATTTCCCCCACCTTTACCTCTATGTTGGAATAGGTCTCCATGTCTATATTATGTCTCGGTGTTGGTTTATGTGATGCTTGTCATAGGGATGGTCTACCTCTAGGTCTTGAACACAAGTAGTCTTACTAAAAAGTGTCTTTAGACACTAAGGCATCGAAGCTTAAAGTTATTCTAAATGAATTCCCTGCCAACAAAGCAAAAGTGTCTTTAGACACTATTGCAAATAAAAGAAAAACTAGCCAATGGCCAAGAGATGAGCACTCATCCATTGTATGGTGTAAGGCTCATTTACCCCCACAGGGTATCGGGGTGAGGCAAAATCGTCAAGGCTAAGCCTTAGTCATTTTTTGGAGCCCAGAAGGCTTTCCAAGGCAACTGCTCTTAGAGGTTGACAAGTAAATAAAAATAAATATTTTCAAATAAAGTTGATGGCTAGAGGATGAGCACTCATTCTTTGTATAATGTACAGATCATTTGCCCCCACAAGGAAACAGGGTGAGACTGGCCCCCAAAGGTCATGTCCCTGTCATTTTCTGGAAGCCCAGAAGGCTTACTAGGGAACCTACCTTTAGAGGTTAACAAGTGGATATTGCTGTGCAAATAAATTGCTAAAAAGTTGCTCGTCTAGAGTCTAGTGGAGCCTTCTCATCATTCCACCCATATGTGAGATAGTTCAATTCCCTATTGTTTACCTAGTCCAACTTATGTGGTGTGTGGATTCCCTTGTCCTTTAGCCTAGATGCTTACAGTGTCGAGTTTCAAGTCATTCCCTTGGCCTTACCTGGTTTTATTCACCTTCACCCTTGACTAGAAAAATGGCTAAATCTATAACCGAGTATACACTGGAGGTTCTTGTTTAAAGCATCTGATCATTTTGATTTGGATTATTATATTATATATGTATTGTGCTTATACTTGCCAACAAAAGCTATTTGTACTTGAGTCTTACTGTTAGCATGGATAATTGAGCATGCATGTCCATTTTGTACATTGCAGTGTCAAAGTTTAGCATTTGGGTCATCATTTGATCATTCTTGACTTGGTCAACCCAGTGTTGACCTAGCCAGGAGCAGGGTCTGCGATGAGTTTTAGACCGATGGTTATGGATAATGATTATTTGTGGTCTACATTTGTCCATTAGACATATCCATGCTTCAGATGGTGATTTACTATGATGGCTTGTATTATTTTTATGATTATTAGCATTTACAAGCTTTATTATTATTATGGTTCTGACATGGATGGGGCCTCTAATGTATCTTTATGATGGACATATGTATGAGTACTCATTCCTAGTTGATTTGGAAATTTTGAGTCCATTGGCACAACTGGATTTCAGTTTCAGGTAGTTACAGGAGAGATATGGGTCCTTTATTCTTTTTGCAACAGATTTGCCCTGGGAAATAAAAAATAAAACACAGTGCAAAGAATAGTGAGATCTCCTAGGGTGCCAGATGGAATCTTGGGGTACAACTAGTCAATTGTACCATACTACTATGGTGCCAAATCCATTTGTGCAGTCATTTGGCTTCAGTGTTTCGTCCCCGGTGAGATATTGACAGTTTTATGTTCTAGAGGCAACATTTTGATGATAAAAAATGGCTAATGAGGAAATTGATTTGGGCTTATGAGGCAAAGAAATGGCATAGAATCAGTCTGAGGCATAGTGTTTGGGCCACCTTCATCATCCGACATCAACATCAATTCACATGGGGTCCACACGTCCTTGATTTCTTCAGTTTGAGGGCGTTTTGATGTATTTTGAGCGAGGTGTCCCAGTAATTTTTATCACTCCTTGGTATTTTTTACCACCACACTTTTTGTTGTGCCATGGTGCCATGCTAGTGAGTGATGTTATAACCTCCTAGCCCCCACCATGTGCTATCTTATGTTTATTGGTCATTTTTATGTGGTGCGTCCCCTCATTGGACAATTTTAGTGGTGTGCCCCTCTTCTATTATTAAGTTGATCTGTGTATGATGTATTCAGCTAATCTTAGCCATTGATTAGATTGTTTATATATTTTGATCATGACACTTGATATTTTTGGATCTAGGTTTTATGCACTTGAAAGATCTATATATTGAGATGCTCTCTCATTTGTACAGGACGTTTGGCTCTTGAGCTCTTGGAATAATAAAATATTTTTGCAAAACCCTCGGAAGCTTTGTTGAATATCCTGTGTGGAGATTGGAAAGTCTTGTTCTCTTTAGCATTCTTGCGGATCTATGCATTTCTAATACTTTTTGCAGGGTGTCGTCCACTTGGTGAAGGAAGTGATTGGGGTAGGGGTGCTATTGTGACTAAGCTCCATAGCATTCTCTCAAGTCGCCACCGATTCAAAGAGTATTTTTATTGTGTCTTGCATCCATCTTGATGTTATTTGATTCATTTTCTTCGTCATTTTATCTATCTTTTTTGCAAATCGATTCTCATTGTAGATCTCTTTTGCAAGAGGAGGGAGCGCTTGGCATCTTGAAGGGATTAGCGATTTCACTTGGAGATGCATAGAAAACTCTCGTAATTGATCGAAGAGGCAAGATCATCATCATACAAGGTTAGTAGCAAGTATTTCCAGGTACATTTGCATTTGTTTTATTTTTCCTGGGCTTAATCCAATTGTCACCACCAAACCCTAGTTTTGTAGATATGATAGATCAGGTGAGTTTTTGATGACGACCATCAAAACCCACTTGGAGATTGTGGAATGAACCCTAGATCTTGAATTTCACATAAATGAGGCCCATTTGCCACTATATCTAACACTAGTCTCTCTAGGTGGGGCGCCCTCTTTGGGTGGGTGGTCATTTTCTCAGATCTATCAGTTGGGTATGCTTGAAGCTACTTGATTTTCACAGATCTATCCTTCAAGTGTCCCGATCTAGTCATTCATTGCCCCAATCTACCTTTTTGGGTCCACCATGTCCACTTTCGCATAAACCCTAGGTGGGTCCCTTTAGTTTTCTTTTGTGGGTGACTAGATCTTTCAATATATACTTTCCTAAGCTTCATTGTGGCACTTTTCGATCAAGTTGGGTTATTTTCCCTAAGTGCTAAGTCTCTCCAACTCTACTTTAACTTATATACCAAATCTCTTTCCTAGATCTAGATTACCTCACTCATTATCTCTACCCCTTTGTTCATTGCTTAACCCTAGGAGTGTCTTGAGTAGGTGCGCTAGCCTTCTTGGGTTAGTAGTGTCTCCCCCTTGGTTATTCTCCGGATTGATCTAAAGCGACAAGAACCCGTCCGATGTGACAACTACCTTTCATCTGTAGTGGACAAGGCCCTTGCGATGTCACCAGTTAGCTACCTGACCTCTACCGTCCTGGATAGGATATTTCTAGTGAGTAGCTATACTTTGTGTGATAATAGTACCTACATGGTACAATTGGATATGGAATCAGATATATATGGGACAAAGAAGTAAATACACAAGGATATATGGACTCTGACTAGTGCAGTAGACGAGAAAAAGCACCTCGGGGATGTTGCTCCAGTTTGAGAAAATCAGTCGTCAGGAGCACTCAGTACATCAGAGCTAGATCATATTGCAGCCAGTATTACAAGGTGAAAAGCAGTAAGGCTTCAGAAGGTTCTTAATCAATTATATTTGAGACATGGTGCAAAAAGGAGCAATGCAACTCCAGTACATATCCACATAGGAGCATATTACTAATATACTTACTCAACCTCGGTCCAAAGTAAAGTTGAGTACTTCCAGGACAAGCTTAGTGTACTACAAAATCACTCCTATAGTTGAGAAGGAGTATTGATGTTTTTCCATTGGCAGCAATAGGTGGATAAAACCCCCACCAGTTAGTCATGTGGGACATGACTCAGAAGTTCTCCCCATCGGTAAGCCATGCAGTGGTACATGGATCAGGATAGCCATACAATGGTGTATGGCTTAGATAAGCCATGCAACAAATAAGATACTCAGTAGTACATAGTTCAGATTAGTCGTGCAGGAATACCTGACTCAGATGTCGGTTAGTCAAGGTACATGACTCAGCCAGGGGCTACAGTACAGACAACCAGGGGTTGTTGTAGCTCATGCAAAGTGCACACATTCATGAGCAGAGTTATAGTCAAGACTGTTGGGGAGCAGTCAAAGACTATCGGCAGCCCTCAAATACTAGTTAAAGGTCTCTAAGACTATCATATACTCAATTGAGTCATAGTTAGGACTGTCTGGGAATAGTCAACTTCTTGGAGAGTTAGATAGCCATAGAGTTGGCTAGTGGGGTACAATGGGTTAGAAAAGAAGAATAAAACCACTTTGAAAGTGGCCAGGCCTTGGAGAACATCACAGAGGATGGCAAGCTCATAGAGAACTTCTCTAGACCATAGAAGATTCCAGAAGTCAACAAGCATAATGTTAGTGTTGAAGATCGTGACCAAAAAAATACCTTCCTTGCTAGGAGAGAGTGTTGATGTTTCTAGTAGCATTGGAAGATATTCCACAGGAATAATAACTACAAAACCAGGAACAAGTCATCCCAGTTAAATTGAACCAGTCAAATGGTCAAGTCAACCTAGTTAAGGGGGAAAATGGCCCAGTTAAAGGGGGAAAAGACCCAATCCAGAAGACAAGTTGTCCCAGTAAAAAAAGTGACCTTTTCTAGTATAAATAAAATTGATATTGGCTCATTTGCAACACACAACTTTGCTCAAGCAAGAGAAAAGTGCATAGATCCAATGGAGACTAGTTAAAGGTTTCAAGAGGCATCAAAAAGACAATTTTTTGGGTTTTATCTTTCTCTCTCTCTTCTTCGGGCTCAAAGGTTATTTTGTCTATTTCTGCTATACCATTATTCTAGTGCTGGGCACTAGTGGCATTGTATCTTGTTGAGAAATCTTATCTAGAGAAGTTAAAGGGGAAAAAGACTCAGTCCAGAAGATAAGTCGGCCCAATAAGAAAAGTGACCCTTTCTAATATTTATACAAGTGATATTGGCTCATTTGCAACACACAACTTCGCTCAAGCAAGAGAAAAGTGCACAGATCTAAGGGAGACTAGTTAAAGGGTTCAAGAGGCATCAAAAATACAATTTTGAGGGTTTTATCTTTCTCTCTCTTCTTTGGGCTCAAAGGTTATTCTGTATCTTTCTTCTATACTATTATTCTAGTGCCAGGCATTAGTGGCATTGGTATCTTGTTGAAGAATCTTATCTAGAGAAGTTTGCTGGGTTTTTCCTATGAGAGGGTTTTCCCAGGGTAAATTTGTGTCTACTGTGAATGTGTTTCTTTCAGTGATCCTTTATATGCATGTAGTTTATTTTTATGCAAATAAATAAGCTAATAACATCTAACTACTAAGAAAAATCAACATGAATGACTCATACCATACTTCCTTAGGCACACATGTGGAAAACACAACTAAAAAATTCTAACTATTGAAAGTTAAGGATAGACCAACACACTTATGTTACTATGATTGCGCCGAGAGGCACTCTACAGCCCAGTATGGGGGAGATCTTGTAACGTTATGTAACGTTCCTCTTGTAAATGTCGGTTATAAATAATATTGCCGATTATGATGGAGATGTTGTAACGTTACTTTTTACTTCATGTAACGTTCCTCTTGTAAATGTCGGCTATAGTTACTTTTTACTTGCCTATTATGATGTAGATGTTGCAACGTTACTTTTTACTTCTAAAAGTAAAAAGTAATAAATATATTTTGTCGGCCATTAGTAATAATTAATATGCAAATAATAACTCAATCATGCAAATAATGAAATAATATTTATATCCTTATTATAAATATTATTCGAAGCTCAGTTCTTTGAGTTGTGATTAATACACAATCAATTAATATAATCCATTATAAATATGGGCTATTCCCTTGTTTTTTTTCAATTACATACAAGGGAAACAAAACGCCTTTCCCTACCCATTTAAAATACTGAAGAACCAGATCTAAAAGCCAAAGCTCCACGATTTTTCCTCCACTAATTAAAGACAAGAAAAATACGTAGTCAAATGAATTTGCTGGGCAAGGATTTGCTCTTTCTTAAGTGAGACGTCCCACCAATTTAAGAATTAAAAAAAAACATAGTCAAATACGTTTATATGGCCATGCAAAAGTTTAATCTCATCCAAAAAAACATTTTCTTCAAAGATTCAATGCATAAAGACAACCCAATCGTTTTTATGGCATGCAAAAGTTTAATCTCACCCCAAAACGTTTTCTTTAAAGATTTGATGCAAAAAGACTCAGCAAAAATGTTTTCTTTAAAGATTTGATGCAAAAAGACTCAGCAAAAACGTTTTTAAGGGCATGCAAAAGTTTAATCTCAACCAACAACGTTTTCTTCAAGGATTCAATGTTCAACCAAAATGTAGGCAAAACGATGTTATACACCAAACCGTGGGTAGAGAAGAGGAGAATAGGAGGTGGCTGCCACTAAAAGGGGAGCCACGAGGCTGAGCGAAACGTGGATGAAGGGAGAAGGGTGCGTGGATGGAGGATATGCAGCGAAGGAACCAGGGAAGGAGCCTGAGTGAGGAATGAGAGCAGCTGCGAGGGAGTAGAGGTGAGAGCAGCAATGTGCTGCTAGGTAGGCGAGATTGGTAGCGAAGCAAAACATGATAGAGCCTGGGATTTGGGTAACATGGTAAAGCATTGATAACATTATTTCTAATCTTTCCATAAATTTGTTTTCATGCAAATTCACAAATTAATAACACATGTTTTAACTTATTAATAAAATCACTTGCATTATTTGTTTTTCACTTAAATCCTTACATATTAATAAGTAAACATTTTAAGGCATTATAAAATCACTATTAATATTATTTTGTTTAGGTAAATCTTATTATGGTATGTTGAATGAACGAGTGCAAATTAATGATGCTTTTTCATTAAGGAGATGATATGCAAGAGAAGCAGCCTGCCATGAAAATGAAAAGCAGACATTGCAGCGATAGGGGAATCCCTCTAATTCTTACACAGACATTGAAAAACTTAATTGCACATTTCACTCTTGAGAATGATTGGTAGGCGAATCCCTTTAATTCTTGCACAGACATTGAAAAAAATTAATTACAGATTTCACTCTTGAGAATGATTGGTAGGTGAATCCCTCTAATTCCTAAGTGGATTTGATACCTCTAATGACAAAATCTAATTACACATTTCACTCTTGAGAATGATTGGTAGGCTAATCCTTCTAATTCCTGAGTGGATTTGATCCCTCTAATGACAACAACTTATTATTTTAATTGATTATCATGTTATCTACTTCAGAGATTACTAATTGTATCGAGGTATTTAATAGGTATTGTTGCCCACCTATTTCAACTAGGTGGCAACCTCATGTACATTGAAGATGTACATTATGTGCAGTTTGTACCATAGAAAAATTCGGGGGATTTTTCATTCAGCAGGGCAATTATGCCCCTTTTGTACACGAAATGTCCGCTCCCCTGCGTGGGATAATTAATGTAACTTTATATGTCATCATGGGTCATTCCTCTAAGGATGTCACCATGGACTTTATTATCAGGGAAGTCCTCTTCATCAAGTGTTTTTTTCCCCTTCCAGTTAATTTTGTTAATTAACAATTTTAATTGGTTGGGTTTTTCACTCACAAATTCTCCAAAGTGGTGAATTGGCGTTCTGATAATCAAGCCCATGAGGTGGCTAAGGTTTCAAGTTGTTGTCCATGACCATGCTAACCATATCTTGTAGTCTTGCGGAATTTCGTTAGGATTTTAATTTCTATTTTGTTTTTTTCTTAATTAATTAACTTTACCATTTGGTGGTTAATTAATTAAGTTTCGATGTAATAATGTAATTTCTTGAACCTTGGCATTTTGTAATAGGGGCTATGAATGCAAATGAAAAAGCTATGACACCCCCTAAGCCATTGGTTCAAGTCTCATGTCATTCTGATAAGGGGTTAGAAAGTTAGAGCAGTTTTAGTTAAGACAAGGTTTTCTTTTTCCAGGAAATTAATTTAATTTCCTAGGGTGAAAAATTAAATTATTTGATTTTGAAGGAAAAAATCAAATAAGGCCATGGTAATTAAGTTTGGGGGGTGGCTAAGCATAGCCAAAATTTCATTTAAATAAACCCTCATGGTCAAAATAAATGTCTGAAGATCTCCTAAGTGGGGCGTCCCTCTTGTCTTAATAAAAGATAAAAAATAAAAGATAAAAGATAAAATTAAAAAATTAAAGATCAAAAATTAAAAAAATTAAAAAAATAAAATATTAAATAGAAAATAAAAAATAAAAATATAAGATTAAAACTTGAAAATAAAATTAAAAGATTAAAAAATAAAAAAAGATAAAAATAAAAAATAAAATATTAAAGATAAAATAAAAGATTAAAACTTGAAAATAAAATTAAAAGATTAAAAAATAAAAAAGATAAGAATAAAAGAATAAAAATATTAGAAGATTTAAAATAAAAGAATAAAAAGATAGAAATTTTAAAAATAAAAGATTAAATAAAATATAAAAAGTAAAAGATAAAAAATAAAAACAATAAAAATTAAAATTTGAGTCAAAAGGGGGCCCCACTTGAGTCATGGAAACCCTAGATCTAAGGGTTAAGCTTTATTGTGACATGGATCTATCTTTTTGACCATTGATTTGAAAAGGCACCATTGCTTATGATTGGTGGATGGCTTGCAAAGTCAACAAACCTAGATTTAGTGGTGGAGATCTAATCTAGATCTAGATCTTATCTTGGCCATTGATTTTCAAGGGGTTGGGGTTGCTCCTCAACTATATAATGAGGGTCTCACTCCCTCATTTGATAGAACTTCTCTCATGCTATTGTTATGCTGCTGAAATCTCTCCCTATTCTCCTCTCATATTCTCTCAAGCATTTGGCCCAAGCCTCTTGCTATTGTTGTATTGAATCTTGCCCTAGTTGGGCTATAATAGAAAAAAGCTTTGGAGGGATATTGTGCCGTCATTCTACATTTCATGCATCTTTGGGTGAGGTAACTTGTATGTGTACTTATTTGATTTGCATTTGTATTAGCTTAGATAGCTCTCCACAAAGTATTTTGTGGAGGGATTTGTAAGTAGAAGTATTTCTGCTTCCATTTGTGAGTTTTTAATAAGATTTATCAAAGTATTTTGGTAGATTTATTGGGTACTCACCTCTTTGCTTACATTTTGCAGCTCTCTCATAAGTTTATTTACAGGTTTTCCAAGCCAAGGGCTCCTCCAAGGGTTTCCTTTTTTTTTTAAATTTGCATTTCCGTCCATATTTTTTTTTCGCTCCTAAAACTGGGTTTTATTCACTGTATAGTGAATATAACCCTTGTTTTAGGGCCTTCTTCCATTGTAGATTAGTGTAGAGTTTTAAATCTGCTGTTTTTATATCATTTAGAGGCTAAAACACTCATTTTTTAACTGCTGAAATTTCATTTTTTCAAAAAATTCAAGTTCAGATTTTTTAATAAAATTTCTGGGTTTTACACTAATCTGTGTTAACTTTCTGTTTTAGTTTTCTGCAGTAATTTCCAGCGAGTAAAGTTGCTGGTTTTTTGCAGGTTTATGCATAGAAAAGGGGGGTTATGTTGCCCAAAATTGCTTAAAAAAGGCCCAGAAAATTTCGGTCCAAAAGAGGCCCTAAAACCACACTTCTTCTCTTCTCTTCTTAAGATTGTAAACCCCAAAAGAGAAGTTCTCTTTGGGGTATTCTCTAAGCTTTGTAAATCTGTATATTAGTGTAGAGGTAGCATAGATATCCATTTGTTTAGATTTACTTTTATGCAAGATTTATTTATGTTTACCCACCTTCCCCTAAGGGATTGAAGTGCGGTTAGCTTAGTTTCTTTTACTTATGTTTACCCACCTATCTCTGTTACAGACCACCATCTCTGTAACAGAGATTGTTGTGCGGTTAGGCATTGTTTTAGCTAATAGCATTTTCCTTTCAGAGTAGTTTTAATTTTTATTTCTGTTAAAAGAGTAACCATACAACCCACTGATCTGGCGTATCCTCTGCTCACTTGTCATCTCCCTTTAGGGACTTCAAGTTGGGTATGAAAAGCAGGAGAAGTGGGGGCTTAGTTTAATTAAAACAACATTCTTTTTTCTGCTACAAATCCTCACACTTTATTTTTTTTAGTCCAAGATCAAGTACCAACACCTCCCATAAGGGATACCGCTTGGTTGATCTTGTTGATAGTTTAAAATTAACCTTGCATGCTAATCACCAAGATTAAAATCAACCCCTAAAATTAACCAACAACAACTTCACTAGCCCCTGTTCCTCTACTCGGTTATCACCCTTCAGGGTACTCACGAGATACGACAGGGGATAGAGGAGTCTTAGTTTAATAGGCATCCATCTAGCTGTTTTTCTTATTGATTAAAAACAATGACTCGGAGGCGACTTGGGGTAGAAGACCGTGAGGGGTCTCTAGGCGTTCTACATCCCCCTTGTTGAGCACCAGGCCATTGGGGATTGACCTGGGAGCTACGGGTGGGCTTTGCTTCCACTTTGTTGAGCGCACCAGCATTCCCTCTTTGACTTGAGAAATACTAGATCGGGGTAGTCACACCACTGGTTCGAAAACTAAACTTCAAGAGGAAAAACATTAATAAAATCTACCTAAAACGAACCAAGAGACATTGCAAAACGTCCTACAAACACAGGTCACTGCTATTTATCTTTGCCTTGCTATTCAAGGTTTTTACTGCAAGCTTTTCACTTTTCAATTACAAATATTTCTTTTCAGTTTCGCAAACTCTTGTGGTGGCATCTTTAATTCATTTGATTAAGTAATCATATTGTTTAGTAATCTGTAGATCTTGTGTAACACAATTGATTCACTTTGTTTCTACATTTTTTTGGGTAATAACTTAATAATTGTTCCATTTATTCAATCTGTTCATAACATCTAATACAACTGTGGATATTGTTTATACTGTTTAACTGCTCATTCATTATTGTTTATGTTGTTCATTATATTCATTTGTCCTTATTGTAACTTGTTTTGATTGGGATAACACCTAAACTGTGGATTAATTAATTTAAATTTAAATTTTATTTGTAAATTTGTAAAGTTGTAATTTATCCTTAGACTCCATTTGTTAATAGGCACTGGTCTTCATTTATCTCAAGGTCTGCTTGTCATTAAAAGGAAATCTTTGCATTTGCATGATGCTTGTCATTCCTTAGATAGTATAAAGTCCTAGCCTCACAATCTGAATAAAAGATCCCTTTAACTAATAGTTAATAAATCTGGAACTTAGTCTTCCGTAGGGACTTCCCCCCTTGGCTCTGTTGGGATCTTGCCTAAACGGAGGAGTTGTGGACTGTGGTGACAGTGGTCCCCAGCTCTCGCTTGCCCCCAAGGACACACATAGCAGGTTGTAACTTTCCTGTTCCTTAAAGTGTGTATTAGGCGGCAACAGGTATTATTCCAGTACAGAAACTAAAGATAGTAAGATTACATGGATATATTCCCTTGGCACATGTAATATCAATGGAAAATTTGACGCCATGTAATTATCCGCAAAAATATGTTGGCCTTGCACATGGTTTATAAACCATGTACAAGGCCTCCTAAACAACCATGCAAGGCTTCTTAAACAACCCATGGTAAATTGCACTCAAGGAGATTTGTTAAATTTTTTTATCAAATTTCAATTAAAAATAAAGAAAATAAAAAATAAACTACTCCTAAAAAAATTATAAAATTTCAAAAATAATATTATTTCAAACACTAATCAATACCTTCATTTCCCAAGATTGTTTTTCCATGAGTATTGTACCATCCATCCGTCAATCACAATGAAACAAAATTAAGGTATGCTCAAATTCTGAATTCATTATTATACTTTAAATTTCTAAAAAGATTACAGCTGTACTTTCAAAGTTTATTAAAATTTCTTCGTATGAATAAGGCTTACAACCTCATTTACTTTATAGGTAGCTGACTTCAAATTTTGGAAAGATATATATGCATTGAAAGACAATTACATTTTTCTACACTTCCTTATTATCTCATATAATTTTCAACTTAATTATAATTTTACTTAAAAAGAATAGGTGTATATATTCTTTTTTAAACTTAATTTTAATTGTCCGTTCAATTTTTTTGTTAAAAAAAAATGAAGTTTCCATTCAAATTTGGCCTTTTCGATTCCCAAGTCTAAATACTCTTACTTTTCACATAATTTTAAGAGCGTCCATTCAACATAAGATTGGGAGTGCCCATTCAAATTTGATAATGATATGGAGACCTTTGTAAATTCCCCAAGTCCCATATGTTGGCTTTTCTCATTTACCTAATATTCTTTATAACCGAGAAGAGGAAGGCGATTAGCTTCATCTTTGTGTGGGGATTAGACTTACAGAGTAGTTGTATACAAGTCTCTGTCGCTAGATGACCGAATTTCTTACCATGTTTTTGTTAGATTTTCTTAAGATCTGATTAGATTATCTAGGATCTTTATCTGAAAGAATAACAAGTACATCAAAATGCATAAGATATAAAAGATACACAAGGCACAAAGATTTTCATTGAGGAAACCATATAGGAGAAAACCCCGCAAACTTCTTCAGAATAGTAAGATGATCAAAAGCAGTAATAAGAAATGTTCAACAACTATCTTTCTCTCCTCTTCTGACTGTCTCTCTCTCTCATGCGTGTGTGAGGTGTGTATAAATCAGAGAGAGCGCCTCCCTATTTATACCCTTTCAAGTCACTGACCAAATATAAGACTCGAGCCTGCATGTCATCTCACATGGGGCCCACTTATCCTAGAGAGACCACAATTACATATTACATGATGTTACACTGGAGACAATTTCGTAGACTTACAATGGAGGTTGTACCTCAAGAGCTAGATACAATTTAGACATCCCGTAAAGGGGTAACACACATCCCCAATGGGGGTGCAACAACATAAAATGATAATATACATCAGAATATATTCCAAAGTTACAAATACATCAACACTCCCTTTTAACTAGGAAGGTATTCTCTCTTTACATAATCATCAACACATTTGGTCAGGTCTTCATTGCATCGTCATCATCATAGAGTCATAGAGTCTTCATCATATTTGCTGCCATTATCTTCTTATAATTTGATCATCGTCCCATACTATCTGTCATCAGAAGTTTCTATAGTGCCAGCCCTTTTTCATGCTGGATGTAGGCCTAGCCTCCATGTAGGTCTTCATCATCTCTGCGAGCGAGCCATCAAGTAGGTACATCCCAGGACTTATTATATGCCTCTTGCAAAACCTGCAGGATCTCCTAGGACTGATTATATGCCACTGCAAAACCTAAAGGAGCATCCTAGGACTAATTACATGCCTTGCAACACTTGTGTACCCTACTGTTACCTCATCATCTTCAAATCATCTCATCGTCACATAGAGCACAACCCAGATACACATAACACAACACTTACATCCACTGGCATGGGAGGACAAGCCTACCACCATCCGGGAAAGGCTCAACATTTACATCAATGACCATGGGAGGACCAACCTACCACCATGTCAAAAAATCTCCAGCACTTACATCAATGACCATGGGAGGACCTAGCCTGGCACCATGTCGGAAAGGCTCGAGCACTTACATCAACGACCATGGGAGGACCTAGCCTGCCACCAAGTCAGAAAGGCTCCAACACTTCCATCAATGACCATGGGAGGACCTAGCCTGCCACCATGTCGGAAAGGCTCCATCACTTACATCAATGACCATGGGAGGACCTAGCCTGCCACCATGTCGAAAAGGTTCCAACACTTACATCAATGACCATGGGAGGAGCTAGCCTGCCACCATGCCGGAAAGGCTCCAGCACTTACATCAACGACCATGGGAGGACCTAGCTTGCCACCATGTTGGAAAGGCTCATGTGTATCCGTGTCTTCCGTACCCATCACTTCCCCTCGGAAGGAACCTCAATCTGAAGAACCCCAAGCTTCTCTCTGAAGTACTCAAACTTTACTCTGGCTAACGACTTGGTCAATACATCGACTATCTACTCGTCCGTCGCAACATACTGGAGCTTTACTGCGCCTCTCTGCACCATATCCTTGATATAGTGATACTTGATCTCGATATGTTTCGACTTGTCATGGAACACCACAACTCTGATTGTCGCAATATATACAAGTAGCATCCAACTAGAGATCAAACAAATCAAACAGTAGCTTCCTTAGCCATACTGCCTCACAACTAGCCAAACAAGCTACGACATACTTTGCTTTGGTTGTACTCAGTGCCATGTAGGACTGATTCCTGCTAAACCAAGAGATCACTCCTGATCCCATACTGAAGCAACACCCCGAAGTGCTCTTCCAATCAATGGAACTACTTGCCGAATCCGAATCCACATAACCTTCCAGGTTAATCTCCTGATTCGCATCATACTTGAGCCCATAATCAACTTTACCCTTCATGTACCTTAGAATATACTTTGCAGCAATCAAGTGAACATGTCTCGGATCCGTCAAGAACTGGCTCAATGTGTTCACAACAAAGCAAATATCTGGTCTCATATTCGTTAGGTATACCAAGGATCCAATCATCTAATGATACATCGTGGCATCAACTGACTCTAATGAAGCATCACTCAATAGCTTCAGGTTCAATGCCATAGGTGTGGCCATGGCCTTTCAGTTCATCATCTCGAACCTCTTCAGGATATCCACTGCATACTTCTCTTGTCCAAGGGAGATTCCATCTGCACTCTGCCACACCTCCATGCCTAGAAAGTAGTGCATCATACACAAGTCTTCCATCTCGAACTCGGCAGCAAGCTTCCTCTTCGTGTTAGCAATCAACCCATCCTCACCTGTCACAAATAGGTCACCTACATACAGTAGAAGTATCACTGGGTTCCCTTCCTCAACCTTGTAGTAAAGGTTGGAATCCGCTTTACTCTTGGTAAAGCCCAAACTAGTTAGGAAGCTGTCAATCCTATCATACCACGTCGAACCTGAGGATCTTTTGCAGTCACTCCCTCTGAAGCGGAGTATCATTCTCCCTCTACGTTGCGTACTCTATGTATTGAAACATTCTGTACTGGAGTGACAAGTAGTTTCCTCTACTATTAATATTCTATGTATCCATCTAGGGTTAGTAGATACCAAGATCCTCTACCTTGAACTTTGTTGAAAAGTTCTTCTCGCACCCATTTGTGAGGTTGTCATCCTCTAGAGGCTTTCATCTTCAATCTTGTAGAAAAGGTTAAAATCTTCATCACTCTAGGTGATCTTCAAGATCCTTATGTAGCTATATGTTCTATCCCATGGGTGCCTTCTGAGCTCGTACAAGGCCTTCTTTAATTTGCACACATGAGTCTTCCTGTCATGTGTTTCAACTCCTAGTGGCTGCTCTACGTGTACTTCTTCCTTGACTACATCATTCAAGAATGTTATCTTCATGTCAGCTGATGTATCTCCCATCTCATACTTGTACGTATGGATATAATGGAAGTGTACCATATCACTGGTGCAAATGTCTCTTTGTAGTCTGTGCGTTCTTTCTGTGAGAAGCCTCATGCTACGAATCTTGTCTTGTATCCCACAATGCTGCCATCTACCGCATGCTGGATCTTGTAGATCGATATGGAAAACACTAGGGACTTCCCTTCAGGTCTCGACACCACATCCTAGACATAATTCTTCTTGAACTAGTACTCTATGATCATAGTCTACTTCCCCTTCTTCTTGGCAACTTCTTCATAGCTGGACAGTGTTCCACAGGGACGCGTTTCCACGTTTCCTGCGTCCCGGGGAATTGGGGACTCCTGGGCGAAACTTTCCCTCCCCAACCATGCCCCTGTGAATTTTTTTTTAATATTTTCACATTTTACAATTCCTACTTGGTACTACTTAGAAAATAAACTGATATATTTAGTATTTACATTGCACAATCATTAATATACATCAAATGAATTATTATTTTTGATATTTTATTTTATTTTTATAATTTTAGAGACGTCCCCACGCCCCCCCCGAATATCCCTAAATTTGGGGGTGGTCTCCATGCGTCCCGAATGTGCGTTTCCCCTCTCCCGCGTCCCCCCGTCCTGGAAACTTGGGGGAACATTGTAGCTAGAAGGCTCTGCATCAATGATGTCGCTCAACAATGTTACATAACTAGAGTGTGTCTGAGGCCTCTTGCTTTCTTTGGAAGTCTCGTCATACTATTCTTCATCTTAGATTATTTCTCGTGACGAAGGTGGTCTTCATCTCTCGAGGTGGATCTACCATTCTCTTTATTTTCTTCTGAATCTCTTTCTTTCGCTATGGTGTCTTTGACCCGAGAAGCTTCAAGTTCCTCTTCTGAACTGTCGTTACTTGTTCTTTGGAATGATCTACAAGTCAAGTTCAGTTGCATGATTAGAAACATATCATAATTTCCAAAACATATTAATAGTGACAAATATATGTCACATAGCCATGCGGATATTTTAGCCAATGCTACAACATTCATCCATATCATGTATACATATAGTAACTTCTAGATGCATTCTACCACAATGTTATTAAGAGTGTGTACTACTCCTAATATGCCAACAAAGAGGTTTCAATCTAGATAAGTAGTAATGGAATGTTGTACACCATCATTGACCTCTTACCCATCATGTGCAATTTAGTAGTATAAATGCAAAAATACTCAAACATCAACTGAATATAAACAAATGTATAACCAAACATTATCATGAAATGACAATTGAATACTTATCTTTATTTATTTCGTGGGTAGACTCCTTGAGCCTTCAGCTTCATCATCTTCTTCATTCATAACAACATCATTTCTTATCCAAATGCTAAGATGGATAAGAGGTTCTTCAAGAATTGAGTCCTTCATATTCCTCATCGCTTGAGGGATCTTCTTTGAATCGTGAGAGCTTGATCTTCCGTTGCTCCCATATTCTCTTCTCTTATTATGAGTTGAGATTCTTCTAGTGTGCACTCTTCCCAGAGTGTGCTGAAGGTAATCACTTCCTTCTGACACACATTCCTTGAATGAATGAATCCCATGATCTTGGGAGGCCGTTCAAGGTGGTTATAACAATCTCTTATTCTTCTTCGATTGCTTTGCCATAGCATCAAACACTTCCTTTTGGTTTCTTCAAGGATGACACATGAGGGATGAGATTGTCTTTAATAGAATCCGCAATGATTCTCTTGGCTCTAGCCTTAGCCTCATCTCCCTCTGGCTCTTAGAACTTCTTTAATGAAATACTGATCCAAGTCAATTTCTTCAAGGATCACGGAGGTCCTATACTTCCATACTCGGAAGTTGTCAGCTTCGCCAAGATTGTCATCAAGCTGGGTGTGATTAGTCATTTTGAAATGAGAACCTCGAATGTAAATAGTAAAAATTTAGATCTTACTGATTTGAGGTGTCCATCCTGGTTCTAGAGCTGGCTAATCTAGGGTTTGTTAGAGAAACCCTAATTTTCAAAACTTGGAATTTCAAACTTTTGATTGGATAGAAAGATGGGCCTCTTCAAGGCGAGCTGTCTAATGTACTCATTTTCTGAAAACGGTGGAGGGAATCTCCCGAAATAGTAAGCCCTACTTTTCCAATTTCTTCAACAGAAATGACTGATATTGATTCTGCTGTATCTCAAAATGTTCATCTCCTTACACTTTGAAACTTCTCACTGAGATATCCTGATATGTCCTCTTTCCAACCCAACAGGTTAGAGCAGAATTGGATTCTCCAAGTGGGACTTATGCCAAGTTTCCCAAGGTGACTGTTTTGGGGATTGTTCAGCATCACAAACTTGTACGGACTGCCACGTGTCACTGTTTCACATTTTGGGTCTGAAAAGCATACCATAGAAACTACAGTTCGTTCGCTACCTGGAACATCTTGCGAAATTTTGTTTGGACCTTCCTAGCCCAAGATATAGCAAATCTCCCTAGGTCACCTATTTATGACTATATTCTGGAGGAGACTGGAACCCTGATTTGGAGGAACCATATCTCCTAAAGTATAGCGAATATGAGGCTGAACCTTTTACACAGTGTACAACACAAATTTCTCTTCGGCGTGTAAAAGTTTTGGCTTTTGAGCCTTCTGCAATCTCGCGTTATAGCGACAGTTCTAGAATGACTAAATTCAGTCTTCTAGGGTTTTCAGGCATGAAACCCTAATTTCCATTAGCTGCCATTGTAGTTGTATTTCAACTACACAGTGAAACTTCTCTAATTTAGAAACTTCTAACACCAATAGATGCGCCCTAGTGAGGCGAGTTAGCCTATCCCTCCTTGCTTGATGATCTATGGAGAGAACACCTTCAACTAGGAAGCCCTAGTTCCCACAGTTGCACAGTGCCTTCTTTCAGAGAAGCTCTAATACCATGTTAGATTTTCTTAAGATCTGATTAGATTATCTAGGATCTTTATCTGAAGGAATAAAAAGTACAACAAAATGCATAAGATACAAAAGATATATAAGGCACAAAGATTTTCATCGGGGAAACCATAAAGGAGAAAACCCCGCAAACTTCTTCATAATAGTAAGATGATCAAAAGCAGTAATAAGAAATGTTCAGTAGCTATCTTTCTCTTCTCCTCTGACTGTCTCTCTCTCTCATGAACCTTAGAGAGTGTGTGAGGTGTGTATAAATCAGGGAGAGCGCCTCCCTATTTATACCCTTTCAAGTCACTTACCAAATATAAGACCACTATTTTGAGGCTTATGGTTGTGTATTGTTGAGATTTCATCCGTTTTACTTGGAGCACCTTCTCTCTTGATATTGTTTTGGTCATTGTTGGACCATACTTCTTAGAGCGCCCTCCTTCTTAGAACTTATTTTGTAACACTTTTCACTCTTTGAACATGATTTGATGGAGCTCCCTCTCTCTTGAGGATTTGGTTGGTTGGTTTGGACTATTTTATGATTTTTGACTCTATCTTGGAGTGTTCGGTTGTGCTACAATTTGTGGGGCACCCCTTTTTCCAGACAATTTTTTTCGTTCAAGGATGATGCTAGCCAAAATATTTCGAGCACTATATTTGGTGCTCTTACGCCTCCTTTATTAGGGATCACATTGTAAAATTTTAAATCCCCAACCCTATTTCAAGTTTTGTTTTTTACATAGAGTTCAATTTCCAAACCCCACTGCTGCAAATTTAGCTTCTCATGCATAAAAAAATTAAGTGGCTTGAAACACATGGAAAATTTTCATAACTTTTAAAACTAAAAAAATAAAAAACAACCACACCATAAATTTGACTAAGAGATTTTTTACCTAACTTAGTCCAGGATAAAACTCCTAAGGGAAAACTTGATAAGAGAGAGATTTTATTTTCGGAGACAATTTACAAATTCAGAACAACAGTACTTATCTCAACTTTTCATCTCGAAAAGAGTGCCAAACTCGGTATTAATTTTGAACCCATTTGACAACAGTACAACCCACACGTGCCAACATTTATTACGGTAGTATGACCTTGGGAAGCGCACCCAAAAAGTACAGCAGTACGACCTGCATTAATTGTTGCATGTCCTCCTCGATTTTTGTGCCTCTTGCAACCTGTATGGCCTCCTCAAAATATGTGCTTTATTTCTACCTTGAAATCTGTGCTCTTTTTTGTTGCAGTACGGCCTTATTTCTACCTTGAAATTTGTACCAAATAAGCTATTGTATAGTCTGCAATTAATACTATTCAGACGGTCTAGAAAATCAGGCCCTCATAATTCGTTCTTTTACTCATCCTTCTCGAAATCTGTGCAAGGGTTTCTTCTTTCTCTCTCTTTTCTTCACTCTTGTTCTCTTCTCTTCTCCTGCTCTCCAAATCTCTTGGTAACAATGAATGAGAATGAATGCCTTTTCCCTAGTTTTGTTCAAGGTAACTACTTTCCTCAAGATCAATGGGTAAGATTAAAACTTGACTTGGTGAGATCTACAACCC
The DNA here is from genome assembly GCA_001517045.1 of Pseudotsuga menziesii. Taxonomy (NCBI): domain Eukaryota; kingdom Viridiplantae; phylum Streptophyta; class Pinopsida; order Pinales; family Pinaceae; genus Pseudotsuga; species Pseudotsuga menziesii. The sequence continues at coordinate 61,574 of LPNX010537857.1, read as the reverse complement.
TCATTAAATGCTGATACATTTTCTCATTAAATGAAATTAACTCACCTTTCATTTAAATAATTAATGCAACATTTAAATATTTAACCCACTTTAATTCTCATAAAGTCAATTTAAAAATATAACCAAGAACCACCTTTATAAAGAAACTTCAAATATATAAAGTGCTTCTCACTTTTATAAAGTGACTAGGGACCTCATTAAATGTTTGTCCACCCCTAGGCATCACACGGTGAACTGTTTAAAACTTATATCAGTTTATTTGCACAATTTAGCAAGCAATACCGAAGAACTATTTCGACTAAAAATTCATAACAAAACATTACTTACAAAAATCAAGAAGCTAAAACATAGTAGGAAGACAAAACCTTCCAATGAAGACCTCGAAGGAAGAATATTAGAAAAAGAGGAAGAAAACCAGCACCTAAGAAATCTTAATTACAAACTAGAGGAACAAATTGAGAAGTTAAGAGAGGACAAAAAGTCTCACGACGACAGGGTCGAGAAGATTCAAAGTAATAACATTCTACTGGAGAACAAAGTAGCACAAATCCAAAAGCAAGCATCCAAACTTTCCGGAAAACAAATTCAAGTTGAGGAAGAAGAAATAACACAAATTCAATCTTCATCACAGTTGAAAAGGAAGTCAATGTAGAAAAAAAAACAACAGAAACTCCTTATCGACACCCCAATTATAAACATCATTTTGACCAACAACAAGGTCAAAATGAACATACACAGAAAAGTTATGTTGTCAGACAAGCAAGAACATCAAATCAACATACTACGCAACAAACGAGAAGAACCACCCCACAAAGCCATCAAATAGCCCCGATGGGATCCCCTCTTTTAGGGCGATTTGGTCCATTGATGTGTTATATTATTATATTGATCCATGTATTTTATGTTGAGATCATCTCAACCATTGACTAGAACATTTTGATCTTTTAATCTTAGCCATCCATTCAAAAGGTGGTTAGGATTTTGGTATCTCTCCATCCTATTTAAAGGAGAGAGCTTCTCATTGAAAGAGGTCTTTGGCTCTTGGAATCTTGATAATAGAAAAAACTCTTTTGTGGAAATTCTTGGGTCTCCTTTGCATCTGGTGTTCTTCGATGGTGATTGGAAAGTCTATTGCATCCCAGCATTTGAGTATTTGTGGTGATATTTATATTATTGTTGAACCTTTGTCATTGTTTACAGGAGGGCGACTTCACTTGGGCATTTTTGCAGGGCTTCCTCAACTCGCTTGTTTGGCATCACTTGTATCGAGGGGTTATCATTAGTATCATTGTGATCTATGGTTTCATCTTGTTATTTTTTTCTGTAGCATTTGTCCATTTCTCTTGATGCATCAAATCTGATATTATTGATGTTTGTTGTGTAGGAGGGAGGGCGCATTGGCTTCCTTGGGAAAATCGATTTGCATAGAATACTCATCCAAATCTTCTCAAATTGACCGGGAAGGCATAGATCATCATCATCAAGGCATCTGCAAGGTTATCTAGGTAAGATCCACAGGTTAGTTCTTCTTTTCTTGGTTCCAATCCATTGGCATCCTTATTTTATTGTCAAAACCCTCATTTAAAATAATCGAAAAATTCTATGGATCAAACCGCTTGATCAATTGGAAAACCATTTATGCGTATTGTAGATCGGGTCAAACACAAAGTGGGTTCTCCTAGGCGTCATGCTTGGGTGACTCCACAAGGCCCAAATTCCAAGGTAATGATCCCTCAACCTTAGCGCACCCCTCATTTGGCTATTTTTCCTGTGATTTGATCCTATCTCTAAGGCTCGGGTACTTTGATACTATCATACCTTTCATCAAGTCTATCCATTGGTACTAGATAGCCTCAATATTGTTCTTAACCTCCCTGCATTGGACACGGTTCCCGAGGAAGTGCATATTTTCATCATTTACTGGTACCTTGATCCTAGATCTAGTAGTAAAATTCATAAATCACTTGTATTTCGACCTTGGATCAATTTCACACTTCATAAGCTTCTTGATCCAAGCCATAACTCATCTTGTGACTTCATCCATAGATCTAGGGTATACTTCACCTTACACCTTACGTATTTCATCTTCCATTGATCTGATCTGGTGTCTTGGTTTGACCTCTCCTATCGGGAGTAGGTCTAGGCCTCCCCCATTGTTGTCTTGGACTAAGATAACATCAAGTGAAGATTGCCTCGATTGGTGTGACAACCATCCATTTGGGAGTCGAGGCTATCTTGGTTCACCTCTTTGGTTGCCCATGCCCTCTACCATCCATCTTGGATCCATCTGATAGGGGAAACTGCAAGTCAGGTGATAACACAACCCAAGGTCACTCATCTCGAACTCTGAAGCAAGATCCTTCTTGCAAGCATCAATCGGGTGCTCTCCCCTAGTAATGAACAAGTCATCAACATATAGCAGAAGAATAAGCGGAACACCACCAACCACAATGTAGTATAGGCTCAGATCTGCCTCTCTTCTGAAACCCAATCAAAAGCAAGTAGGAATTGATCTTGGAATACCAAGCCCGAGGGGCTTGCTTCAAACCATACAAGGCCTTTCTCACCATGCAAACATGAAAATCTCTCTCATACACCTCAAAGCCTTGTGGCTGTTCCAGATACACCTCCTCTTGCGCAAAGGTCTCATAATAGTCAACTCCCTCTACCTGTGAGAACCCACTTGCAACAAAATGAGCTTTGTACTTCTCGATGCTACCATCTGCAGCATGCTTTATCTTGCAAAGCCACTTGCAAGTCACAACTGACTTCCCCTCTGGTCTCGAAACCACTTCCCACACCCCATTCTTCATGATGGAATTGTACTCTTCCATCATGGCATCTCTCCAAACCTGGTGTATGGAAGCCTCCTCATAAGTGGTAGGAACGGTGTCACGCAACCTAGTCACATGTTCCATATAGCTCCAAAATCTCTCAGGTGCCTTGCTCTCTCTAACCTCCCTCCTGGGTGGTCCAACAGACTCCTATGCTTCCTTCATAAGCTCCTTAAGCCAACTTGGATTTCTCTTCTTGGAGGAAGCATCTTGTCTCAAACTCTCCTCTACATCCTCATCAAACACCTGTCTCCCTGAAGAAGTACCAACAACCTAAGAACCTGTCCTTGGTGAACCTGAACCTATACCAAGAGAACCCGAATCACCTGAAGGTGTAACCTGTGAACCTGTGATTCATGAACCTGGCCCTATAGACTGAGCCCCTGAAACCGATGAACCTGTAACCTGTGACCCTATGCTCTAACTCGATGAACTCTGAACTGTCACCTGTGGAGTACTCTGCTGCTCCTCTATCTCAGAATCTAGAGATCTCTAGAAGGATTTCTCCTCAAACTTCATCTCCCTTCTCACCACAACCTTCCTCTGTGTAGGAAGGTATATAAGAAAATCCTTCGAAGTCTCATCATAACCAGCAAAGATACCCCTCTCTCCTGTAGCCTCCAACTTTGTCCTCTTCTCATAAGGGACATGTGAGTATGTAAGGCAACCAAATATACGAAAGTGACCTATCTCAGGCACTTTCCCCTTGAACATCTCCCCAAGAGTTTTGCACCCCAAGGCACGATGCAGACTCCTATTTAGAACATAAACAACAGTGCTACAGGCCTCTACCCATAGAAAGAAAGGAAGACTTTGATCATGCAGCATGGCTCTCGCTGCACCCACTATCGAATAGGTCTTCCTTTCAGCCACTCCATTCTGTTGTGGAGTGTATGGAACTGTCAACTGCCTCTTGATCCCCTCGTGCCGACAATACTCATCGAATGCATGGGAAGTATACTCACCCCCATTGTCTGATCGAAGTACCTTGATCTTCTTTCATGTCTGGTTCTCCACAAGAGCTTTGAACTCTTGGAACCGAAGCAAGACTTCCTCTAATCTCTTGCTTCTAAGGAAATAGATCCAAGTCTTCCTGGAAAAGTCATCGATGAATGTGACATAATACTCATATCATGTCAAAGAGGTAGATGACATGGGACCACACAAATATGAATGTATCAACTGAAGCACTCCCTCTGATCTGGAATCACTACTCGGAAAAGACGTCTTGGTGTACGTTCCCAAAGCACAACCTCTACAAAGACCACTCGGCACTGTGCTGAACTCTGGCATATATTCTAGTCATCTCACTTAGCATCCTCAAAGCTGGATGGTGAAGATGGGCCATCCTCCTATGCCATAACTCACACAACTGACTGCTACTCTGAGTGTGTGACAGTGCATGATGTGGCTCGAAGAGAAGCTTGTACAGTTCCCGCATCTGACTCCAATCGCACGTGAATCAGATGGACCTGCTGCCTTGGGAAAGATGTGAACTTTCCCATCAAGGACATATACACCAAAACCTCTGTCCTTAATCATGGAAACTGAAACAAGGTTCTTCTTCATCCCAGGGACTTACAATACATCCCTCAGAAACATAGGTTGCATGGAATCCCTGTCAAAACGAACAGTCCCACGCCTAACTGCGCTCACAACTGTGTCATCTCCCAATACAAACTCCAACTCCAAATCTGTCTCTGACATCTCGACAAACATACCTTGATCACATGTCATGTGACTCGAAGCTCCACTATCAATGAACCAAGTGGAGGAAGTAGTGGTAGCACTCAAAGAATGCCGAACAATCATGGAATGCTCCATGTGGTCCTGGAAGTCCCTAGTGGTGATAGAAGATGCTCTCTCAACACTAACACCTGCAAAGAGAGAAAAGTCTCTCTTAAATCTCGCAGCAAACTCATTAATCTCTGTTGAAGCTGTTGTCTGTTGTTTCTTCTTCTTCTTGTTTGGACACTGTCCAGCATAGTGTCCAAACTTCTGGCAAGCAAAGCATTTCATATGACGAACTGTCCTGTAAGTATCCCCTCCGTGTCTCATCCCGTGTGAGATCATCCCACAATCGATTCCAATGTGGGCATGTTGTCCCTACAAATGATAATCTACACAAACACGGTCCACTGCTGAGTCACACCATTTAAGGCTATACACACCATCTCAGCATTTCCTATCACCTCTGCTACAACTGCAAGCTCATCTCTTACTTGTGTAATCTTAGTAAAATAGGAAGCCATGCCTTCCTTTTTGCTCATGTGAACATTCTTCAACTTCTCCCTCAACACCATCTTCCTATTTTCATTTGAACTTTGGTAAAGATTGGTTAAAGATGTCCACATCTAAAAAGCATAATCTTTTGCTGATATGTGAGAGATTATATGATCCTTCACGGCATCAAGTATAATCCTTCTTGCCTTTACATCTCCCTTCATGAAAGAAGCCTTATCAACCGCATCAGCAGGTACTACTAGAAGATTAGCAGTTGTACTATGAACTATATCCCATAGTTCATTTTCTTCAAGTATCAAATCGATTCTAGCCTTCCATGGGCTAAAATTTGTAGCCCCATCAAACTTGTCTTCAACTCTAAGACCAAATACCATGGCTACAACCTGTATTTTTCAAGCAACCTGTTCAAGAATATCTCTCCACAAACTCATGTTTTTCTTAATGTTCAAATTCATAAAGAGGGAGCACACAATGTTGGCAATGATTGTTCCATGTAGTGCTTCAAATTATATTGTTTTTAAATACATATAATTTTCATTGCACTTAATTAGTTGTTTGATAGATATAATAAATTATTATATGTTCAATGTAATAAATGTGTGTATTTTTAAAAAAATAGGTAAGTACCAAGTTAAAGGTATGGACATATTAATTGAGCCTCTTATTGATGAACTTCTGAACATATGGGCTGGCATCACTATGTAAGACATCTCCAAACCAATAGGTCAAAGGCAACTTCAATTACATGGAATACTTACTTGCAAAATTCATCACCCTACAGGGCAACTACAAGATTCATGATAACAAGTCCTGTTATCGACTAGGTTCCATCTAGTCGGACTTTCAGTGAGCCGCCAAAGATGAACAAATCATTGTTCAAATTCAAGAGTTCGGAAGTCCATTCAGGCCTTCCAAGGCCCCTTTTCTACTTTTTAACCACATGTTCATACACTGCGGGGAGGTTGTAAATGAAAGTTTTTGAAGAACCCCAAGCCGGTTTCAAGCTTGTTTGCTCTCTGCATAGTTTAATGCCCAAACCCTTCTATGCACAATTTTTTATCAAATTTTGACTGGAGTGAAACACATGGAATTCTTTTTCAATTTAAACAATTCAGAAATTTTCTTTTCAAACAAAAATTTCAAACTCAGAAATTTTAACTCAGCCAAACACACATGAAAATAACACTGATGTTTTTGACCAATGGTCTAGGATAAAACCCCTAAGCGAAAACCTAATTCTGAGAGAGATAATTTCATTTTCCAGACAAAATTTACAATTTCAAAACAACAGTACTTATCTTTTTCCTTCCTCGAAAAATGTGCCAGAATCTCTCTGAGCAAAACTGTATGGACTGTTTGAAATTAGCACCTCGAAAAACGTGCCACACGTGTGAACTGTACGGACCGGTACAATACAGACTGCTCTGTTTTTCTTGAAATCTGTGCACTGACAACACCTCAAAAAACGTGCCATGTACAGTCTGACAACAACATTAAATGATGTACTTTCCTCCTCGAAAACTATGCAAAAGTATAGATTGATACAATACGAAACAGTACGGTACTTCTGGAAATTCGTGCTGAAGATTGCCTCGATTTCTGTGCCAATTCAGTCTAGAAATTCGTTCCAAAATTTATTGGGAAACGTGCCCACTTCAAATTCTGGAAATCTCTGAAAATTTTCTCTCACTCTTCAAATTTGGTTTTTGTCAAACCCTTGTCTTCCTGTTCTTCTCTTCTCTCCAAAACTCTTCTCTTTGGAAAGTGAACAATGAATTGAGTTTGCCTTGCCCTAGTCTCTTTTTGTTCATGGCAACTTCCTTTTCAATCTAATGGTCAAGATTAGATTAAATGAAGGGATCACATTAAATGCTCCATTAAATAATTAATAAAAGACATTTAGTGCATCTCATGTCATTTAATAAAGTGAGAACAACCCCTTTGAATTTAATCACTCACTCAACTTTATTTTAAATATGAACTTAGGAAAGCCATGACTTTAGCCTTTTTAATGAAGTCACTTTAAAAATATAAAGTACATCACACTTCATTAAATTCAAATGACTAGGGGTCACCATTTAAAGTGTCCTTGTCCACCCCAAGGAAAGTCTAGGTGGACAAACACTTCCTAGGTAACTTTTCAACACTCCCTCTTACGGAGGAAGGTGTTTTTCACCACTCCCAACTTATCTCTGAAGTAGACATGGTTCCTTCTACCCAAAGCCTTTGTGAGAATGTCAGCCACCTGCTTATCTGTAGAAATATACTACAACTGTACAACCCCTCTTTGAACATAGTCTCTGATAAAGTGATATATGATCTCTATATGCTTTGACCTGTCATGAAATACTGGATTCTCAGAAACCTTGATGCAACTTTGATTATAACAATATATAACTGTAGGACTCAACTCCTAACCAAATAAGTCCACCATCAGCTTGCGAGGCCACAAAGCCTCACAACTATCCTGACTGGTTGCCATATACTAAGCCTCAGCAGAACTCAATGCCTCAGACTTTTGCTTCCTGCTGAACCATGAAACAACTAACGAACCAAGCTGAAGCAACAACCAGAAGTTCTCTTCCGATCCGAAACACTACCTTCCCAATCTGAATCTGTAAAGCCAACCAATCCCACTCCACCAGATCTCCTGTAGTCCAAGCCATAATCAACTGTACCAGCAAGATATCTAAAGATGTGTTTTGCAGCAGTCCAATGCACTCTCTTGGGTTGCACCATGAATTGACTGAGAGTGTTTACCACAAAACTAAGATCTGGTCTGGTGTTGACCAAATACATCTATGAACCAATAAGCTGACGATATAAAGTAGCGTCCACTAACTCTCCCTTAGAAGCATGAAGCTTCGTTTAGTTGGTGGTCATGGGTGTAGACATAAATCTGCAATCAGTCATCTGAAATCTCTTCAGAACATCTACATCATATTTTCCTTGCCCCAGGAAAACATGCCCATCCTCTTGCCAAACCTCCATCCCCAAATAATAGTGCATCATCCCAAGGTCAGTCATCTCAAACTCCGAAGCAAGATCCTTCTTGCAAGCATCAATCAGGTGCTCTCCCACAGTAATGAACAAGTCATCAACATATATCAGAAGAATAAGCGGAACACGACCAACCACAATGTAGTATATGTTGATATTCGCCTCACTCTTCTGAAACCCAATCAAAAGCAAGTAGGAATCGATCCTGGAATACTAAGCCCGAGGGGCTTGCTTCAGACCATACAAGGCCTTTTTCAACCTGCAAACATGAGAATCTCTCTCATACACCTCAAAGCCCTATGGCTGCTCCAGATACACCTCCTCTTGTAGAAGACCGTTGAGAAAAGCGATCTTCACATCCATTTGATGGATCTTCCAACCCATCTCTGCCACGACAGAGATCAATGCTCTGATCAAAGAAAATCTGGCCACTGGTGCAAAGGTCTCATAATAGTCAACTCCCTCTACCTGTGAGAACCCACACGCAACAAAACGAGCTTTGTATTTCCCCATGCTGCCATCTGCAACATCCTTTATCTTGTAAAGCCACTTGGAAGTCACAACTAACTTCCCCTCTGATCTCAAAACAACTTCCCACGCCCCATTCTTTATGATGGAATTGTACTCTTGCAACATGGCATCTCTCCAAACTTGGTGTATGGATGCCTCCTCATAAGTGGTAGAAACGGTGTCATGCAAGCTAGTCACCTGTGCCATACAGATCGAAAATCTTTCAAGTGCCTCGCTCTCTCTAACCTCCCTCCTGGGTGGTCCAACAGACTTCTCTGATTCCTTCATAAGCTCCTTAAGCCAACTTGGATTTCTCTTCTTGGAGGAAGCATCCTGTCTCAAATTCACCTCTACGCCCTCATCAAAAACCTGTCTCCCTGAAGAAGTACCAACAACTTGAGAACCTATCCCTGGTGAAACTGTACCAAGAGAACCCGAATCACTTGAAGGTGTAACTTGTGAACCTATGATCCGTGAACCTGACCCTGTACCAGAAGTCCTTGTAGACTGATCCCCTAAAACCGATGAACCTGTAACCTGTGATCTAGTCACTCCTGAAACCACTGACCCTGTGCTCTGACTCGCTGAACTCTGAACTGTCACCTGTGGAGTACTCTGTTACTCCTCTATCTTAGAATCTAGAGATCTCTTGAAGGATTTTTCCTCCTCAAACTTCACCTCCCTTCTCACCACAACTTTCCTCTGTGTAGGAAGGTATATTCGAAAAGCCTTCAAAGTCTCATCATAACCAACAAAGATACCCCTCTCTCCTGTAGCCTCCAACTTTGTCCTCTTCTCAGAAGGGTTATGTAAGACAATCAAATATACGAAAGTAACCTATCTCAGGCACTTTCCCTATGAACCTCTCCTCAAAAGTTTTAAACCCCAAGGCACGGTGCAGACTCCTGTTCAGAACATAAAAAACAGTGCTACAGGCCTCTACCCATAGAAAGAAAGGAAGACTCTGATCATGCAGCATGGCTCTAGCTGCACCCACTATCGAACGACTCTTCCTTTCAGCCACTCCATTCTGCTATGGAGTGTACGGAACTATCAACTGCCTCTTAATCCCCTCCCGCCGACAATACTCATCGAATGCATGGGAAGTATACTCACTTCCATTGCCTAACCGAAGTACCCTAACCTTCTTTCCTGTCTGGTTCTCCACAAGAGCTTTGAACTCTTGGAACCGAAGCAAGACTTTCTCTAATCTCTTGCTTCTAAGGAAATAGATCCAGGTCTTCCTAGAAAAGTCATCGATGAATGTGACACAATACTCATATCCTGTCAAAGAGGTAGATGACATGGGACCACACAAATCTGAATGTATCAACTGAAGCACTCCCTTTGATCTGGAATCACAGCTCGGAAAGGCAGTCTTGGTGTACTTTCCCAAAGCACACCCCCTACAAACACCACTCAGCATTGTGCTGAACTCTAGGATACTTGTAGTCATCTCTCTTAGCATCCTCAAAGCTGGATGGTGAGGATGGGCCATCCTCCTGTGCCATAACTCACACAACTCACTACTGCTTTGAGTGTGTGGCAGTACATGATGTGGCTCGAAGAGAAGCTTGTACAGTTTCCCACATCTGACTCCAATCGCATGTGAATCAGATGGACCTGTTGCCTTGGGAAAGATGTGAACCTTCCCATCAAGGACATATACACCAAAACCTTTGTCCTCAATCATAGAAACTTAAACAAAGTTCTTCTTCATCCCAGGGACATACAATACATCCCTCAGAAACATAGGCTGCATGGACTCCCTGTCAAAACGGACAGTCCCATGCCCAACTGCGCTCACCATTGTGTCATCTCCCAATACAACCTCCAACACCAAATCTGTCTCTAACATCTCGACAAACATATCTCGATCACCTGTCATGTGACTCCAAGCTCCACTATCAATGAACCAAGTGGAGGAAGTAGTGGTAGCACTCAAAGAATTCCCAATAATCATGGAATGCTCCATGTGGTCCTGAAAGTCCCTGCTAGTGATAGAAGTGTTGAAATATTGTAACTTCGAAGAATATTCTATATGTATCTTTTGTGGTCCCCGATGGTCCTACTGGGAGAACCACTTGTATTATCTTGTACCCGGATGCTTCTAATCGGAAGAACTAAAAAGAGTCATTTTGTCCCCTCTATTTGTAAAGGTGGGTTCATAGCACCCCAGTGTGGTTACTTGAGCCTACATGTGTAACTCAAGCCTACATGATTAACTCGAGCCTACATGTTGGATGAGTTAATTCAAGTGAACGGATGAATATAAATAGAGGTGTAGTGCTCCTCATTTGAGACACACACACTCTCACTTGTGTAACGCATTAGTGGAGAAGAGAAGTAGCTGGAGAAGGAGGATCAGGCTTTGATCTCCTTGTTGGTTTTATCTTTTATCTTTTGGGGCATCTATATTGAGGAAGCTTTGGTTGGGTTTTTCCCTTTAGGGTTTTCCCAGGATAAATCTTTGTGTTCTCATTTTGTATGGTTGTGCTTGTCTATCTTTCAGTGATCCTGTTTATATGCTTTTGTTATGAAATCAAAATGAAATACTAATGATCTAGCTTAGCATATGAAAATTTAACATGGTATCAGAGCCACCCTGAAAGAAGAAATTGTGCAGCTAAAGAATCTAGGGATTCTTATTTTTTGGGTCTCTATCCATGATCGATCAGCAAAAGAAGGCTAGACTGACTCTCCATTGAAGGGCGCATCTTTCTGTCGAAGCGGAATTTGATTCCGAGCATTTTCAGTTTTGGGGCGAAAAATTAGGGCTTTCTATAGAAGAAGAATTTTTGAGTGAGCCCAACATAGGATTGTTCTCCTCATCAAAATCGAAGTTTAGAGACCTAGATCAAGAAATTTGGTTGGGTGAAACTCCAGGAAAGTCAAACCCTGGTTTGACCCCGATCTGGAAAAACCCTAAATACTAAAACTACTAAGTTTTGGTACATTCGCTATATCCTAAGATTGGCGAAGGCTCAGGAGTTGAAAATTGCAGAGGCCGAAGATAAAAATCCTATTTACACTGTGTCCAAAATTCAGCCTCAGATTCACTATATTCTGGGAGATATGATCCCTTCAAGTTAGGGTTCCAGCCTCTTCCAGAATTCATCCCTAAACAGGACACTTGGGGAGAATTGCTGTAGCGTGGGCTACAGAGGTCAAAATGAAATTCCTGAAGATGTTCCAAAAAGAGCACGGACTGTACTTTCTGTGGTCCGAATTTCCAAACCTGAAGATGAATCGGTGACATGTGGTATGCCGTACAACTTCACTGTTCTGAACAGTCCTGTAACAGGTCACCTTGGGAAAATGATCATAAATCCCAATTGGTGAAACCAATTCTGATGAAACCTATGGTGTTGGATCAGGGACATGTGAGGTTACCTCAGTGCTAAATTTCAGACACAGAGGAGTAGTAATTTCGGAGATATCACAGAAACAGTAACAGGCATTTCTGCAGAAGAAATTGGAAAACTAGGGCTTCCTGTTCTGGGAGCTTCCCTCCACTGTTTTCAGAAAATGAGTACATTGAACAGCTCCATTTGAAGAGATCTATCTTTCTATCCAATCAAATCTGAAAGATTCGAAGTTTTGAAAATTAGGGTTTCTCTGACAAACCCTAGATCAGCCAGCTCCAGAAGCAGGACGGACACCTCAAAATCTAATCTTTTGCTATTTGCATTTGAGGTTCTCATTTCAGAGTGATCTATCACATCAGCTTGATGATAAGCTTGGTGAAGTTGAAAACTTCCAAGCATGGAAGTATTTGATCTCTCTGAAGAAAATGAATTGGACACCTACATGAGTAGAGAGGTTCCAGTTCTAGAGGGAGATGAGCCTCAAAGCCTTACACAAGAAGAACTTGATCAAGGCCAAGAAGATCATTGTTGATTCAATCACGGATCAATTTGTACCACAAGTGTCTTCCCTAAAGACACCGAAGATGTTTGATTCCTTGATCAAGCTATTTGAAGATAAGAACATAATACAGAAGATGGATTTGAGAAAACAGTTGAAGAATGTGAAGATCCAGAATGCAGAACATCTTGAAGCGGTAGAAGAAGAAGCGGAGAATGCAGAAGTGGTGATAGCCACCTTGAATGGTCTCCCAGGATCATAGAATTCATTCATTCAAGGAATGTGTGCCAGAAGGAAGTAATTACTTTCAACAGACTCTGGGAAGAAGAAGAAAAAGCTCGTCTCATAAGAAGAGAAGAAGAAAGATGGGAGCAATTGAAGATCAAGCTCTCACCATTCAAAGAAGATCCCTCAAGTGATGAGGGTTATGAAGAACTCAATTCTTGAAGAACCTCTTATCCATCTTATCATTTGGATAAGAAATGATGATGTCATGAATGAAGAAGAGGATGAAGTAGAAGGATCAAGGAGTCTACCCACGAAACAAATAAAGATAAGTATTCAATTGTCATTTCATGATATTGTTTTGTTATGCATTTGTTTATATTCAGTTGATGTATTATGCATGATAGATTGTTTGCATTAATACTACTAATATGCATGTGATGGGTAAGTAGCTCATGGTGCTATACAACTCTCCATTGCTACTGATCTAGAATGAAACTTCTTTGCTGACATATTGGATTAGTGCACAATCTTAATGACGTCATGGTAGATATGGATGAATGTTGTATTGACTAAACAATTGCATGGTGCATAAGAATTTGTCGTTATGCATATGTTTTATGAAATAGTTCTAACCATGCAACTGGTGCATTTGAATTGTAGGAAAGGTCCTGTACAACCTCCTACAAGAAAATAAGGATGAGACTTGTTCCGAAGAACAAGTGATAACAATTCAAGATTCACTCCAATAAACATGAATTTGAAGCTCCCAGGGTCAGAGACACCATGACGAAAGAAAGAGCTTCAGAGAGCCGTAGATCCACCTCGAAGGATGAAGACCACCATGGGTACGAGAGATAACTCAAGATGAAGAAAAGAATGCTATGAAAAAAGCTATGATCAAAGAATAACAGTTGATCATGGGGAATGATGTATACGATATGATTTTGAGACATAAAAGGGAAGTACGTAGTATCTTCCATATGGATCTGCAAGAACAAGTGTACAAAGCAAGAATCGTGATTTGCCTCAGAAAGAATAGACTATGACATGACATATTTTATTGACCAGTATATATCAAGCATAGAATCACCTATACAGAATGAAGAAGGAAGATAATACTCCACTTCAGGGGGAGTGACTACAGAAGATATCTGAGTTCGACAAGGTACAACATGATGGACAACTTCCTGATGGATCGAGACTTTACCAAGAGTAAAGTGGGTTCCAACCTTCAAGGTTGAATGCAGAAGACTAGGATATGTTGATGACCTGACAAGACGAACTCATGGAAGATGTTATGATGAAAGAATACTAGAATGATGTTTGGGATATATTACTCAAACCAGAAAACAAGAATGTGGTATCTTCCAAATGGATTTGCAAGATAAATTATGTTGTTGATAGAAGTAAGGAAAGAGTTGTGGCTAGAGGTTTCTATCAGAAAGAGGGAATTAATTCTGAAGAGATAGTTACTCCAGGAAGTAAGGTACACTTCCTTCAGAACTATCATGGTAGTCTCTTCCATGATGAAGTAAATACAAGCCTTCCTTAATGGAATGATTGAGGAATATTTTTTCATCAAATAGTCACAAGGATTTGAAGTTGAAGACAGAAGGACTCACATATGCAAGTTGAAGAAGGCCCTCTGTGGCATGAAGCAAGCTCCCAGAGCTTGGTATGGAAGGATAGACAGTTTCCTGTCAATTATGGGCTTTACCAAGAGTAAAGTTGATCCTAACCTTTATCTCAAGGTTGTAGAAGATGAACCTGTCATCCTGTGGATGACTTAATCTTGACAGGGAATGAGAAACAGATCATGAAAAGCAAGAAGAAACTAGCATAAGAATTTGAGATGAAAGACCTTGGGTTAATGCATTATTTCCTAGGTCTGGAAGTATGGCAAAGTTAAGAAGGAATCTTTCTCAACTAGGGAAAGTATGTGGTAGAGATATTGAAGATGTTCAGTATGTTGGAATGCAAAGTCATGGCCACACCCATGGACTCCAACCTGAAGCTGTTAGCTGGTGACTCATCAGAGTCAGTGGATGTGACTCATTATAGACAGATCATTGGGTCATTGATGTACTTAACAAATACCAAACCAGACATTTGTTTTGCTGTGAACACCTTAAGTCAATATCTTGTTCAACCAAGACGAGTTCACCTAGTAGCTGCAAAACATGTGATGAGATATCTGAAAGGGACTATAGAATTTGGTCTATACTATGATGGTAGCCATGAGTATAGATTGTATGGCTACACAGATGCAGATTGGGCTGGAAGTATCTCAAACAGGAAAAGCACATTAGGTAGATGCTTTTGTTTGGGGTTTGCTATGAGTTCATGGTTTAGCAGGAAACAGTCTAGTGTTTCTCTTAGAATGGAAAAAGCAGAATACATAGCAGATTGCTCTACTAAGTTGTGAAGCCATATGGATTCGGAAGCTGATATCAGGTCTCCTAGACCTGAAGATGGATACTACATTGATTCTATGTGATAACAAGAGTTGTGATAACAAAGAACCCTGGGTTCCGCCGTAACACATAGAAATCCAGTATTTCTAAATACAAGATAAAGATATAGATGATGATGATTTCAGTATTCCCATACTGAAGATATAGATGATGTTTCAGTATTTACATACTGTAGATGCAGATGATGGTGACTCTGTATTTCTATATTGAATATAGAGGTGATGATGGTTTCATTATTTCTATACTGAAGATATAGATGATGATGCCTTCAGTATTCACATACTGGAGATACTGATGGTGATAGTTTAGTATTCACATACTGAAGATGTAGATGAAGATGGTTTAGATGATGATGCGCTGACAAAGCCTCTATCTCGGGTAAAGTTCGAACACTTTCAGGACAAGCTTGGTGTGGTTTGGAAAGGCCTTCCCCGAAAGGGGGAGTAGTGATGTTACAGTGGGATTGTATCATCCCTGGGCACTTGCCCTAAAGTGATCCGGAGACCTCAGTATTCGAGAATGAAGAGGGATTGTATCATCCTGGGACATATGTCTAGAAGTGATCCGGTGACCTCGGTCATCGAGAATGTAGCAGGATTGTATCATCCTTGGACTTCGGTTCAGAACGGATCCGGTGAACTTCGGTCATCGAGAAGGTGGCAAGATTGTATCATCCTTGGACTTCGGTTCAGAACGGATCCGGTGAACTTCAGTCATCGAGAAGGTGGCAGGATTGTATCATCCTTGAACTTGGGTTCAGAACGGATCCGGTGAACTTCGATCATCGAGAAGGTGGTAGGATTGTATCATCCTTGAACCTCGGTTCAGAATAGATTCGGTGACTTCGGTACTCGAGAACGTGTGTTGATCCCGTAATTCCAATAGGAAGGATTGTCTAAGTTCCACAACTGTGTTGATCCCGTAATTCTGAAAGGAAGGATCGTTAGTAACTCCGTAAAGACCTAAATCCCGTAATTCCGAAAGGAAGGATCATTGACTTGATCCCGTAATTCCAATAGGAAGGATTGTCTGAGTTCCACAAATGTGTTGA
This sequence comes from Pseudotsuga menziesii, assembly GCA_001517045.1. Classification (NCBI taxonomy): domain Eukaryota; kingdom Viridiplantae; phylum Streptophyta; class Pinopsida; order Pinales; family Pinaceae; genus Pseudotsuga; species Pseudotsuga menziesii. Next base: position 45,366 of record LPNX010537857.1, on the reverse strand, counting down.
TCCCGTAATTCTGAAAGGAAGAATTGTTAGTAACTCCATAAAGACCTCAATCCTGTAATTTCGAAAGGAAGGATCGTTGGTAGCTTCGTAAAGACTTGATCCCGTAATTCCAACAGGAAGGATTGTCTGAGTTCCACAGATGTGTTGATCCTGTAATTCCAATAGGAAGGATTGTCTGAGTTCCACAAATGTGTTGATCCCGTAATTCCGAAAGGAAGGATCGTTAGCAACTCCGTAAAGACCTAAATCCCGTAATTCCAAAAGGAAGGATCGTTAGTAGCTCCGTAAAGACTTGATCCCGTAATTCCGAAAGGAAGGATCGTCTGAGCTCCACAGATGTGTTGATCCCGTAATTTCGAAAGGAAGGATCGTTAGTAACTCCGTAAAGACCTAAATCCTGTAATTCCGACAGGAAGGATCGTCTAAGTACCGCAGACATGTTGATCTCGTAATTCCGGAAGGAAGGATCATATTGATGTTTTGATGATGATGATGTTGATGTTTTGATGATAATGATTTTATGATGATGATGATGTACTGATCGAAAGATCAGAGTGTGATGATGATGATATTTTGATGTTTTGATGATGTTGAATGTTTTGATCATAATGATGTTTTGATGATGTTGATGTTTTCATGATGATGATGTTTTTATGATGATGATGATGTACTGATCAAAATATCAGAGTATGATGATGATGTACTGATCGAACAATCAAGAGTATGATGATGATGATGTATTGATCGAACGATCAAGAGTATGATGATGATGATGTACTGATCGAAAGATCATAGTGTGACGATGATGATGATCAGTATGTGATGATGACGACATACTGATCAAAAGATCAGAATATGATGATGATGATTCTATTCGAGAGTTGAAGTATGATGATGGTGCTGATCACAATGTTACTAATCAGAATGTGATGATGTTGCTGATCGAAAGGTCAAAATGCTAAAGATGTCTTTCCTGATTGAAAGAACCACTTGTATTATCTTGTACCCCGATGCTTCTAATCGGAAGAACTAATAAGAGTCATGAGGTTGTCCCCTTTATTTGTAAAGGTGGGTCATTAGCACCCCAATGTTGTTACTTGAGCCTACATGTGTAACTCGAGCCTACATGATTAACTCGAGCCTACATGTCGGATGAGTTAATTCAAGTGAACGGATGAATATAAATAGAGGTGTGGTGCTCCTCATTTGAGACACACACACTCTCACTTGTGTAACGCATTAGTGGAGAAGAGAAGTAGCTGGAGAAGGAGGAGGATCAGGCTTTGATCTCCTTGTTGGTTTTATCTTTTATCTTTTGGGGCATCTATATTGAGGAAGCTTTTGCTGGGTTTTTCCCTTTAGGGTTTTCCTAGGATAAATCTATGTGTTCTTCTTTTGTATGGTTGTGCTTGTCTATCTTTCAGTGATCCTGTTTATATGCTTTTGTTATGAAATCGAAATGAAATACTAATGATCTAGCTTAGCATATGCAAATTTAACAAGAAGATGCTCTCTCAACACTAACACATGCAAAGAGAGAAAAGTCTCTCTCAAATCTCACAGCAAACTCATCAATCTCTATTGAAGCTGCTGTCTGTTGTTTCTTTTTTTTCTTGTTTGGACATTGTCCAGCGTAGTGTCCAAACTTCTAGAAAGCAAAGCATTTCACTTTGCTCATATCCTTCTTCTCCGCATCGTGCTGTTTGGCTCCATCCTTGGAACCCTTCTTGAACTTCTTCTTCTTGTTCCCTTTCGCTACCAATGCCACATTCTCCTCATCATCTCTGTGATGTGACGAACTGCCTTGTAAGTATCCCCTCCGATCATCCCACAATAGATCCCATGTGGGCATGTTCTCCCTACCAATGATAATCTGCACAAACACAGTCCACTCTTGAGTCACACCATTTAGGGCTGAACGCACCATCTCAGCATTTCATATCACCTCTCCTAAAGCTGCAAACTCGTCTCTTACATGTGTGATATTGGTAAGATAGGAAGCCATGCCTTCCCCTTTGCTCATGAGAGCATTCTTCAACTTCTCCCTCAACACCATCTTCCTGTTTTCATTCAAACTCTGGTAAAGATTGGTTAAAGATGTCCACATCTGAAAAGCATGACCTTTTGCTGATATGTGAGGGATTATATGATCCTTCACGATTTCAAGTATAATCCTTCTTGCTTTTACATCTCTCTTCATGAAAGCAACCTTATCAACCACATCAGCAGGTACTACTACAGGAGTAACAGTTGTACGGTGAACTATATCCCATAGTCCATTTTCTTCAAGTATTAAACTGATTCTAGCCTTCCATGGGCTAAAATTTGTAACCCCATCCAATCTGTCTTCAACTCTAAGACCAAACACCATGGCTACAACCTGTATTTTTCAAGCAACTTGTTCAAGAATATCTCTCCACAAACCCCTGTTTTTCTGAATGTTCAAATTCATAAAGAGGGAGCACACAATATTGGCAATGATTGTTCAATGTAGTGCTTCAAATTATATTGTTTTTAAATACATATAATTTCCATTGCACTTAATTAGTTGTTTGTTAGATATAATAATTTATTATATGTTCAATGTATTAAATGTGTGTATTTTCAAATAATTAGGTATGTACCAAGTTAAAAATATGGATGTATTAATTGAGCCTTTTATTGATGAAATTCTAAACCTATGGGTTGGCATCACTATGTAAGACATCTCCAAACCAATAAGTCAAAGACAACTTCAATTACATGGAATACTTACATGCAAAATTCATCATCCTACAGGGAAACTATAAGATTCATGATAACAAGTCCTGTTACAGACTAGGTTGCATCTAGTTGGACTTTCAGTGAGCCACCAAAGATGAACAAATCATTGTTCAAATTCAAGAGTTCAGAAGTCTATTCACGCCTTCCAAGGCCCCTTTTTTACTTTTTTACGACATTTTCATAACCCTGCGGGAAGGTTGTAAATGAAAGTTTTTAAAGAACCCCAACCCGGTTTGAAACTTGTTTGCTTCTTTGCATAGTTTAATGCCCAAACCCTTCTATGCACAATTTTTTATCAAAATTTGACTAAAGTGAAACACATGGAATTCTTTTTCAATTTAAACAATTTAGAATTTTTTTTTTCAAACAAAAATTTCAAACTCGGAAATTTTAACTCAGCCAAACACACATGAAAATAACACTGATGTTTTTGACCAATGGTCCAGGATAAAACCCCTAAGGGAAAACCTGATTCTGAGAGAGATAATTTTATTTTCCAGACAAATTTTACAATTTCAAAACAACAATACTTATCTTTTTCCTTCCTTGAAAAAATGTGCCAGAATCTCTCTGAGCAAAACTATACCGACTGTCTGAAATTAGCACCTCGAAAAACGTGCCACACGTGTGAACTGTACGGACGGGTATATTATAGACTGCTCTGTTTTTCTCGAAATCTGTGCACTAACAACACCTCGAAAAACATGCCATGTACGGTCTGATAACAACATTAAATGTTGTACTTTTCATCCTCGAAAATTGTGCAAAAGCACGGATTGGTACAGCACGGAGGTGTACAGTACTCCTCGAAATTCGTGCTGAAGATTGCCTTGATTTTTGTGCCGAGTCTGTCTAGAAATTTGTACCAAAATTTATTGGGAAATGTGCCCACTTCAAATTCTGGAAATCTCTGAAAGTTTTCTCTCACTCTTCAAAATTGTTTTTTCTCAAACCCTTATCTTCCTGTTCTTCTCCTCTCTCCAAAACTATTCTCTTTGGAAAGTGAACAATGAATTGAGTTTACCTTGCCCTAGTCCCTTTTTGTTCATGGCAACTTCATTTTCAATCTAATGGTCAAGATTAGATTAGATGAAGAGTTCACATTAAATGCTCCATCAAATAATCAATAAATGACATTTAGTGCACCTCATGTCATTTAATAAAGTGAGAACAACCCCTTTTAATTTAATCACTCACTCAACTTTAGTTTAAATATGAACTTAGGAAAACCATGACTTTAGCCTTTTTAATGAACTCACTTTAAAAATATAAAGTACATCACATTCATTAAATGCAAATGACTAGGGGTCACCATTTAAAGTGTCCTTGTCCACCCCAAGGCAAGTCTAGGTGGAAAAACACTTCCTAGGTAACTTTTCAACAGTAAAAGATGTGCTAGCATGGAGTTTTTGTAAAGAACTTGGCTTCCTAGGAGTTAAACATCAATCCGGGTATTCTAAGGTGTTTTTTCCTTGTTAGTTATATGTTGTTGAATAAACGACTTATAATTTTCAAGTTTTTCACCGCTCCTCCAAAGCTAGAATGGTCGTCTTGATGGCTAGGCCTTAGGAGGTTACTAAAGTTCATGGGTCAATGTATAGGAACATGCTAGACATTATTATTGAGTCATAGGGACATGTGCTCGGTCCCCCTAGGTTTTATTTCATGTTTTGAAAAGACTAATTTTTCCTGTAAACTTAGGCTATTTTTTAATAGTTTAATTGGGAAAATTATGGTTGTAATAAAAGTGTGGTTAGAGGTCAAATTTTTCCGTGGGGGTGCTCCTTTTCTAACTCAGAGCACCCGTTGTACCCCTAAACCCACTTTTCGTAAATTTTAAGTGATTAATTTATCACTTAAGTAAAAAATCTCCTAAAAATAAAAAAATCAATCAATTAATTAAATTGGAGAGAATATCCAAATTCCTAAATCACTGGATTCTTGTCCAATTTGATTGAAATCAGTTTCTATCAGCGTCCCTGATTTAAGGCATGACATCTCCTTGATTGATGCATCAACTTCAGTGTTAAAGGGATCATATGGGAGTTCATCTGGACTTGATATTGCGCCCTCTCTGGGATTGACGTGAGGGTTGAGGTTTTGCATGGTGTATGGTGTGGTGAGTTGTTAGGTTGAGAGGCGACGCCCCTCATGGGAGGTGGCACCAACCACTCCTCCTTTGATCCAGTTCAAACTCAAGACAAGCTCTCCTTCTCTCCAGTTGACGCCCCCTCTTCTCCAGTGTTAGCTAGCGCTCCTCTTGGCCTCTTCTGGCTATAAATAAAGTTGTGCTCTCCCCATTCAAACTAGTTGGAATGTACTAGGAAGAGCTTGCTTGTCGTAATATTTTCTTATCTGAGAAATAGAAGAGACTTTGGAGGTCTAGACTGTGTTGTGCCTTGGTGGAGCGAATGCTTTTTCTTCCAGCAATATGGAGGTATTATGTATCTGAAAGATTTATGCATGCATTGAAATAATTGTAGTTCACTGAAGGGTTTGTTTCAAATTTGGTAATATAGTTTAACTATTTTGTTTAATGGTCTAAAATTTTGAGAATATATATTTGACGATTGTTGTGAATGCTTCATTTGTTTATGGATGCTTTACTTTGATTTATTAAATATTTATGGTATTACATTTGATCATGTGTGCATAAGTGTGTGATTTACAGGTTGTCGTGATAGGATAAATGAAAGATCTTGTTTGATCGATCATCTCTTCCTATTTCTAATATTTGTTTGCTGCAGATAAAGAGTTCCTCAACATACCACATCAAAGCTTCAAGGACCCTCTTCCCTCCAAGCGTTCTACTTGCTTTCCTTCATTTTTATAAATATCATTCCGATTCCGTGGTTTTAAAAGAAAAACAATTCTAGATCTAAGATAATTTCATATTTACAAATCTTGACTGCTTTTGTTTTGTAGATATAACTAAGTTTTGCAAAGTTTTATCTTTTCAAAGTTTACATCTAAGATACTAGCTTTCTTGTTTTAGTCAATTTTCTAATAAAAACAAAAGACTTAAGCTATAAGTTAGTATTTGATTTCATTTTTATATCTAGCAATTTAGTGCTCATATTTGTTTGCCATCCCTAAGAGGAAAACAAAGACCCTAAGAAAACAACTTTTTAGCTTACTTTCTCAGTCACTTTTTAGCTACTTTTAACAAATTTTTTTGCTTAGAATTTTTTTTGGGGGATTTTTTTTGTAACATTCTTGGAGTGTTTTTGGGCGCATTTAATAAATATTTGCTTGCTGTTTTTGCAGGTTTTACAAAAAAGGAGGAGGACGTGTTGCCAAAAATTTGAAAAATTGAAGTGAAAGAAGGCTAACGGAGCTCCCCTTTATAAAAAATTTCAATTTTTCATGTTATTGTAAGCTTTTGGATCCCGATTTGAGGACCAAAGTGCATTTTCTTTTGCATATTGTAAAAAGCAAATAAGGCTTGAGTAGGCTAAGAGCCCGATTCCCATCCCACGGATTCGCATTGGTGTCCGTTTTCATGGTTTTATGTTGTTAGTGTAGTTTGTTTTTTCCTTCATTATTTTGGTTTACATTTCAAGTTTTATTTGCAAAAGTAGTTTGAATACTAACCCACTGCGCTATACCGAAGTATCGAAAGGGAAAAGATTTCAGCAGTGTAGTAATTAGAAAACTTTATTTCTTCTTCGCATTCATGAGTTTAAAATAAACCCCCTTTCTTTCTTGAGTACAGGGTCGTGGATAAGGGCTTGCCCGAGTACTGAATCTCGAAAGAGGATCTTGGGATTTACACTTTTTAATTAGAAAATCCTTGTGAAAAAATATTTAAAATTTACAAGGCCTTTATCCCCGTATGCTCTACTTACACTGTAGTTTTGTCTGATCAGTTGGTAGTATCAGAAAAGGGTTTAGTTGACTAGTAATTAGTTTAACTTTTAACCAATCTCCCGGAACAACGAAAATACAACGTTGCATTTTGCTTCGTGTGGGGAAATTGTACAAAGGAAGCGGGAACTACTGAAAAGCGACCGCGGGTTCCTGTTAGGCTACATCCTTGTTGGTGTAGTGTTGAACATCCCCATGTGACTCCATTCAACCCACATTTCCTCATGTGCTACCACGCTTTGTGAGTCTATACATATTCCTTGTACCTTCACGATATATCGGAAATCCCCCTCCCTACTAATAATCCAGATCATTACCACATTAATAAAATCAACCAAGAATTTACCCATTCCGTAATCAATTCATCTAATAATCTAAAATTTACCAGCCGAGACACTGTAATACTTTCACTGAGACTACACTAGCAACCCACAATTTGAAAAGCACTCTTTTCATTATGGCACTAATCTATTTCATTATGTTTTGCATGAGTTAATTCCTCAAATGTGTCTTGAATATTGTGTATCTATTTTTTGACTAAGGGTTGTTAAAGTAAATCCTGTTTGCAGTGATTGGTAATCTCTAATTTCATTTCATATATTAAAAGTCCTAGAAAATCTGTGTTTCTAGCTTTCATAGTTAGAAACAACCTTAGATTTATTTTCATTAGGGTCCACCCCCCTTGGCTTCGCTAGGAGTTGGCCTAGACGGAGGAGCTAAGTATCAGGTAACAACACTTGGCTCAAGCTTGCCCCCAAGGTCATGTTGCCGCCTTTCACACACCTGGGTCACGTGGCAGAAATCTTCAAGCCACTCGGTGTGTCCTTGGGGGCAAGTCTCGAGTCAAGGCTGTCACCTTGCTCTTGACTCCTCCATTTAGGCTCAACTCCTAACGGAGCCAAGGGGGGTAGACCCTATTAAGTTACTAAGGATAATTACTTAGTGTTGTGATGTTAAACTGAATGAGTTACTTAGGAGTTCGAGATTTAACTATGGACAATCAAAGATGACAAGATATGAAAATAAACACACGAAAGCACAATGCTGAGACACAATATATGTATATAACAAGAAAATAACCAGTGCCTTTAGAATGGAGTCAAAAATAAAAACAATGTACTTGCATGTGCTTGGAGTGAGTGTTTTGAGATTGCCTCTTGGTATGTTTTAAGTTAAATTTGAAGTATGAGTTGATTAAATTAGGCAAAGGGGGGACTCCAGATATACCCGAGAGTACTTGGAGTATGTCCAAAACTAAACCTTCACGGCTACCCGCAAGGAATATGTGGGCTGAAATGGAGTCTCTGGGGCTATTGTTCGTAACGCACCCGTTAGGGTGTGACAGAGATTGGCGCCCCGAGGTCACTTTTTAGAAGTTCCCACTTCCTTTGGGTATTTTGCCACCGTAAAAGGTTTGATCTAGGTGTTGGATTTTCACCTGATGGTTTGTCAGTTGGGGAGAATGAGTCCTAATTATACTAGTCACCCAAGTGCTTTTGATACAGCTTTACTGATCGGACGAACCGCAGCCAAGTGCAGAGCATACACACTGGAGTCTTGTAAATTTTAGTAAGTTTTAAACTGGATGTTCTTGTTTAAAAGAAAACCCTCCAGGAAGCTCTTTCGATCCAAGTGGATCTCAATCGGGGAATCGAGGAGGGGTTAATTTTATGATCGCTGAAAACAAATTATTGAAAAATAAAACAGATCCACAAAGATAGTTTTCTAATTAGTCCTACCACGAATCTCTTTCCCCTTTCGGGTCAATCGGGAAATCGTGGGGTAAGTATTATGATTACTTTGAAAAACAAAAGTGGAATATGAAATTAATACTAAAATCAAGTATACTACCCTACAAATTAGATCAATGCTAATTTAACAAAGAAATAAGCAGAAAGTGACGAAAAGGACACCGACGCAAATCCCCCAAGGGGGGATGGGGAATGGGCTCGAAAGAGCCTATTCCAAAAATAATTTTATTTATTATTGGTTACAATATCAGCGAACTGAAATATCAGAAACTTCTTGGTCCTTATACAGGCTGAAACCAAGATCTTACAACTTTGCCAAAATTTTAAGATTTTAGTGAAAAGGGAGACCCCTGGGGGGATTTGAACGCTCCTGAGGCCACTTCAGACAGCAACTTCCTTTCTTTTCTGTCAGACCTGCTAAAAGACAGGGAGCATGTTAGAATAACATATGCCCAAAAGCACTTTAAGAGTACCTTTGGATCAGCCTACCTTATCTCAAACAAATGAAGTTAAAATTAGCTAAACAGGTGAAAAAGGAACCAAGGAAAGCAAGATTTCCTTGGGATCTTGGCTTGCTGTTTGTGCAGCCAATGAAATATGCACTGATATTGCAGAATATTAAATTTTATAACAGTGAAAGGGAATCTAATGCATGCGATCTACAATTTTTCTTTAAATTTTCATGCAAAAAGACGATTTCCCTAAAGCTAGATCTAGAATGCTTATGAAACTTTTTTGAGTGCAAGATCTAGACTATAGGCTTTGATAAGATAGATCTATGTTGGAATTACTTTTAATATGATAGATCTAAGCAAAATCAAAGCTACAAACAGAGTAACCGGGTAAAAATGTTGATTTTTTGTAGAAATGAGAAGAAGAGGAGAGAAGGTCGGATCGTTGCTTGAATGGAGCAAGCTGAAAGGAGGCCCTTTTGTGGAGTGCTGAGGGACAGAGTCTTGAGCTTATTGGATAGGAATGGCGTCAATCTAGATCCACACCTTCATCCAATCGGGAACCTGCAACTAAATAACACAAGCCTGCACACACCTCGTGAGATCTGGATATAGATGTATAAAGCAACAAAAATGAAAGATCATGCCAAAATAACCTTATTTAAGCATATAACTGAAATTTTTGAGCATACATCATATGGATAAACAAGATCAAACAATCTAGCTTTCCTAGTTTACACCCTTACTAGATTCAGCCGAATCCTTGAAGCCAGAAAACAGAAGCAGCACAGAATTTGGTAAGAAATTGCAGCTACCACATCAACAGCATAACACTGAGAATCCACACATACACATGCACTACACAGTATAGCCTCCAAAGCTCCTTTATTCACAAATGATGATCAAATACAGAGTTACAATGGCAATCCCTTCAGTCCAGCTCTAACTAGCTTGAAAGAGGGAGCCTCAAGCAGGATATATACAAATTGCAGGCCATCCAGCCCAGGGGGGCGCAATTCCTCATGGAATCAAGTGAAATCAATTGATGGAGAGTTCATCAATGCAGAATTGACGCTGAACTGAGCCTACTTGTCAACCGAGGGCTTGATTGAGCTGACACATCAACCCATACACTGACACCTCAGTCCACAGAGCATCCAGGAGAGTCCACATGTGTGGAGGAGAGAGAGAGGGCGCAATTCCCCATGAAGACAGCTGTAGATCAACTCTGGATCTGATTTGATCCCCTCCTTCAATCAAGGATTTGTC
>LPNX010537857.1:3590-35226 GCA_001517045.1 Pseudotsuga menziesii | reverse complement strand
TACTTCCAAAGGTCTTTTTGAAGTCCGAACAAGTTAACCCTGTCCGGTTCACCAGGCTCACTTGATAAAAAACCACTAAGTACAACTTAGGTGGTAACAGGTCACACTCAATGGCTTGAAGATTTATGCCACATTACCCGAGGTGCGAATTAGGCGGCAACAAGTCCAAAACTGGAACCCTAATTTTCGATTCCAGTAGAAAATTGGTCAAAACTTAAAATTCTCAAAATTGAAATCTACTTCCACAGATAAGTGTGCCCTCCTAGGGCAAATTTCCTTGCGCTATTTTCAAGTCCAAACTATGGAGAGAAGTCTCCAAATTTGGAAGCCTTAGTTCCTAGATTAGGGCAGCAGTAGTCTCTGGCAATGGCATCTATTCAAAATTGCTCTGATACCATGTTAGATTTTCATAACTTTAATAGCATAATTTGATCTATTTCAACTCTATTTCATTATTTACTTCATCCCACAATCATAGCATTATTTATTTGCAATAGAAGTAAATACAAGGATCACTAAAACATAACCATGCACAAGAGACAAAGATTTTACCCTGGGAAACCCAAAGGGAAGAAAACCCAACAAACTTTTCTCAGAAGAAATAATCAATCCAATACAAGAACAATACCAATCATGAAGATTAAGCCTTAGAACAAGAATGTGCTCTTCTTCCACAAGAACCCTGAGAGAGATAAGATAATAACATAACCCCAGAATTTGCTTCACTTGATCTTCACTTCTCCTCCTTGAGAAGTGTGTACCACTCGAGAGAGAGATGTGTGTTGTGTGTGTTGAAAATGAAGTGTGAAAGCACTTTATTTATATTCTTCTTTTCACTAGAAGTTTCACAATTAGGTTGGTTTGATCTTTTATTTATTCTTTATTTTATCTTTCAAGCTGATTTATCATTTTATCTATTAGGGTCAATTTACCCCTTTTATTGGGGTAGTTGTGCTCTTCATTGCTTTCCACTTTCTCTCGGACTTCTTAAGAATATATTCCGATGCTACAATAACATCAACAAAGGGCACCATGAAACCTAGAGTTACATCTGGTTTATTAACAGCCTGTGAATGAATTTCTTCAATGAAATAGCCCAATAAAAAATGCTACCCATTATTTGTGAATAAGGAATCAGAAACAATGCTAATAGAAGGATAACAAGGAACGAAAAGACAAGAATATCCACCAAAAAATTTTAGTATGATTAAGGAGTTTTCAACTTGTGATTTTAAAGAAAAAACTAACAAGTAATATATTTGATTCCCATTTACTCTACCGTCTTGCAATATTTCAGAATAATATGTTATTTCAGAGAAGAAAAGAATAAGCCAGAAATTGTAAATGATTTAAATTCAACTATAAAACCAACAAAGGCTGTCAATATTGGGCAGTATAATACCTTCCAGTTGTAAGAAGTCTGTAGATAATAACAGGTTTTGGCTGTCCCTCTCTCCATATTCGAGCCATAGCCTTCAAACATCAATCATGGTTTTAAGAAAATTCAATTACATTTGTCTAAATATCCCAATTTTACAGTCTTGCAATATGTCAGAAAAATACATTGCTTTCTTTATATATAAGAAAAAGCCAACAACGGAAAACAGACCTTCACTTATGTTATTACCTACCTGAGCATCAATAGCTGGATTCCAGTCAGGGTCAAAAAGAACCAATCTGAAAAAAGCATAGGATGTTAGTATGCAGAGAAAACTAAGTTCAGAACATATGAAAATACATCCAAATCCATCTTGTCTGAAACCAACACAATACCAAGAGGTTAACTTATAAATTAGTAAACATACTGTATGTTTTGGTACAAGCTAACATCATTATGAACTTATGAAGAGAGACATAAAGGTTACAGCTGTATCAAAGATAAAAATAAGTCACTACGTTATACATAAGTTGACAAACAAGATCCACCAAGTAACAATGACTCTTAACAGAAAATATGTAGATTTCTTCACCACTAACATGCACCCAAGAGTGAAACTGTTAAAATAGAATATTGTTTTTGGAATAATTTCAGGTTAATGAGAATTCAGCATGTAACACCAAGTACCATGTACTGGTTGAAGAGTGAAGACATTGTAGTGCAATTGATCACGAGTATGGAATGCCACCATATAATGCAAAGGAATGTGGTTCTTTAATCAACCAACAAATTGTGAACACCTTAGGAAAGGAAGTTACGGCTGCACATATCTGCAGATTAAACTGCTTAAGTTAAGCAATAAACAAAACTATCATGGGTATGAAGTATTAACCAATATACAGAGTAAGTCAACAGGGCATCAGGAAACCAGCATGAAGAGGTAAAATGAATGTGTGCATCAGAGTCACCATATTAGACCAAGGGATATATACAGCTACCTTCCCATGGTTTATTTTCTGGTTTTAATAATCAATCTATCATCCCATGTGATATATTTGGACACTCAAGGCCAGGGATTTTACGGGAAAAGGAATACACACCTTTCAATGATTCCAATGTAATTATTGTTATTGCATTTTTAATATTTATTGTCTATGTTGGATTGGCATTGATGTCATGGATTTCACAAGAATGGAACTGCACTCAGAAAGAAAGGATTTGAGGTGACAGGAAGAAAATAAAGATTTGCAGGGTTCCTATAATCCAAAAATAGAAAGCAGTATTCTTAGCATTGGTTGCATCTTTGACCTGAGTTACAATGAATAACATTGGTATTTACAGCAAGTGTTATACTTTTTGGTATCATGATTATTCTATAAAGTTGTGGATAACTAATTCCAGCATATACACTGAGTATTACTCTGGGAGGATAAGAACATATACAAAAAGAATGACGATAATTATGGTAGGAAAACTTTAATGGTATAAATTTTAAAGACATTATTCACAAACTAAGATGCCTACAAATTCCATGAAATCCTACAACCATCCACTGGGACTAAGAAGGATCATCAGTTGAGTATTTGTATAAAACGGTGGATGGATGGATGCATGGGTGTTTGTATTTTTAAGGAGAAACACTTATAGGAACTTACAAGGCAACATGCAGAGAATAATTGAGAAAATGGAAGTTTCGGAAGTTCTCTTCTATCCAAGAGGACTATGGTACATAGCTTACAAATTAAGTGACACTAATTGGTTAGAGCTTGAGACAAAAACTAAATTTAAGGATACTCTCCTCCTAACCAACAAAATATCAAACCTGACGTCACTTAAACCTGTATCCCAGTGCGTGTCCATATCCATCATGTACCTTTCCACCCAATCCATGGATGCATATAGTTCCTTGCTGGCCGGTCCACAAGGAATGTGTTCATCCATCTCTCAATCTAAGTCTTGCACCTTTAGTGGGCTCTTCAAAAGAAACGGTTCAAGATCTTCACCATGCAAAACATGAGCACAATAAAAACCCACTCAGTCATGACTCTTCTCGAGTACCTGCAACTCTGTACCTATGATTCAGAATGCATCTTGCAAGGAATCCTCACAAGAGGCTCCTCCTCAAACCTCGAGTGCCACTCATGCTCCCATGTGTCATGGCTACCAAGGATGATTGAGTTACTGCTGTAAGTGATGAAGAGCGTGCCAAACTCAACTGGTAACAAAGTTGAGCAGCCTGCATCTCTGATTTTTGAAGGGCTATTCGAATTTCGAGTGCTCTTCAAAGAATCCTGGGTAATCTCAAGTTCATGGGTAAGCCTGTCAACCTCCTTTTCTTCCCCTTTTAGAGCATCATCGCACATCTCATTAAGTATGAGAAGATGATCTCTATCGGAAAGCAGGTGTAGATAGTTAGACTTCATTACTTAATACTACCACTGCTTTTCTAAGTGCCTGTAAATCTGTAAGCAAGGGATCTCCTCCCAAACTATCATCTGTCCTTGCTCCAACAATAATCTGTCACCAATGCCTGCGTATCATCAAAATGTCTCATGGCTGCCATAATCTTGACCTCACTTACCTTCATCTTCCCTGCCAAATGATGCGGCTCATGGGAACAATCCTTCTCAACCATTTTTTCTGATTTGTTTTCATCATGTGCGCTGGTGTCATTAGCCTCATAAGACAACTCTAATGGTGGATCAAAGGTTGCAGTTTTGTCAAATTCATGGCACACATCGTCAACATGAGTAGATGCATGCACTGCCAAGAAGTCATCTTGGGGTCCTGTCAAACTTTCCTCATGGAATGAGGTTTTCAGACCACCAACCACTTCAGAATGGAATCCCTTTTCCTCCTTCCCAACTGATATGTGAGATTCCGCCAACTCTAAATGCTCTAACAATGATGTTAGATTCTTCTGATATCCTTGTAAGACTTGCAACATTTCCACCATGAGTTCTTGATTAGACTTCATCATTCCCAATGAACAATTGTTGAGACCAAAATTAATGAGTACTGGTCACTCAACAATCAATCTGAAAGTACCTGTCACTGATAACCCCTCAGGCTGGCAGGATACATAGCTCTGATACCACTAGAATGGCCCTCAGCCGATCTAAAGACTTCTGACTAATTGCAGTACTAATTTTTTTTCTATAATATAGTTTATCTTATTATTATTTCACACAGGTGCTTTTAATTCCCTTTGCATGTTGTTGAAAGTATTTTACAAGAACCCAAGCTAGAGCATTTGATGAGCGAATGGGCTCTCCCTCTTCTCCAATAATTTCGAAAGAAGAAGCATCATCCTCCGGATCTCACCAAAGGAGGCGTCACCATCCCTTTTCTACTTCTTGCTCCACCCGGTTCTATCACTTCTTGATCCAAAAATCTTCAAATTTACTTTGGTTACCGTTACTTTGCTTAGATCTACATTTCAAAGACATATAAAGTAGATTTAATTTTCAATTCTAGATCTTATTGCGTAATTACAAGTTGTTCTTTTAAACATTAGATCTAGCCTTCTTCTTGCAAGTTTAAAGTTAAAATTTCAAAGTACTTGGTTAAGAAGATTAAAGAGCTTTCACTTGATTAATTTGGCATATAGTGCTTGATATTTGCTTGCCATTCTTTTCAAGAGGCAAGCAAAGATCCTAACAAGGCAAGCTTTCTAGCTTGTCTAGCTTGCCTTAGTTTTTTCCTTTTTTTTTAGTCAGTTGTTACTTAGATTTTTTTTTAATTTTTGTATGTTGTCCAAAGACACTTCCAAAGTGTTTTTGGGCATCTTTCACTGACATTAGCTTGCTGGTTTTTAGCAGGCCTGTTATCACCAACCTTGTAGTTGCCTGTGTGAGGTGGATCCAGGATGGATGGTAGAGGGGCAAGCAACTAAGGAGGTGGAACCAAGACTCTCTAGACTCCCAAATGGATGGTTGTCACGCCAATCAAGGCAGTCTTCACTTTATGTTATTTAAGTCCAAGACAACAACGGGGGAGATCCATATCTACTCCCGATAGGAGAAATCAGACCTAGACACCAGATCAGATCAATTATGGCTTGAGGTACGTAACGTGTATGGTAATTAGAAACTCTAGATCTATGGATGATAGTAGTAAGTGGACTTGGCCTTTGGATAAGGGCTTCAGTCATACGAGGGTTGATCTAAAATGACCTGTAGGGGTAATACTAGATCTAGGGTTAAGGTACTAGCAACTAATGAGGATAACCACTGTCTTGGGAAACGTAACTGAGACAGGGTGAGTAAGGACAGAGTTGGGACTATCTAGTACCAAAGAGATAGACTCAATGAGAGATATGAAAATGCCAGGTTATCTGAGTTATCAAGGAGCGGTCAAAATTCGGGGGAAAGAGGTCAACAAGGGGCTAGCGCTATGCTTGGAGATCAGTGCCTGTTCAGCGTTGGGTAATGGAGTCAGTATCAGCAGAGCGTTTAAGTGAACCCACCTGGGATATGCCCTGATCTATGAACCCAGAAAAGGATTTGGCCCAGAAGCTTCAGGTTGCAGGGAAATCAGCAGAAGGAGGGCTAGCGCTAGGGTTTGGAGAGGTAGATCTGTAGATCTAGAGCCACCAGGGGACTATCAGCTCAGCATTGGAGTGGAAATGAGATCAGGATGGCCGATCTACAAACCCAAGTCAAAAAATTTCAGAAAAAATCAGATCTAGAAAAGTCAGAATCTGATGAGGAGGGCTAAGAGACTGAAAGTCAATTTTTCAGATATAGGGTTACCTAGTAGAAACTAGCTCAACGTTTGAGGTGTTTTGGAATGAGAAAGACCTGATCTACAGACCCATGTAATTATTTTCTGGAAAAAGTCAACTCTAGAAAAAGTCAAATTTTCAGTGGGGCACTAGGGTTTGAGCAGTCAGAAAAGTCAGATCTAGGGAAAACCAGTCACAATTAGGGAAGTGTTGAGGATGATTCAGTGAGGGGGGGGGGCAATCTACAAAACCCAGAAATGGTTTGGTCAAAGATCAAGCAGTTCCCCGATTAAATATTTTTTGGATTTTTATTATTTACGAGTTTTTTCTTTTAGAAAAATTGAAGAAAAGGAGGTACAATGGATTGAGATCTGAAGAGAAGAGACTTACCTGTTAGATCTTACCTGGAAATGTTTATAGATTCCTTGATGATGATGATCCCTGCTGTCCCGATCAATTTGAGAAGATTGAAGCGAGCTCTATGTCCAGTGTTTGCCCAAGGAAGTCAACGCGCCCTCTCCCCTACACAACAAACATCAACCATATCAGATTTGCTGTGACATGAGAAAGAAGCTATATGCTGCAGAAAAATAGCAAAAAGAAATCATAGGTCACCACAACACTAATGAAAACTAACTGATAAAAAACGAAGACAATACAAGTGAGTTGAGGTCGCCCTGCAAGAACGCCCAAGCTGAAGTCGTCCTCCTGTAGAAAAGACAATGATCCCCCAAAAAAATATAGATCTCATAACAATTTCCCGAATGCTAGGAAGCAAAAGACTTTCCAATCACCATCGAAGAACATTAGATGGAAAGCAGATCCAGAAAATATCCACAAAAAATCTTTCTATTAATCAGATCCAAGAGCCAAAGACCCCTTACAAATGAGAAGCTCTCTCCTTTAAATAAAAATGAGAGAATCAAAATCCTAACCACTTTTAAAACGAGTGGCTAAGATTAATAGATATAAATGTTCTAATCAATGGTTGAGATGAGCTCAACATACAATACATGGATCAATATAACCATAAAGTACCAAAGTGGACTAGATCACCCATAAAGAGGTTACCCCACTTAACAAGAAATAAATGAAGCAAATGGTGGGTCCATGGACTGTTAACTAACTCCCTCTAGGTGCCCCATGGCACAATAAAATAATATAATATTTTAATTTTTTGACTTTTTGCCTCCTTGAGGAAATCGTGAGCCTCCCAAAAGCTCTAGAAAATAATATAAAAATGCCCCAAAAATAGGTGTGGGCCCAATCAGGTGCTGCAACTGTTGGAGAAGGTGCAAAGGACATCACTCTCATCATCATGACTCGTCCCATGTCATTTCCTTGCCTCAGTAGCCCAAATCGATTTCTTCAATAGCCATTTAATCATTTTTTAATCTACCTCGGGAAATGTGAACATGCCAAAACAGCCTCCTAGGGTTCCTACATTGTCTAACTGAGCCCACCAGGCTTTCTAGGATGGGGGTACTATGGTACAATAAAATGGCTGCACCCCCTACGCCCCATACAGCGCCCTAGGAGATCCAAATAAAACATCTCCCTGCTCAGACACATCATCCTGTGAAGCAAAACTGCATCAGAAAGGTAAAATGGGCTTGATCATCTCTATGAGTGCTCGGAACTGAAAATAAACTGTCTCATTAGACTCAGAGAGTCCAAATCCATCCAAGGTATATACTCATACCCTTTCCAGGTCTCTTCCTTATCATCAACAATATCCAATAGACAATATAATCACCTGCAAATGACCAGATACCAATAATATAACTCAAACTATCATCCATATGTTGCAAGTGCTATAAGGCTAAGACATGCTCTACAAATCATTTAAGTAACAATCACAAATATATAGGTTTTTTATTTATTATTACTCAGACTACACTTTCAGGACTATACTAACTTCATAGTTGTAGTCAATTTGCTAGGGAAGGGTGAAGGCTGAAATTGATAAGGCTAGGGAAAGGGTAACTTCTTACTTAACATCATGACACTTTGGATATGGAATGGGAATACTCACTATAACCACATGTCGGACAAACAACAACACAAGGAATGGTAGTGCCTCACAAATGGTTGAGTTATTCAGAGAGTGTTTATTCAACTTAGGCATCATGTCTACATTAAGTTTGATCCAAGTTCATTACGACCATCAATTTTATTTCCATGGCCTTTTTGGCCTATATGACCCTTCGGGACTTCACCAGTGCTTAAAAGCATAGCTAATTGTAGCTTTCATCCGGGACGCATTCAAATTTATAAGGTTAGCAATATTTGGATATAGCATATATTTAACCATTGCTTTCGGGACCTTTTCTTATACCCTTCAAGGGGTATTTTAGCATTTTATTGCTTTTGCCCTTTTTCACATATGTTAAGAAACACAGTTTAGCATTTTTCATTTTCCATGGGCGCATATATAACATTTTCCAATACAAGTAGTACATTAGCTTTCAGTTTTAGCCAACAACATCTCAAGTGACCAAGGGGAGTTCTGCACAGTGCCAAACATTGGGACAACCAACCAGAATGATTTAGGCATACAATCCAACTCACCAAAGGCAAGTTCTGTACCAACTCAGAGTCGAGACACAATATAAACAGGGAGGCTTGTCCAACAAAGGTTCTAGCGGGGAAAGGTCCTCCATGCCACAAGTCAAGTAGTAAGTTGGGTTAAAAACAAAACTGGAAGGAAATAGATGGGTGTAGACAGTGAAAGATGAAGCCAACACTAGCAAGCCAAAGCAATGGTGGGAATGACTACCTCTATTCTCCCTAAGGAGGGTAAAACCAATGAGTATAGATCAGGAACTTCCAAGTCTAAGTAGGGACATCAATACATAATACAAATACATCCAAGTCCATATAATTATGACCGCCAAATCATGACACTACATGTTAATACATGTTACAAAGATGAGTATAAGAGCAATGATAACCATAACACAATATAATAAAAGCCGAGTCATAATCATGCATATAATCCATCTGAAGCATCATCTGTCCAATGAGAAAGTGGTGATATAAAAATGGGCATCAATAACTGCTCCATAATGATTAAATGGCTACATCAGTCCTCAAATATGAGTGTCTTGAGTCTCAGTCCTGACATGGAAGATTACAATGGTCCACTAATAAAATAATGATCCGTCAAAACTGCTCATCTCAGCATCTCATATGTAAGAGATCTGGCTGAAAAATGTACTGTATCTGAAAAATAGAATATGGTAGCCCAGCTACTATATATGTGATAACAAGGCCCATCATAAAAGAGAATGAAACTCTGCCCGAAAATACCTTTTTTTGGACATTTGGAGCTCCCAGCAGGCTTTCCCCTTAGTTGGGCTTATTTTTCTTATATTTTGTAAGCCTTTGGATCCCAGATAACAAGGACCAAAGAGCATTTATGCTAAATCATTGTAACTGATGAATAAAAGCAAGTTTGAGTAGGCTCGTTAGAGCCCACTCCTCATCCCCCCGGGGGGGTTTGTGTCAGTGTCTCTCTTTTATGATTTTCCAGTTTTAGTTAGTTTTATCTTTATTTCCGATTTAGTTGTTTATGTGATCAAGGAAGTAAAAGAAATACTTACCCCACGCTCTCCCGAGTACCCCGAAAGGGTGAAAGAGATTCGTGGTAGGATTAATTAAAAAATATTTATGTTCTTTATTTTTTCTTAATTTTTAAATCAATCCGACCATTGCTTTCCCGAGTACCCGAAAAATGAAAGAGACTCTTCGATTTTCATCTAAACAACTCATTGTTACGTCTCTAATAAAATAAACCAAGACTCCTTCCCCGTATGCTCTACACCGCTGCAGCTTGTTTGATCAGTTGGCTATATCAAAAAGGGATATGAGTTACTAGACTTGATAGAAAAATCCACACAAGTGATTTTCTCGAGAACTCAGGAGGTTGTAAAGGGTAACTACTACAGAGTCAAGGGGCTACTCCAAGCAGGTTCATCCTCACCCCATTGGACACTTGGTATTATCGCTTTAGCACTCAGTTTGAAGGGACTTGACTTGTTGGGCCAAACCCACAATTAACCCACACCCTTAATTATTCATTTAATAATCTAAAATTTACCAACTGAGACACTGCAATACTTTTATTGAGACTACACTAGCAACCCACATTTGCAAGCACTCTTTTCATTTCGGCACTGGTCTATTCTGTTCTTTTTGCATAAGTTAATCTCACAATGTGTCATTGAATATTGTGTATCTAATTTGAGTTAAAGTGTTCCTAAGGTTAATCTTGTTGGAAGTGATTGGTAATCTTTAATTTCATCAATTTCATATTAAAACTCCTAGAATTAATTATTTCTCTCGTAGAGTAAAAAGCCTAGATTTTACTTTTCATTAGGGTCCACCCCCCTTGGCTTCGCTAGGAGTTAGCCTAGACGGAGGAGCTGAGTATCAGGTGACAGCACTTGGCTCGAGCTTGCCCCCAAGGTCGCACCCAATGGCTTGAAGATTTCTGCCACGTTACCCGAGGTGCGAATTAGGCGGCAACAAGATGATCTCAGCATCCTTTTTTAGCAAATTTTCCCTTACTTGTTTTGCTAGTTGATTTCTGGCTTCCAAATGATTTTTCTCTTGTTTTTCATTTATACTTCTTAAGTTTTCTATCTCATCCAATGTAGCCACTAATTCTGCTTCAAGATCCACAATCCCTTCTTCATTGTTTTTGGCAATATCCCTGTTATGAAGGTCTTCTTGAGCCAGAAACAGGATTTTGGTTCTTCCTTCAATAGCAAACTCATCATCCTCTTCATAATCTGAAACTCCATCTTCTACTTGAGAAAAAAAAATTGTTTGTCGTTGAACTTTCTTTCAGAGAAATTTCTTCTTGAGTTTGGTCTATATTTCCTTAACGGACACTTGGCTGCAAAGTGTCCTATTTTTCCGCAATTGAAGCATTTCAAAGGCAGCTTCCCGTTACACTTTCCAGTCCCTCTTGGAAGCTTATTGACAAAATTAGCCAATTCTTCATCTGAGATATCTAAGTCTGATGAGCTAGCAACCTGATCTTCATTTTTCTGGTGTTTTTCTTTAGTCACCTTGAAGGCTGCCTCCTTTTGTGTGGGTTCAACAATTCTCATCTCATAAGCAATCAGGATCCCATGCAATTTACTCAACTTGAGATCGCCCAACCCATCTCTTTCTTCAATAGCTGATACCTTGGGGTTAAATCTGGCTGGGAGAGAGCTTAATATTTTTTGTACAACCAAAGTTTCATCTATAGGTTCTCCAAGGCCTCTCATGGTGTTAACCACTTCTTCCACCCTTTGAAAGTAGCCACCAATATTTTCTTCTTCTTGCATTTGGAGTCCTTCAAATTGCCCTCTCAAGCTCTGTAGTTTTGCCTTTTGTACTTTGGAGTCACCATGATACATGGTAGCCAATTTATCCCATATTTCCTTGGCAGTGGAGTAATTCATTACCTTGTAAAATTCTGATTCATTCAGACCAGCAAGGAGTACATTCATTGCAGTGGCATTGTTTTCACATGCTTTTATTTCATCTGGTGTAGATGGTCGAGCATTGTCTTTAGGAGCAGTGTATCCATCAAGCACACTAGTCCAGATATCAAACCCAAGACTCATCAGATATGCAGACATCTGTTTGCTCCAAAAAACATAGTTTGTTCCATCAAATTTGGGAACATCTCTGAATTTGACTCCACCCATTACTGATTTAGTGTGCTGCAAACACTCCTTCAAGTTTGTAAGACCTGACTCTGATACCAATTGTAGGCACACTAACAACACTGAGAGGGGGGGTGAAACAGTGTTGTAGGCTTATGTTTTCTTTTTCAATGCTTCAGACATGCAGAATAAATTCTTGAGCAAATAATGCAATAACTGATATAAGAATGGATTGATATAAAACTTCAAGAAAGAATATATTTATATATCTGATGAGTTTCAATTCATGTACTGTGCTTCAACACAGATTTCATACACTGGCTACAAATGAGGCTTCAACCTCTTGTTAGCATCAACTGAGATTAATGGGTTAGGCTGCAACCCAAGACTTCTATTAACTGTGCTTCAACACAGTTCAGCTACAACTGATATTTATGAGACTTCAATCTCCAACTGAGATTAATGGGTTAGGAAGCAACGCTGGAGTATTTGATATTTCTTAGTTCTACCCTACCTGCCAAACCTTTAGATTCTTAGATGAAGGTTTTTGTCAGCCGTTAAATTTCTTGAACTTTGTTGTTCCAGAATAATCCAACCTCAGCACTTTTGATCTTCAAACCCGTGCTGTGCAGCCCCTAGACACAAACAATCTGTGTATGCCCTTAACTTGCTGCTCCAACACACCTGCTGCTGCTTCCACGTACCTGCTGCTTTTCCCTTGCACCTGCTTCTGCTTCCTCGCACCTGCTGCTGCTCTCTAACACTTGTTGCTGCTACCTCGCACCTGCTTCTGCTCTCTAACACTTGCTGCTGCTACCTCGCACCTGCTGCTGCTCTCCCACTGCTGCTCCCTCAGTCAACCACCCGAATTTCCTTAGAGCTCTTATTCCTTCACACGAAAATTCCTCCAATTAAAAGAACACGTGATAGGGTATTTATATTGGTTTTCCATTATAATATTATGGAGCCGACTTGTAGAAATGGTTTATATTTATATTGGGGCTGACTTTAATACTGATATGTTTAGGATTTTAATTTGGGAATGACTTCAATGCTTAGGCTTTGATTCTTGTCAAGTTCATAACCCAATGGCCATCTTACCACACCCAGCTTGTTCATATTTCTTCAACAGGCTGCCATATACAAGACTTTCAAAGTCTCTTCCAAGATATTATTTAATAAATGATCAAACTTCCTTTGTATGAACTTCAAACCCATGCCAATTCAGCACATCGAGGTATGTTTGTGACTCTATCTTCATTAATATCCAAACAGCCACAATATGTCAATTTCAACAATCAGTGTGTCCAAGTGCTCTGCAATACCACCATGAATGTGAGTGCAAGAAAAAACCTTCAAGGGTTGCACGAGCCCATTGATCCATAAATGACCACAGAATCGGTCATTTGGTCCTTCTTGCCAACCTATCATGTCCTTCATGCCATTTCATCAACCTTTATCCTGCCTTTGTCTTTTTGTCACTTCTTTGTCATTAATGGGTGCCATCAATGACTTTTCAGCAATAGCAAGAAATATGAAGATCATTCATAGCGAGAACCAGGAGATGCTGCGAACGGTGGTGCAAAAGGGTCAAAAAGAATTTTATTGACAGCTAAATGAACTAAGATCAGGAATCTAATTTATATTATTAGACTTTAAAGAAAGATAGATACATGAAGAAGAAGAAAGTTTCAAAGTTATTAACATAATGAAATCTGATATTATAAATTGGTAGAAAGATGAGGTGAAAGTGGCATCGCCACAGTGAAAGCTAAAGGCTTACATCTTCAATTATTTTCTCTGTATCCCTTAGTGAATAAATTTGGATCATTGATCAGTATTTCATTGCCTGGGATCGTGCAAATGATTCTCTAGCACAAGCCAGATAAAAAACAACAGCCATATCACACTAGTATGTTTTAACTTTTCAGCAATAGCAAGAAATATGAAGATCATTCATAGCGAGAACCAGGAGATGCTGCGAAAGGTGGTGCAAAAGGGTCAAAAAGAATTTTATTGACAGATAAATGAACTAAGATCAGGAATCTAATTTATATTATTAGACTTTAAAGAAAGATAGATACATGAAGA
Source organism: Pseudotsuga menziesii (assembly GCA_001517045.1). Taxonomy (NCBI): domain Eukaryota; kingdom Viridiplantae; phylum Streptophyta; class Pinopsida; order Pinales; family Pinaceae; genus Pseudotsuga; species Pseudotsuga menziesii. The sequence goes on along the minus strand of LPNX010537857.1, from coordinate 21,365 downwards.
AGAAGAAAGTTTCAAAGTTATTAACATTACTGTTTCGTTTAGTCTTCTGGAGAGAACAAAGGACGAAATGAAATGACTCTATAAGGTGAGAAGGATTTATGGGACCAAATTTGTGAAAGTACAATGCTTGGTCCAAATTCCTATCGTCACTGTTAATTTCAACTTTTTGAAAGCAGATATCTATGAATATTTGTAATTCTATGCACAATATTAGACATTGAACATCCTATTCGAAGAAAAATAATCCATTTTACAATACAATAATTCAAGGAGAAGAAAATTAAAGTCTATGATGTAAATTAGTACCGATTAGCTCCAATAAGATTGAGACCTGTGCCTCCTGCCTTGGATGATAGAAGGAATATTAATTCATCCCCAAAACCCTTGTTGAAGTGATCAACCAACTGTTGCCTGGAAGAAGTGTCTGTTGTGCCATCAAGGCGTATCCATTTCCAACAGCGATGATCACACAATCCCTAAATTTTTCCGACATGAGGATCAGTACAGCAATTTTACTTGAAGATTGAACTATTACATTTCAAACAATTTGAGAAATAAAATTGAAAAATCAACCTGGATCATATCAAGGCACTGAGTGAAATTGGAAACTATGACCACCCTATCCATTATATCAGAAGATACATTGAACACGGCAGAGAGCAATGAATTTAGGCATTGAAGCTTTCCTGACAATCCACTTTCTCCAGGTTCAAACCTGCAATGAATGATATAATTGGATGAAATAAGAAGATAAAAGGAACATGACACTAGGTAAAAGATAACTGCGAGAGAAGAGTGTCTGCACATCTCTAAGGTACATAACAAAGGACAAGTGTGGGTGTGTGAGAGACAGAGAGAGAGTACTAAAACACCTGTAATGCAGCTGCTGCTTCTGGCTTCCTTCTTTTCCATCAGTGTCACCCAAGCTTTCTACAATACCAGAAGTAAGGCTTGTACCCGTTGCTTCAGAAAAAGTATTATCCACAAATTTAGGATGATTGCACAACTTCCTTAGCATACATATTGCTAGCAAAACCTTGGCAGAGGGATTAGTTGATTGCATTGCATGATTTACAACCTGAAATGCAAAGTCATAGGCATCCTTCAAAGAATTATTTCTCTATTTGCTTATAGCACTCCAGTCAAGTGTGGTCAAAATGAGAGAAAATGCAGAGAATAATTTTAAATGACGACGCCAAAAAAAAGGCCAAGGATATTCTAGTAAAAGAGTGCTAGGTGCCAAAAGGGGGCCCCAGTGAAAGCCCCCACAAAAACGTATATACCGAAGTCTGACAGTTCTTAGATATATGTTCAAAATACTTTGAAGTTTGACTTTTAGAACATAGATTTCGAGGGTTTTAATTATCAGAAACCTTAATGCCTTCTAATAGAAACCATTGCCTTGTGAAACCACTGAAGCAAGAGGAAAACAACATGATTTTCATACGTCAACTTTATGAACAATCAAATGATGAAATTCTCAGTAAAACAGAGAATATTTTTTCTTAGGCTTATTAAAGATACAGGGGCATCAACCAAACTGAAAGGAAATAAGAAAATGTACAAGGATTATTTATGGTGGTCAATACTATTTTCTTCTCATTATTGTGACTAAGTCTCATAATATGCACTTTTGAAATCAACGATTGCATGCTATCCAATAGATCATCGACACTTGATGAGGGCACTCCTCTTTTATGATTACCTTGTTCATTTCCTTTAGTCTACATGATGCAATAGTTCTCTTTGTAAGTCCATTCAAATTTAGGTAACTTCATCTCTACCATAGCTTCATAAATTTCTGGCTAGATTTGGCCACTTGAAAATGCCAGTAGAGACCTACTTGGATGTAATCCAATAATCTAGAACATGACTAAGTTGTCTGTTAGTCCTCAGATTACACGAGGTTTATTCAAGGGGTAAAGATCTTGATGATCCAAAAGAAATCCATTGTTTGGCTTGTCTAATCCAAATTGTAATGTATCATCATTGTATCAGTTGTCCATGGAGATGTTGTAAAAAATGATCTAATTGATATGTTTCGTGTATGTAAAGGGCTAGTTATAATGCATAATTATCTCAACTATGGTGGTTGTGTAGCCGCCTAAAACACACCTCACCATAGATAAGTCTCCCAACCATTTGGTGTGTTCTTGATGGCAACTATCAGTTTAGAACCCAATGTCGCCTCGATTCCTAACTCCTTCATTTAGACCCCAACTCCCAAAAGGGGGTAGTCCCTGTTACCGACTAGGTTACATCTAATTGGACTTTCAAGTGAGCCAGCAAAGATGAACAAAGTACTTGTTCAAACTTAGAGCTCAGAGGTCTATCAGGCCTTCATGGCCTTTTTATTTTTTGTACCGCATGTCCATACCTTTTGGGGAAGTTGTAATAAATGTACCAGCATGACTTGTAAAGGACTTGGCTTCCTAAGACTTAAACATCAATCCAATCATTCCAAGGTATTTTCCCCTTGTCAATTATGCAATGCTGAATAAGCAATGTATAATTTTTGAGTTTTTCACCTCTCCTCCAAAGTTGGAATGATCATCTTGGTGGGTAGGACTTAGGAGGTTATTAAAGTTTGCGTGTCAAAGTATATGAGCGTGCTAGGCATCGGTTTTGAGTCGTATGAACATGTGCGAGGTCACCCTAGAGTTTCGTCCAATTCCGAGAAAAATATTTTTTTTTTCCGTTTTTTAAGCCATTTTTTAATGGTTTAATTAAAAAACTTCAAAATGTAATAATTGATGGGTACGGAGTCTGCTTTTGGTGTGGGGATGCTTGTTTTCACACTCAAAGCAGCCTTTTTACCCCAAAGACCACTTCTCCTATGATTCGAGCAGCGAAAACATCTCGTAATGCATTCTCTCTCTAAAAGTGCATTAAAACATCGTTTTAATGTTAAAAGTGCAACAAATTGGCACTAAGGGACAAAATTGAATAAGTCAAAATTCAATTATTTTAATGTGGAAATGACATGGCATGATGGCCCCATCTCATGCACCTCTCTTCCATGTGGGTAAATTAAACTTTGGTTAAAGGTTGTGAAGGTAGTGAGTGGTTAAATAAATGACGTCAACTTCAAACAAGTGAGTGCGCCACCCTGTGAAGGTTGCGAGTGGTATGGGGAGTGGACACTCTTCATGAGGGATTGAAGAAATAAACTTTGGGTATGTTTTAGTTATGATATATCATGTATCATTTATGATTTGAGATATCGCATGTTATTGGTAAGAAGACTCACGCGTGAGGAGGAAGGAGACACCAACCTCACGAAGCAAGCAAATTGTTGGTGTAGTGTTGGTGCATGATGAGTGGATGGTTGAGTTAGCTGAGAGAGGCTTCACTTACCTCTCCAGTTCCACTCCCAATTAACTCAGTTTAACTCAAATCAACTCCCACTCTATCTTTAGTGTTGGTGGTGTTGATTTTTGCACCTAGGAAAGTGTTCCCCTAGGTGACTTTAGCGTTAGTCACTTAAAAGGGGAAATTTAAGTGACCCTTGCATTAAATGACTTGAGATGAGCGTTTAATGTGACTTTAGAGATTAAAGTCAAATTTTGATAAATTTAAGTGGGTGAGTGAAATTAATTTTTATGAGAATTAAATGAGAGCATTTATTCTCATCCATTGATCTAGTCTAATCTCAGCCATTGGATTAGATGGCTCCTCACCTACCTAAGGTTTAGACAAAAAGCAAGGGAAAAGGCAAAATGCATTCATTCTTAAGATGAGAGTGAATAGAAGAGAGAGGAGGCACGAATATCGAGAGAGCTGAGTTTCTAGGCAGCATGATTTTCGAGGAGAAGTTTTTGTTCAACACACATTCCAAGGTGATCGTACAGTATGGATTGAAGGGCACGAATTTCGAGGACAACCAGGGCACAAAAACCAAGAAGGTTGGCTCATTTCTTGAGGTCGTACTCTGCACGAATTTTGAGGTCGTACTTGCACAAATTTTGAGGTCCGTACAGTCTGTAGGGATTGTACTTTTCTGCACAGAAATCGAGGATTTTTTGCACAAATTTCGAGGCCATGGGCACAGAAATCGAGGACTGTTTTGGAACGGTTTTTGAGGCTCAGTTTGGCACAAAAATCGAGGCAATTTGGCACAGAAATCAAGAAAAAGTCTGGGTGCATTGAATGCAGTAGAGATAAGTTGTACTTCTGATGTACATGTTGTTCCATTTACTAAAAGAAATTAAATACTCTCTCTCTGACTGGTTTTCCCTTGTGGGTTTTCCCAGGGCTATTGGCCAAAAATTTCTGAGTACTATGTGTTGTCTGAAAGTGCATTTATTTTATTTTCTGTCATGAAAAATTAAGTTTACAGCAGTGTTTATTTAAGTCTGAAAATTTATGTTATTTCCAGCCTGATAATTTTCTGGGTTGGGCATTAAACTGAGTTATTTTCGACATTTAAACCAAAGGCTGAAACTGAGTAAAAACTTACATGGTATCAAAGCTGAGTGGGACATAAAATTAATTTTTGCAGACAAAAAAGTAATTTTCATAATTTAGAAAAGTTCTTTTGACAGTAGCTGCATTTTGTTGAAACTTGTTCTTTGAGAAGTATGACTTCAACCGAACTGAGAATGGAGGATAGGCTTGATGGGGCAGGGAACTTTGTCCCATGGAAGGCCCAAATTTTACCAATATTGGAGGAGAATGAACCATGGGATGAGGTATTCAATCATACTACTGCTCACCCCATTGTCATTCCCAATGCTACCACAGATCCAGTTGCACTGGCAGCTTTCAACAAGAAGGACATTAAGGCCGGGAGAATAATTCTTGATGCAGTTAAATACCATGTTATTCCTCACATCTTGAGTAAAGACAGAGCACATAAAATGTGGGATGCTTTGACCAGACTGTTTCAGAGCTCAAACGAGAATCAAAAGATGGTTTTGAGGGAGAAGCTGAAGAGTATTACGATGATCAAAGGAGAGGTTATGTTGACTTACCTTACTAGGATCTCTCAGGTGAGAGATGAGCTTGCAGTAGTTGGGGAGGTTGTTCCCAATGCAAAGCTTGTGCAGACAACGATGAACGGGGTGTCAAAGCCTTGGTCAGTGTTTGTTCAGGGTTTGGTGGCTAGGGAGAACTTACCTACATGGGACAGAATGTGTGATGATTTTTTCCAGGAGGAGACTCGAAGCGGTCTTGTGGATGGCAGTGCTTCTACTAGTAGGGAGGATGAGGAGGATGTGGCTTTGACGGCAAAGGGGAAGAAGAAGAACAAGAAGGGTCCCAAGAAGGGTGGAGCCAAGCAGCAGGATGGGCAGAAGAACGATCTGAGCACTATAAAGTGCTTTGCTTGTCATAAGATGGGACACTATGTTGGGCAGTGTCCGAACAAGAAAAAGAAGAAGCAGCAGCAGACAGCAGCTTCAGCGGAGGTCAATGACTTTGCAACGAGATTTCAGAGAGAGTTTTCTTTGTGCATTGGGCATATTGATAGAGAGAGAGCATATCTTATCACCCGTGTGGATGTTGATAGAGAGAGGGAGTTTTCCTTGTTGACAGACCATTTCTACAGTGCATCTACTTCCAGCACTTGGTATATTGATAGCGGAGCTTCGAGCCACATGACAGATGCTCGAGAGATGTTCTCCGAGCTTTCATAGACAGAGACTGATGTGGAGGTGGTGTTGGGAGATGACTCAGTAGTTAGAGCAGTTGGGCGTGGGACCATTACCTTTCAGAGGCAGTCCATGAGTCTCCCGTGGTGTTGAGAGATGTATTGCATGTACCTGGGCTGAAGAACCTGGTTTCAGTTTCCATGATCGAGGATCAAGGTCTGGGGTGTCCTTCCTTGATGGACATGTGCTTGTGTTTCCCAAGACCACAAGACCATCTGCTTCATTTTCCATTGGAGTTAGATGCGGGAAACTGTACAAGCTCCTATTTCAGCCTTGGCATGCCTTGGCACATAACAGTGCCAATGAGATTTGTGAGCTTTGGCATAGGAGGATGGCTCACTTGCATCATCCAACTTTGGGGTTGTTGAGACACATGGTTACAGGTTTACCAGAGTTCAGCTTGGAGCATAGTGATGTTTGCAGAGGGTGTGCTTTAGGAAAGGACACCAAGACTGCTTTTCCTAGCAGTGATGGCAAGTCAGCAGGGATTCTTGACTTTATACATTCAGATTTGTGTGGACCGATGTCATCTGTTTTCTTGAGAGGATATGAGCACTATGTGAAATTCATCGATGATCATTCCAAGAAGACCTGGATTTACTTCCTGAAGAGCAAGAAATCTGAGGAAGTCTTGCAGAGGTTCCAAGAGTTCAAAGCTTTTGTGGAGAACCAAACAAGGAGGAAGATATGGGTACTCAGATCGGATAACGAGGGTGAGTATACCTCCAAGGGGTTTGATGTATATTGCAGACAGGAGGGTATCAAGAGGTAGTTGACAGTTCCTTACACTCCAGAGTAGAATGGAGTGGCGGAAAGGATGAACAGGTCTATTGTTGGAGCAGCCAGAGCTATGTTACATGACCAGTCTCTTCCTTTCTTTCTTTGGGCTGAGGCATGCAACACAGCTATATATCTTTAGAAGAGGAGTCCCCATCATGCTATGGGGAACATGACACCAGAGGAGTGTTTCACAAGCAAGAAGCCTGAGGTCAGCCATTTTTGCATATTTGGTAGTTTGACTTACTCTCATGTCCCTTCTGAGAAAAGGACAAAGTTGGAGCCCACTGCAAAGAAGGGCATCTTTGTGGGCTATGATGAGACTTCGAAGGCCTTCCGTATTTACCTTCCTTCTCAAAGGAAAGTTGTTGTGAGAAGGGATGTGAAGTTTGAGGAGGAACAAGCCTTCAGGAAGTCTAGAGAGTCAGAGCAGGGAGAGCAGAAGGTCTGTACACCTCAGGCAGTTACACAGGTACCATTAGTGCAGCAGTCAGGTTCACAGGTTTCCAGAGTTACTGGACCACATAGTGTAGGCACAGGTTCACCAGTTTTTGTGGTTCAACTAGCAGAATCTTCGGTGACAGGTTTTGGGCCTTAGATTACAGGTTCACCGTATAGAGGATCAAGATCACAGAGTTCACCAGTTGTTGGTACACCAGCTACTGGTTCATAGGTTATTGGGGATGCTACCTCTGGTAGTTCATCAGATGAGGACAGACCAGTGTGGGAGCAACCTTCAGGGAAGAATAAGCCTATATGGCTTCGGGAGACCTTGAAGGAAGCTCAGGAGTTTGGGACACCTAGGGAGCCAATGAGGGCTATTCAGATGCCAGACAGATTGGACATGGCATTAGTGGCTAGTTTACGTGATTTAGAGCCTTCTACTTTTGAGGAGGCCTCCCAGCATCATGTTTGGCGAGATGCCATGATGGATGAGTACCATTCCATCATGAAGAACGATATATGGGAGATAGTTTCGAGACCTGAGGCGAAGTCAGTGGTGACTTCTTGGCAACTTTACAAGCTAAATCATGTTGCGGATGGTAGTGTGGAGAAGTACAAGGCCAGGTTTGTAGCACAGGGGTTTTCACAGATTGAGGGAGTGGATTTTGATGAGACCTTTGCGCCAGTTGCTCGATATACTTCGATCAGGCCATTGATTTCCATTGCAGTGGAAATGGGTTGGAAGATCCATCAGATGGATGTGAAGACCATATTTCTCAATGGAATCATTCAGGAGGAGATTTATGTTGAGCAGCCTCAGGGCTTTGAGATTCATGACAGAGAGTCTCATGTTTGCAGGTTGAAGAAAGCCTTGTATGGGCTGAAGCAAGCTCCTAGAGCTTGGTACTCCAGAATCAATTCTTACTTGTAGCGGATGGGGTTTCAGAAGAGTGAGGCAAATTCGAATCTCTATTTCATCATGGTTGGAGATGATCCGCTCATTCTTTTGTTATATGTGGATGAATTATTTATCACAGGAAGAGAGAGACCCATTGCAGCTTGCAAGAAGGATCTTGCATCAAAGTACGAGATGAGAGATATTGGGTTGATGCACTATTTTCTGGGATTCGAGGTTTGGCAGGAGCCTGGACATATTTTCCTGGGATAGGGAAAGTATGTTGTTGATATTCAGAGGAGATTTAGGATGGAGGATTGCAGGCTGATGTCGACACCGATGGTCACCAACTGGAAGAAGCTTCATGCTTCTAAAGGAGAGTTGGTGGATCGTACATTATACCGTCAGCTCATTGGTTCATTGATGTATATAATCAACTCTCGGCCAGATTTGTGTTTTGTGATGAACACTCTCAGTCAGTTCATGGTTGAGCCTAGGAGAGTGCACTGGATAGCCGCAAAACATGTATTGCGATACCTAGCAGGGACAGTGGATTATGGTTTGGACTACAGGAGGTCGGATCAGATCAGGTTGATTGGCTTCACAGATTCAAATTGGGCAGGCAGTGTGGTAGACTGAAAGAGCACTTCCGGATGTTGTTTCAGTTTGGGCTCGGCAGCAATGTCATGGTTCAGTTGGAAGCAGAAGTCTGTTCCTTTGAGTTCTGCAGACGCCTAGTCTATGGCAGCCATTTAGGCCAGTTGCGAGGCGCTGTGGCTTCGCAAGTTGCTGGTGAATTTATTTGCTCAGGAGTTGAGGCCTACGATGATCTACTATGACAATCAGAGTTGCATCCAGCTCTCTGAGAATCCAGTATTTCATGACCGGTCAAAGCATATTGAGATCAGGTATCATTTAATCCAAGATTATGTTCATAGAGGAGCAGTGACTTTACAGTACATTTCCATTGGTGAGCAAGTTGCAGACATTCTGAGGAAATCTTTGGGGAGGGGCAAGTTTGTCTTCTAAAGGGACAAGTTGGGAGTGGTGCAGAACACCTTCCTCGGTAAGAGGGAGTGTTGATTTTTGTACCTAGGAAAGTGTCCCTAGGTGACTTTAGCCTTAGTCACTTAAAAAGGGAAATTTAAGTGACCCTTGCATTAAATGGAGTGAGATGAGCATTTAATGTGACTTTAGAGATTAAAGTCAAATTTGGATAAATTTAAGTGGGTGAGTGAAATTAATTTTTATGAGAATTAAATGAGAGCATTTATTCTCATCCATTGATCTAGTCTAATCTCAGCCATTGGATTAGATGGCTCCTCACCTACCTAGAGTTTAGACAAAAAGCAAGGGAAAAGGCAAAATGCATTCATTCTTGAGATGAGAGTGAAGAGAAGAGAGAGGAGGCAGGAATATCGAGAGAGCTGAGTTTCTAGGAAGCACGATTTTCGAAGAGAAGTTTTTTGTTTGGCAGGCATTCCAAGGTGACCATAGAGTACGGATTGAAGGGCACGAATTTTGAGGACAACCAAGGCACAAAAATCGAGAAGGTTGGCTCATTTATTGAGGCCATACTCTACACGAATTTCGAGCCCGTACACAAGCCGTGCTTGTATAGATTTTGAGGTTCATACAGTCTGTACGGACTATACTTTTCTGCACAGATTTCGAGGTCATGGGAACAGAAATCGAGGACCGTTTTGGCATGGTTTTCGAGGCTCAGTTTGGCACAGAAGTCGAGAAAAAGTCTGGGTGCATTTAATGCAGTAGAGATAAGTTGTATTTCTGCTGTACATGTTGTTCCATTTACTGAAAGAAATAAAATACTCTCTCTCTCTGACTGGTTTTCCCCATGTGGATTTTTCTAGGGTTATTGGCCAAAAATTTCTGAGTACTATGTGTTGTCAGAAAGTGCATTTATTTTATTTTATGTCATGAAAAATTAAGTTACAGTAGTGTTTATTTAAGTCTAAAAATTTATGTTATTTCCAGCCTGATAATTTTCTGGGTTGGGCATTGTTGTCCGCCGATCGCACACCAGCAGCAGAAATCTTCCGAAAGTTGTCTCCTCACTTAGGAAAGTGGGAGAGGTGTGACCTTGGGGGCAAGCACAGAGCCAGGTACTGTCACCTACTCTTAGCTCCTCCGTTTAGGCTAACTCCTAACGAAGCCAAGGGGGGTAGTCCCTAACAAAGAGTTTTCTATGGCTCAATGTTTAAGTTAAGTTTTTGATGTTATGATGCGGATGGGTGTTGTTTAGGAGTTCTTATGATGAAAGATGATTAAAATTATTAATTTTGAACACAAGACAAAAGCAATCCACGTTGTTGTACTGGATTAAAAGATGAACAGTATATCAACACTTGTGAGATAAAGATGCATTCATAGATAAAGATTTTGTAAGCTAAAGACAAATGATCCAGATGTAACAATCACGCATAAATTAATAGACCAGTGCCTTATGGAGTCGAAGCTCTGTAATGATTAAAGAGATAAAACCAAGTCCTGAAATAAAGCTAGTGGATGTTATGCAAGTGCTCTTGGTATATTTTAAATGTTTTTTAAATGGTCTTGTTTAGGGCTTCAACGAAAGGTATCAAAAGATCAGCCGGGAAAATCTTCCAAGTTAATCCGTTGGAGACATGACGGCCCACCCAGTATCTCAGGTTGGTATCACGAAGATTGACCAGCTAGCTGAGACTCTAGACAGCGGGGAGTTCCGGCGACTTTACTAGGAATGACTTAGGAAACTTTCTACAATGCCGGGGCATTGGTTACAGGGTAAAATTTTATTATGATGAGTCTTGTGAGAGTAACAATCCAATGCCATTTCTAGGTACTTCGATTTTTAGGTCGGTCAGAGCATACTCCGACAAGGAAACAAAAAGGTAAATTAATTAGCGGGGAAATGTGAGTTGCAAAATTTTATTAAGTAAATTGATTAAAACCCTCCGACAGAGAGCGCTCTTGACTTTTTCTTATGACAAAAGTTCAAGAGACTTAGCTAAACTATATGCTTGATGCAAGGATATGCAGTGGGAATGCTCTCTGATAGAGAGTGCTCTTGACTTGGATTACGGCAAGTTCAAGAGACTTTAGAGATTAATTAATTAACTTACAAAAATGTAAAAAAAAGACTAATCTACACAAGAATCTCTTTCAGGTTTTTAGGCCCTAATTGGGAGAGCATGGGGGTAAGTAAAAAATGAAATAAAAGACAACTCTCCAATAGAGAGCACTCTTGATCCACAGAGTGAGATTCAAGAGATTTCTACTTTAAACAGTTGATTTACTTATTGAAAGATGAAACATTTAAAAGATGAAGTCATCAACTTAGTAATGAAACAAAATGGGCTAATCTAGCAATTAGTATTATAAGAAAGATAATGAGATTATTCTAAGCACAAGCACATATAATCTAAGCACATAAAAACAAGAACACCACGAACCTCCCTAAATGGGGGAGGTTGAGAGTGGGGGCTTAAAAACCCCACTCAAACAAAAAGACAAAACTTTAATGAGATTTACAATTTGCCTTGGAAATTCAACCCTTGAAAGGACTTTTGAAATAAAGCTAGAAGACTAACATGAAACTTTATTAATGGATTTTATGTAAAAAGGGGAGTGAATTATCTTTTTGTTGAGAACCTTTTCTTCAAACCTGCAAAGAGGGAAAAAAGAAGAAGATAGAAAAGAGCAAAAAGAGGGCAAAAGAGGGCTAAAACAAAAGAGAAAAGGGGGAAACAAATAACAGGAAATTGAGTGCCAAAGATGGGAAGAATAGGGCAGCGAACTAAACAACCAATGAGCTGCAAAAATGGTAAAAACGGGACAGCGATAAGAGAAAAAAGAGGGCAGCGAAGAAAACCAAGAAGAAAAACACATAATAAGGCCGAAGGAGGCCAAATCCAACCTAGAAGAAGGGGGAAAAATCAATCAATAATCAACAAAAGGTGGGATCAACCTCCGAACAAGGTGACCACTAGAAGCACTAGTCCCGAAACTATCTAGACTAGCTGGATGTACGCAAGGATGCTAGTGGGGAAAGAAAAGTAGCCACAAAATTATGTGGCACTTGGGATAAAATCCCAAGCTACTTTCTTAGGTCAAAACGAACATGAGACACATGGAAATATTGAGAAAGGAGAAACTTAGATTAAACTTGAGAAAAGTAACCGGAAAGATTTCTTTTACTTGATCGATGAGGCAAAGAAATTGTGCTTCTTGATTTTCCTGAAAGAGAATGACTTCTTGTGGAACCTACAGAATAAATGTTAACCATAAAAAAGCCCCTGTATATCGGACGATACCTGAAAGCACACAGTCTTCAAGAGAAAAGCATAGATTATATGAAATAGTGCTAGATTGTTAGCCTTCAAAATTTACACAATCAAATGCTTAAGAATCCATAAAGAAATGAACAAAGAAAGGTATCACCTCACACGGTGAATCATGACCAACATAGAGCTTCCGCTTTGACCTCCAGAGTCATCAACTTTAATAAATCTTAAGCAAAATATTACAATAGAAATGCTCCAGAGATTCTATGCCAAAAATCCGATCCACAGAGCTCAAAAGAGCCTCTACTTATACAAAAAGGAAAGAAAATAGGGCTCAAATCCTTAAATCCAGGCTAAGAGTAACACCAGAGTAATTGAATGAGCTCGGCATGATGATTTGGAGTTGAACTGAGTTGCAACTAAGTTGTAACTGAGTGCTAGAGTAATGAGGGGGGATGAGGTCGCTCATCCTCCCTCGTAATGATCACCCAACCAATAGATAACCCACACTTCAACCAAAAACGAATTTGACCAAAGAGGGCGAATTTCTGACTGATAGTTCAACTGCTACACTTCGATACTTGATCTGAAACTGACTGATATTGATTGGAATCATCATAAATGCTCTGTGCCATGTCATTTAGCCTTTTATTTTATTCAATTTGGTTTATTTTGGAGAGTTTTTTATTTTCTCCAAAATATTCATTTTTAATATTTTAATTAATAATTTCTCCGTAAATGACTTTTTTGAGAAATTATTAATTATGAGGCTGAATGAACTTCTGAAACTTTGAGATAGTTGGCTGGCTGATCATGAATGATTTTTGGCTTAAGCTTAGAGCCTTCAATCACTGAATTCGGGTTCCGGATGACTGACTTATTACAGAATTAAATTTTCCATTTAAATTATAGAAAAATTTAATTAAAAACTTAGGAAAAATTAAAAAATTTAAAAAAATAAAAATCCAAAATTTGACGCATACGATAAAAAAAATTCTGAAATTTTTCTGAGGGTCCTAGTGACTTAGGACATGACCATGCTCTATTCTAATAATGTCTAGTAGGTTTATACATACTTAGTTGGGCTCTAATAACCCCCCAAGGCCCAGAATTCAAAATCGAGCATTCCAGCTTTGGAGGAAGCGAGAGAAAACCTTGTCAATTATACTCGGCTATAGGCAAAGCATAATTGTCAAGGGAAAAAAACTCCTTGGAATACCTTAGTTGAAATTCTACATTTTAGGAGGCCGAACCACTCAAAACACCCTACTAGCACATTTTTTTTACAAACCACGCGGGGCCATGGTCAAAATTATTCAAAACAATAACTGACTAGCCAAAACTGGCTGGGCACAAAGGCGGATCATCTGATACATTGGAAACAAACATTTATCATGCTTGTCAAATGGTGGCTCCTCAGTTGATCCAAATATGGTACAAATAAGTTGGTAACAGGAATTAAACTAAGTTATTTTCAACATTTAAACCAGAGGCTGAAACTAAGCAAAAACTTACAGGTGGTGCCCCCCTAGGCCTGCTTTTGCTATAAATAAAGCATGCTTCTCTCCCTTTCAAGTTAGTCAAAGTTTGTTGAGTAGAGGCTGGAGAATCGTAATTGTTGTACTATCTTTTTGTTATTGAGAAATAAAAAGGCTTTGGAGGTCCATGTTATGTGATGTTATCAATTGAGTGGATGTATTATCTCGATTTCATGAGGTAACCTGTATTTGGTCTTTGTGCACTTGCTTTATGAAAATATAGCCTATTGGGAATATTGGTATCAATTTTGTAGGAAGGATTACTAAGACTTGTTTGATTTAGTTAATCTTTTATTTGTAGTAAGTTATAGATTCAAGATTTATAGGTATCATTTGCTTATGCTCATATTTTCTTGGTTTCTGTCTAATTTTATTTCTAGATTTAATGGGTTGTGTGCAAGTATGTTGCTAGTTGCAAGTCACTCGATTTGAAGAAGCAAAGAGCTTGCTTTCTCTTGTTCTTTCGGATCTCTTTCGGAAGATCAAACCCTCGATGTTCCACACATCTAAACCTTCGAAGTCTTCTTTGCTCAAGGATCCACGCTGATCTTCTCTTTCTCTTCATACCCTCTTTTCTTTGGTTGCTATTTTAACTTGCAAATCAAATTAGATCTATCATTTTAAAGTTAAAATCATAATTAGATCTACTTCCTTTGGCAACGTAAATAGATTCTAGCTCTTTTATAAAGAAGTTTCATATGCAAGCTAGATCTACTATAGAGATTTTTTTTTCTTAGCTTCCTTCTTGTTAAGATCTGAAGGCTAGGATGAAATTTTCATTTTCTAGTATTTAAAAAATTAAATTTTGCAAGATAAGAATGCTTTCTATTGGCTGCACTAAAACTGAGTCAAGATCCACAAAAGGACTTGTCATTTTTGTGTTATTTTGTTAGTTCTTTAAAGAAGTTTGACTTAGAATATTTTTTAGATTTTTTCGGAGATTGTTCAAAGACACTCTTTAAGTATCTTTGAGCATCTTTTGTGTTTGATAGCTTGCTGATTTTTTGCAGGTATAACAAAAAGGAGAAGGAAACTCTGGTTGTTTTGCGAGAAAATGAACCATTGAGAGCTCAACGGAGTTCCCCTTTCACCAAAAAATCTTTTTTATATCAAGTTCTAAGCCTTTGGATCCAAGTTATAAGGACCAAAGTGTACTTCCTCCATCATTGTAAAGATTAATAAAGTTTTGAGGAGGCTCCTAAGAGCCCAGTCCCCATCTCCTCTAGGGGGATTCGCGCTTTACGTGATGTTTTAGTTTTAGCTAGTTTAGCTTCATTTTTCAATTTATTTGTTTCGTTTTATCAAAGGGATAAAAGAAATACTTACCCCACACTCTCCTGAGTATCCTGAAAATGGGAAAGAGATTCGTGGTAGGAATTAATTAGAGAATTTTTCCTTCGTTTCTTTAAATGTTTAAAATAAACCCCCTTGCTCTCCCGAGTACGGTTCACAGATAAGGGCTTGCCCGAGTACTGAACCTGGAAATAGATTGTTGGGTTTGTTTTTCTGTTACCGACCAGGCTGCACCTAGTTGGACTTTCAGTGAGCCGCCAATGACGAACAAGATACTTGTACATATTCAGAGTTCAGAAGTCCTTTCAAGCCTTCATGGCTATTTTATTTTTTGTAACACATGTTCATATCCCCTTGGGAAAATTGTGAAAAATGTCCTAACATTTAATTTTTTATAAAAGGCTCGGCTTCCTACACTTAAGAATCAAGCCGACTAGCCCACAGTGTTTTTTCCCTTGGTTATTATTGGTTGTTGAACAAACGACTAATAATTTCTGAGTTTTTCACTCACACCTCCAAAGTTGGGGTAGTCATCTTGGTGTTTCGGCCTTAGGAGGTTATTAGAGCTTTCGTGTCAGTGTTTTTTCAACATGCTAGGAATTCGAATTGAGTCGTATGGACATGTACTAGGTCCCCCTAGAGTTTCGTCAATTTCCAAGAAAAATAAATTTTTCCGTTTTGTAAGCCATTTTTTAATGGTTTAATTAAAAAACTTCAAAATGTAATAAAAGTCAGATACGGAGTCCGTTTCTAACATGGGGCCACTCATTTTCACACTCAGAGCGTCCTCTTTACCCCGAGGACCACTTTTCACATCAATCGAGCAGTCAGAACACCCCGTGAGGCATTATTTGGCTAAAAGTGCATCAAGATGGCATTTTAATGCTAAATTATGACATATTGGCACTTGGACAAAATATTTAAAAAGTCAAAATTTTGATTTTTAAATGGTTAAATGGTAATGGGGCATGGTGGTCCCCATGAAGGTGACCTTATCACATGAGGAAGGCATGAAAGTTGGGTTAAGTTCGAGGCTACGAGTATATAAGTCTGGGTGACTTCGTATGCACCAAAGGAAGACTCACGCTACACTTTGGGCTTGCAATTGTTTGAGGGTGTGGACCCCCCTATCCACATCACTTTAAAAAAAAAACTTGGCTTATGAAATAATGTACCAAACATTGGTCTTTTGAAAAGGTAAGCGAATAATCATATAAAGGTGACGTCAACTCACGTGGAGGAGCTCACGCTAAAACTTGTGCTTACAATAGCTTGGAGGAGGTCAACCCATTCCACGCCACTTATAAATTTTGTGGCTTATAATATGATTTGCCATTTAAATAAATATGGATCAAAGCACGATTTTAATCTGTCATGTGTGGTAGATCCGTACACATTCGCGTGAGGTTGGTGAGTGCATGCGAATGGAGCACATGAGTGTGGTGAGTTGGCTTGGTTGGTAGAGTGAGGTTGTTTACCTCATCTGAGCTGGCACCTCCTCCATACCAACACTTCAGTTAAAGTAATAATCACCCCATCGATTCTTTAGATTGGTTCAGTTTAGCTCAGTTCAACTCAGTTACACTTCAGGTTGATCTTCAGTGTTGGTGAGGTCCCCCTGGATCTCTCTTTTCCTATTTAAGCAGGTCACTTCTCCATTGTTAGAGATCGAAAGGTGGAACCTCTGCTTATATACATTGTAATAGTTTTCTTGAGTATTGTGAATAAAAGGCTTTGGAGGTAATTTCTGTGTGCGATCTTTGGATGTTTGGATGGAGTTTACTCTACATTAGTGAGGTAACTTGTATTTGTTTTCATGCTCGCAGATGTTTGGGATTAACTTGCTTTCAGAAGGAAATGGTATTTTTGTAAAGATAAAAGGTAATTCTTGATAGGTTAATCTTTTATTGTAAGTCAATGAAGACTAATTGATAAATGTATGATTTCATGTTTGGATATCCATTGTTGTTGTAGTCTTTTTTCATGTTTACACAGATATTTTTAATCCCCATTGCTAGTTTTGAGAATATTTTGTAGGAAGCTAAAGCTGGAGTATTGACGAGTGAATGTGCTCTACCTTTCCTTCAGTAAATTGGAAACGAAAATTTGTCCCTCTAATCTCACCAAGGATGTGTTTTCTCTCCTTTATTTCTTGCTCTACTCTGGGTTCTTTAACTTTTGATCCACAACTTTCTTAAAAGTTTCTTTCAGTTTCAAACGTTTCCATATTAGATCTAGCATTTAAGGTTATTTTAAAGGCAGATCTAATGTCTAAAAGTTTCTAGTTCTAGTCTACTTCAAAGGTACATTTAAAATTCTAGATCTAGTTACTTTTCTCTTTTTTCCGCAAGTTTAAAATTTTGAAAATAAAAAAAGCTTGTTGAAGAAGTTTTGTGCATTTTAAATTTTTATCTAGCATTTTAGTGCTTGAGATTTGCTTGCCATTCTCTTCAAGAGGCAAGCAAATATCCTAAGAAGGCAACCTTACTAGCTTGCCTTAGTTTTTTTTCCTTTTTTTTTCATTCGGTTGTTACTTAGAATTTTTTGGGAAAACTTTGGAAGTTTTCCAAAAGCATTCTTAAAGTGCTTTTGGGCACATTCCACTAATATTTATTGGTTGTTTTTTTCAAGTTTGAGATAAAAGAGAGAGAAACTCTAGCAAATTTTCACAAAATCGACAAAAAAAGAAGACAAACGAAGCTTCCCCTCACATAAAAATAATTCTGTTTACAAGTTGTAAGCCTTTGGATCCCGATTTGAGGACCTGTTGCCCACCTATTTCGACTAGGTGGCAACTCCATGTACACGAAGTTGTACATAATTGTACCTTAGAAAAATCTGAGGATTTTTCACTTCTGCAGGGCTATTGCCCCTTTGTAAAACGAAATCTCCGC
>LPNX010537830.1:0-134524 GCA_001517045.1 Pseudotsuga menziesii | reverse complement strand
ACACTGAGCACGAACTTGGACCCCACGTACCTTGTGTATATCAGGGACCCCATAGGAATCCTAAAACCAACCTGTTGGACGTCTAATCGCTATTGTGCACCGCAAACAACATTTGGGAAGATTACTCTTCACACATTTCAGGGGTAGAGTGGTGTCACGTGTGGCCAGGGGTATGGTTGAGCCTCCTTGTTTAGTGCTTTGAAATATTGGGCCGAGCATCATTGTTGGACTCCACAAGTCGTTAGAAGGGCTATAGCAATTAGATAATTTTGATTGACTATAAGTTTGCGTTTGGGGATTTTTACTCTATGAAGTCTATATTGTCTATTTTATTTTGCAAGTACTTTCTTTGTATCATTGATTTTTATAGTATTGATTATTGGATACTGAAGTTGTGTTTTTTAATTTTATATTACATTGAATATCTTAAGTAGTCACCTTTAAAAATAAAAGTGTAGCTAGGCATGTATTTGGGGATAGATAGGTCATCTCTATAGCCTTAGAAAAAGCTTGGCTGGGGTCTCTCCCTTGGTTAGTCTGAGCTCGTTTACTGTTGGGCCTGGGAAACCTAAAAGATGATTCCCTTTTGGTAATGACATGTTGGGTTGGGAATCCACAATTGTGCCAGTTTAGCAGCTGATTCACTTGCCAATTTTGGTGCTGCTAGGTTGTGCATCAACAGGCCCAACCTTGTTCTCTCTCCTGTTTTGTTGGGGCCATGTTCTATTTGTTTATCTGTTCACCAAGTTTGATCTTTAATTTTATTTGTTTGATTGCACTCCCAAGGTCATTCCAACATTTTACACACTAGGGATCCCTTCTGCATCCTGCTTTGAGGTTTCTTGTTCTCTTCTCTTGTATGTTGATCTCCATGAAAAACTGAGCTACCCCCACCAGTCTGTTTTTTGAGTGTTGATACTGCCTGAAAGATTGATCCAATCATTGTTTGTAGTTCTTGAACCTGGAACATATCGAGGAGATGTTGAAATATGATCCAAACTGACATCTTCATGGATTTGGATTTTTATGTGAGAACAGTAGTGATCATCTTTGAAGGAATGGTTCACTATTTCTTAAAATCCAGTCATCTGAAAAGACTTACTACATGTCCCATTTCACAATGAGGGTTGTTGCTTGTATGTTAACACATTTCCTATACTTCATTCACTGGCACTTACAACACTGTTGAAATGTTTTGGTTAAAAAATCCTACTTGGTATATCTTGGACTCTGTCCAAGTGAATTTGCCAAGAGATTGTGCTCTCAGGGGGTTCTTGGTTTCTCGGATTTTTGGCCAATAGGTGTATGGATGTAAAACACTCCTGAACATTCATGCAAAAGAGCAACAGGTTCTTCTGAGAGCCTCAATCTGTCTGCCTTGTGCAAATCCTGTCTCTCAGACTATCCTCTTATCATGTGTTTTGGGACCTTCGTGCCTCTGAACCAGCCTACTCCTCTTGACCCACCTTGGAAGGGGCTGCAACTGACCTGTTGCTAAAATCTCAAATGGACCAGTCCACCTAAACCCTAAATGTGGAATATTTACCATTTTTTTTACTGCCTACATTATTATTTACATTTGTGCCTACATATAAAGCTCATATAAAGCCCCCCATAAACACTTGCGACAAATATAACTGCTCTGCATGGGGTGCTCAATACTGTGATTATTTCTTGAATCTTAAGACTCAATTTTGCTTTTATTGAAAGTTTCATGTTTTCTGATTGATTTGTTTATCACAGATGATTCATATGTTGCTATGGTACAAGTAAAGATAATTATTCCACAATATTGGGTTTAGGATGCAGTGACTGATTGCTAGTGATGGCAGAGGCCAGGAATGGTGATGTGAAGAGGGCAGCTTCTAGTAAATGCTCTAATGGATATCAATTTGATGTGGATGCTTTTAGTAAAAGGCTACAAGCATTTTATGCAAATTGGAGAGACCATAAACAGGAGCCTTGGGGAGGTGCGGAAGCAATTGCGGTGGCCAATCCTCCAACATGTGAAGACTTCAGGTATTTGAAATCATCTTCTCTACAAACATGGCTGCTTGGGTACGAATTTCCAGAGACCATTATGATGTTTATGGAAGGAAAAATTCATTTCCTGTGTAGTCAGGAGAACGCAGCCGTGCTTGAATATTTGAAAAAGGTCTCTCCAAATTCCTTTTGCATTGATATCTTGTTACATGTAAAGCCAAAGAATAATGATGGGAGTTCCCAGATGCAGGAAATATTCCAATCAGTTAAGGCACAGTGCACTGTGGATCCTCCAGTTGTTGGTTGGATAGCAAAAGAGGCTCCAGAAGGATCACTTTTGGAAAAATGGGGAGAAGCATTGAAAGATACAGGATTTCATCTTACTCCAAGCAGAACTGGGTAAATAATAATTTGATAACCTGCAAATACACAGAAAATTGTTGTTCTCAGCACTATGTTAGACCTGAGTATGGAATATGTTTTCACATCTTTCTCTGGCATGAAAAGATATAGCTTGTTGAGCATCCTGTAGTCCTATAGTAGCAGCCTATTGGAAGATGATAGTCCCCTGTTTCCAGATCATATTGCAGTATAAAAAAAGACTAGAGTTTTTTTTACTTCGGCATATAAATCATGAGACAGCCTAAGCACAGTTCTTAGGGTTCCCACGAGCATGCCATTACATTGTAAGCAGTTATCTTACCCTGCATACTTATACTTATTCTTTGGCATTGGAATCCTATAGCATATTGTTTCATTTGATTGCAGCAAGAAAGGAACAATCAACAATATCTAGATTGCTTGCCAGTGCTCACAGGAACTCAATCCTGCATGCTGCCAATCAATTTTTTGACAATGGTGGTGATCAGCACTTATTTTCAGGCAAATTCGTTTTAAAGGGAGAAAAATTGCTGAAGATTTCATTCACGGGCTGAGTAGCAAATAACACAGGCCGGAGATCACATAGTGAATATTTGATGGGCCATGGCTAAATTTTATCATGAGAATGGAGCGTCTTGACCTGGTTTCCCTTGGTTGTTGGATCGATCCACCTTGGCCTCAATTCTTTATCCATGATAAAGCTTGCACGTAAACCTGCAAATAAATAATGAAGAATGCGGCAACGAGACCAGTTGGGCCTGCCTGCTATAACATTTTTTGGACATATATTTGATGCACCTTCAAAGACTCTCTTTGAGGTATTGTGTGAAGGAGAAATAGCACTTGTTAAAAATGCAACTGAAAATTCCATTCATAATTTCATACACCTGAAGCATTTCGAGTTCTTGTGCCCCATATTCATACTGGGGTTCACCCTGTTCGTGTACAGGCCTCGATTTGCTGGTTGCATAAGCTGGCAACGGCTGCAACTATTTTTTTTTTTTTAAATTTCACCCACCGTCGATATAGCGACGGAAAGGCGTTGCTATAGCGACGGGCGTCCGTGGATATAACGACGGGAGTCCGTGGATATAGAGACGGGAAGTCCGTGGATATAGCGATGGGAGTACATGGATATAGCGACGGGAAGTCCATGTATATAGCGACGGGGGTCCGTGGATATAGCGACGACAGTCCGTGGATATAGCGACGGAAGTGCGTGGCTATAGAGACGACTTGGATCTCCATTTTTTAAAAACCTTTATACAGAGCGTGGCTATAGCAAGGGAAAGGGTCGTCGCTCTTGCGACGCAAATTAGGGTTCGTCGCTATTGCGACGAAATAGTTTCCACGGAGAAAAAACACTTAGACGTGGCAATATCCACGCTTTTCTGTGGATATTGCCACATTTTTTCTGTGGCAAAATTGATCACATGTACTAGTGTTTCATTGGCTGAGAGGCCAAATACTGATGGTGGAGGTTTATGCTTATGATGGGGTAGATTTCAGGGATGACCCTAATCTTCCACTACCAGAGGGAGATCAGTGGGAAGACTGAGGTAAGAAACATATCACTATACATGTTTTTTTTGTTTTTTATTTCATATTTTATTTTTATGATGTAATGTTGAGACATACACAAATGTTTTGTGCAGACATAGGTCCTTTTCATCCGGCAGGAGCTTCACCTATAGAGAGGTGAGTGGTAGTTAGAGATATGGTTGTCAGGAATGCTGAGGGAAATGAGGAACTCCAGGAGATCGAGGAGAACCTCTAGTGACTGACTATATGAATACCTGACATTTCTATTGATGATCTTCCCAGGCACTAGTAGAACCATACTACAAGAGTTTCAGGACATTTTGGGAGATTACTCCGTCGAGTGGATCGGGCCGTGATGTGCTATCATGAGCACGAGGGTTATTCCATAGTGGCTCCCTCATTTTCGTACTATATCTACACTGAAATATTTGAAGCTTCAATTTTTTCCTTATTTATAGATGTGTGTTGAAATGTGCTATGTGAATGAATGCCTACCTATGTATCTATGTGATTCAATGCATGATGTTGATGTTAAAATGAATTTAAATATGAGCAAGATACCAATACAAGAGAAAATTTGTTAAGGAATCTGCCATAGTATTTAAATGTCCTGGGATATGCTGATAAGAAACCTGCTCAAAATACCTTTCCAAAAGGATAACTCTTCAGAACGTACGAAGGAGTAGGGGGTTCTGGATGGTGTAGACTCAGCTTAACTGATGTACTACCAACTTTGAGTCTAGATAAAACCTAATCTGACTTACATGATTATCTAGGGCTTCAGTCAAAAAACCAATCACTGCATGATACTCTGCAAGGTTGTTTGTTGTGGGGCCCAAACAAGTTCCTCCTGAACTGACCAGATCACCGGTAGGAGAGTACAATACCCAGGCTGCTGATGCAATATTTAAGGTGTAATTATTAGAACCATCCGCGAAACTGAGGTAGGTAGTCATCTGCTCATTTTAAACATAGGACTACATAAGTAGGTTTGTGAAGGACACATCTTACATTCACACTAAATCCACACTTCAAAAAACAAACAACACTCTATAAACAATATATACAAGAAACCTATGCTAGATGTCCTAGGAATATTATCTTTTAAGGTAGAGCCCATTGTGAGGCTCTCCCAAGGGTATCCCATCGTAATCTATCAACTCATAGGCCCCTTTCTCTAAGACACGACTTACAATGTAAGGCCAATTCCACATAGATTCCAGCTTTCTAGCTCCCAACTTGTCGTGTTTCTAGTCATAAATCAAGGCTAGGTCACCTTTGTTGAAAGAGCGATGTTGAATGGATCTATCATATTAAGCTTTCATTCATCATTTGTGCACCTCATTTGCTAAGGTAGCATTGCGACGAGTTTCATCAAGCTTGTTTAGATACAAGAAACGTTCTTCTTTGGGAGTGGTGTTGGGTAATATTTCCACAATGAGTTTCAGGGAAGGTATTTCACACTCTATAGGAAGAGTAGCCTCTAGTCCGTACATCAACTAAAATGGTGTAAAACCATTGGATGTCTTGACGGTGGTTTGGTAGGTCCATAATGCAGAAAATAGTTGTAAATTCCAGTTAGAATTGTCTTGTCCTACCATCTGTTGAAGCATGGTTTGTAAGACTTTATTGATAGCTTCATCCTAGCCAATGGCATGTGAATAGTAGGGCATAGAGTTGTCATGGAGAAGCCCTAACTGAGCACTTAATTTTGACATTATATTATTCTAAAAGTGTGAACCGTGACCAGTCACAATGGCCCTAGGGATCCTGAATCTGGTGATGATACATTTGAATAGAAAAAGAGCAGCTGTTTTTCCATCCTCGACATAAGTAGGCATAGCTTCAACCCATTTAGTGAAATAGTAAATGACCACAATAATGTAACCATGGCCCCCAGCTGAGGTAGGTCTACAATGTATGAAGTAAATGCCCCATTTTGAAAAGGGACCAACTGCGATGACATGATTCAATAGAGTGGGATGGGTGCACTTTTTTTTTATGTAAACAACTGACAAGGTGGGAATTTCTTGATGGCCTCTATGAAATATTTAAATATCGAGGGAAAAAAATACCCACTGCGTAGGTTTTTCTAGGTAGTAGCCATCCCAGAAAGATGACTGCCACAAGATCGAGAGTGGTAATCATTCAAAACAATCTCAGCCTCTTTGTGAGTTAAACAATGTTGTAATACCAAATCCATGCCCCGACGGTATAGGGTATCATTAATGAAAAGGTAATATTTTGTGTGATGGAAGATGTGATGACGTTTATGAAGATGTGATGACGTTTATCAAGGGTTGTATTGGGATGAAACCATTTTGTTTGGAGAGAGAGAATTAAATCTCCATACAAAGGTTCATACGCACTAATGAGGAACAAGGACTCATCGGGCAATGAATTGATGGGTGCTGTTCCCTCACTAATATGGGGAAGATCACACATAAGCTCAATGAATACACGAGACATCTTATAACTGGATTTCACAAATTCCAATTCAAACTCCTGGAGAATTGCAATCCAATGAGAGTATTTTTACCCAAGCACTTGATGAGTAAAGATGTAATACATGGGGGGAAGAATATGCATATACCGTGGTCGTTCGAAGAAAGATGCAGTGACAAAAATTCTGGACCACGATGAATGTGACTAGAGCTAGTTTCTCCACATGTGAGTAGCGTGTTTTAGAGTCCAAAATATTCTTACTCAGATAGTAGCAAATGTTCATGATTGTGGTCATCTGTTTGAACCAAAACCATGCTGATGGTAGATAGGGATGCAACAACATATAGGGAATAATCCTTAGTATAATTGTGTGGTTGAAAAATAGGTGCATGCATGATGGCATGTTTGAGAGTATTGAACACGTGCTACGTCAGGTCATCCCAAACAAAGGGGTATCCTTCTTTAGTAAACACATTTAGGTATTTCAGAGGGTAACTTAACCGGGATATCTAACCATGAGGGATTGTGGTGGATAGGGTAGTTGATTAATATGGAAAAATCTGACAGATCTAAGGTAACTAGAAATGGTAATTGTTTATTAGGCTGGGGGTACTGGTAATACTGATACGACATACGTGGACCAGTAGGGCCATAAGAATATTAATAAATGGGCATATCTGACATTCCCATAACCAGTTGGTTAGGTGGTTGGTTTCTGAATGATCTTCTTGAGGGTCTTCTAGGTGGTGGTATGCCCGAGGGAGGTGGGCCTCTAGGTGGTGGGCCTCCAAGTTATGGGCCTCTAGGTGGACCTCCAGGAAGTGGTCCTCCAAATGGTGGTCCTCTAGGTGGACCTCTAGAAGGTGGTCCTCCAGGTGTACCTACAAAAGGTGGTCCTCCAAAACTCCCAACAGTATTTATAAATGGTCCTCTAGGCATAGGGATATTTGACTAATTAGGTTTCCCCCATGGGATGTAAGAATTTCTAGGGTAGGGCATCACGAGATAAAAAACCCCTAACGATGCAGGTTGATAATTTTGATGGACTGTCAAAACCCCCAATTTTCACAAAAAATTAAAATTTTGAGTTAACAATAAATGCTAAAACCTGCGGTTTATTAACAGCTAACAGTTGGCATAAAAGAAACAGTTAAGTAATTAGTTTCACTAAATTCTAAAACAACTTAATAGTTTATTTTTCGTAGCAAGAATAAAATCTTTTTGTGTGCTATTTGCTTCAGTTTACTGATTAGTTCTTTTGTGTCAGTAGGTGGAATCTACTTTTGAATCCGAGGCTTACTTAGCATTCGTGCTAGCGCAGATGAATACTGTTTCTTACAGGTTTACAGGTATGATCGATCGAGTATATTTTAAAATATCTTTTAGTGTTAGCAGTCTTTTGTTCACAATTTAAAAAGCTTAGTAAAAATAAGCTGCTAAACTCTAGACGGCTTCCGTAAGGTAAAACCATTTGGTCTTCATCAGTTTTTGAAGTAAACAAGTTCAGAAGTAAGTAACGACAGTATACCATGTTTACGACTCTAAACAATAGAATCTCAGTTACAATTATTTCTACTTTTGTTTATGTAATTTATAATGTTATAAGGATCATTTTTATCAGCATTTAAATATTACTACAATATCTTGATTGAATAGCAATTATTCCAAGATTCGAATCTGCCATAAACCTACAGTCTGATAAAATTAGGCAGTGTCAGTTTGATTATATAAGCTACAAGTCAACAAACCTTCCTTCATAAGGTCATTGTTTACCTATACTTTAATTTTCATATTAAACCCTGAGGTTCTAATAACTTTTGGACTCAAAAGATTTATTCCTAATTTACTTATCTTGCTTAGTTTTATAACTACTTATTACTAAATTCTCCTGGTGAATTTTTTAGTAATTTCCTATTTGAGTCGTAACTTGAAATTCATCAACATATTGTTGCTATGAAATGTGTAGCAAAATTCCATAGCAATACTCTTACGATAAGTTTTTCTTATCACTTCACAGTTCTGTCATTATTGAGTGGTTAGATTTTGTGAGTCTCATAGACATGCATAACTATTGTTTGATAGACATTTAGTCTATACTTAGTTTATAATAACCATGTATTCAAATTACAATTTGTAATCCTTTGTACTAATTGCACTATAATAACCTTATGATTGATAATAATGTTATTGCAAGAGATTTTACCAAATATAATTATAGTTTTATTATAAAGAAAACTATAGTTCTTTATTAGTTAATAAGAACTCTACCAATACCATCTAGGTCTCCTATCTATTGGAAAGATAATTTGATCTTCATATATATTAATTAACATGCATGAATTGATTACTAAATTACAATATAAACCTCATTTAACAATAATTTAATCCACCATTCCAATTGTAATTGCAACATTGTAATACATATGGTTTATAATGAAAACGGGTCTTATGCAAGGTTGATTATCAGGCTTCTTAACAAGGTTTAAGTGTCCCCACGAGGGATCAACGTGTTCAAATAATGTTGATCGTTTATCTCCTTACATTAGCAAATGATATGGTACAAATTATTATCAATGTCATGGCAATTATTGGGATTATACTATGGTTTTGAAATCTCGTTCCAATGATTAATAGTTGGTTTTGGCTCTACACAGGCACCATAGTTTTTGACCTAGTGCGTGTTTGATTATTGGATACCACATGGCTATCTCCTGACCATGCGTCGGGAATATATAATATTGCTTTTGACCTAACCCTTATCATTGTTTCTTTGCAGTCTGTGCTAGCCTTGAGGCTGCTCGGCTTGGCCTTTCCATGGTGGCCGTCATTCTTCCTCGTTCTGGTTGTCTTGAGCCTTGATGTAATGCTGCAAGTGTTGCTAGCATATGGTTTGGAAGCCATTATCCATGGCTAGGTTCTTATTCTGCTCATAGTGGAGAGATTCGATACCCTTAGCTCGCAGCCTATGCAATCTTCATTCGCTGTCTTGTAGCTCCCATTGTGCTTCAGTATTTAGTTACTGTTCTTGTGGCTCGTCGTTGGGTGAGATATACCCTTGCATGCTGTGAAGTGAAACCTATAGGTGACAGTGCTCATTGAGGCTGCTCACTATTCTCTTCTGGCAGGTAAATGAATGGCTCGGTTTCAAACTTCATTGTTAATTTCTTTAAGCTGTTAAAATAGTTTATATTAGTATATTTATTTAACTGTAATTATTACTTTGCTTACAGGTACTCGCTGCTGTTAAGCTTGTTTGAAAGAAGAAAATACAACTCCTTGCAAAGGCCGTGGCTCATGGTTCAAACTCAGGTAAGCCCCGTGGTCTGAAGGATGGATTCTCACTTTGTTAGTGTTAGGGAGGTCGTTGGACTCACCCAGGGTTTTGGAAACCCCCTCTCATCTTGTCACTGGTTATGTTAATGTTTTTAATATTGTTATAGTCTGTTGTGGTCAAACTTAAATCCAAACCCTCATTAGGGTGGACTTAATTTGTATTGTGCACTGTGCTTAGTCGAAGCTTTGGCTTCGCAGCTGGATTTAAGTTTGTAAATTTTGATAATGGTAGTACAGTGGTAAACTTGTTTTGGTTGGTGAGAGTTTATACTCTACTCTGTGTAATTCTAGGGTTTTTACCCTTCCTAAATAATAATGAAGTTATAAACTCACTTGAGTATTTTGTAAGGGTTTTATAAATTAAATTTTAAGGCTGATACTTACAGCCATGACATAAATCTTGTTTGTTTTGATGGAAGTCACGGGTTAGGGTTTGACCTGTAAAAACCCTTGTTTGGTTTATACTAATCTTATGATAATAATTACATTGTTTCTCTATTTTATTCTATCTGTCCTTAAAGGACTGTGAGTAGATTATTAGACTATTTAATGATGGTTCCATAATTGTTATAAATTTGGTTGTTATGTCTGTGCTTGTAATTTTATAGTTTTAAGGGTTTGAGCCCCGACATTTATTTCTATAGATGTATGCTGTTATTAAAAGTCTGTGTTTCTCTTGTAAATGCATTTATACAAGTTAATTAGTAATGCAGTTTATTTTTGTGCATAACAATTTTAGTTAGTAGTTTTAAAAGAACTACCCTATGTATAACCTAGGTTACTACAATATTTTAAATATTTATAAATTACGCTTAGAATATGAGCTAGGGTTTACTCCCTTTTAAATTTAATAGAATATAAATTCCTGTGTTATTATCTTTTAAATTTTATTACTGTTGTACAGTTTTTCTTCAATTTGTTTTTATGAATTAATATTTCATAAATATCACTGTTTAAGGATAATAATAATATTATTTGTAGTTATGATATTATTATCTGTGTATAATATCTCTTCTTAAGTTTATGTTGGTTTTTATTTGTATAATGACTATGACTAAGAGCAGTCTGTAATATTTGTGTTATTTAATACCATTGTTTCTGTAGACTAACTGAAAGAATATAAGAACTTTCTTACATGTCAGTATTCTTTACATTTATACTATCTGCAAAAGTATAAGGATAGTATCTTATAATATTAACTAAAACCTAAGTCACTACTATCCTTTAGCTATTAAAGCTAAGAAAGGAATACTGTAACATTTATCATAATCTTAACTATAGTTCAGATAGATGCAGAAAGATTAGTTGTCACTTAAGGAAAAAGATAAACTATCTGTATTATTTTTACCTCTTTTCTTAACATAAATGGTAACTTTCAACTGATCATACTAATTTTTCTACTTCAATGTAAAAGTACAGTTTATAGAAATAGAAACTGTGTAGAAAATAATTTATATAGTTAAACATACTAATGTCTATCAGTAATATGAGTCTTGTTCTGTACTAACTTGCTATTTACACAGTCTATTTCTGACAACATCTCTACAAAACAATTTCATCTACTTTCTAGAAAACAACTATCTACTGAGAAGTAACATTTCATTACTCTGGAAACATAAATATTCGTTTCATTCATATTCCTATCATACTTCATTTAATTAAACACACTGCCTCTGCTAGAGTACGATCTGGATTACTCCAGATGGGGAAAAACACAGGTAGGATTTATCTTTCATCACAGTACAGATTCAACCTTGAAACAACTAAGAGATTTCAACACAACATAACCTATAATTTTTTATTAATTGCTCACACACAGATATAAACTATAACACAGAAATTTAAAAGATAATGGAACCTGTCTTTAAAGCTGGACGACAACAACAATCGGAGGCCGTTCCTCCCTACCAACTCCTGGAGAGCACTCAAACAACGATTTCTCAGGACCCCCGAGTCTGTTCTGGTCTCCTTGGCTAGAACTAGGTGGAGCAATCAACAAAATACTAGTCCTGAGACTCAATACCAACTCTGCATACTGCAGTAAGATATTTCAGCTACAAAGCTGTACTAGATCAACTTCTTGCAGTTTACCCCTCAAATACCTTCCTTCCAATTTTCCTTTCCCAATGAATTCCTTGAAATGAATTCACCTGGATGATTCTTCTCTTGGAATGAGCAGCCTCAGCTCTCTACATTGGGCACTTTTATTAAGATTGACTAGGTATTTTTGGGTTAGTTGTCATTAATTGAGCCACCTGCTCTGATCCCACTTTCTTGGGGGATCATGACCCCAAATGTAGGGAGGTTGCCACCTACAACATAGGAAGTGTTTGAGGATGCTGCCACTTGTCTTTTTGCTCTCCACCTAGTTACCTCCACCAACTTGACCAGTAACACTCTTTTTAACAGCTCTCCCAAGCTATTGTCTCCACTTTTATTTATTTAAAACTAAAATATTCAGAATTACATTCCAAATATTTTGACTTTGCCGAGTCATCAGTTTCAACTTAGCATTAAATTTAACATAATGTCTTGGAATCAAATAAAAATAAGATAACATTATTTTACAAAATTGGGGCATGTGACATGGACCATAGGTGGTTGATTTTTTGGGTAGGTATAAACCCAAGAAGCCTGACTAACGATGGGTTGAACCCATGAAGGTTGTCCCAAGATGTAAGAGGGAATAACCATGTTGGTGTTCGTAGGAGGAGTACTAACTACTTGTTGTCCTACCACTAGGATTTTCCTCATGATAGAAATGGTTCCCTTAGTAGGTAAAAAAACTTGGGTTGGGGGTTTTCCCCTAGGTACATAAGCTACTAGGGAGTTAGAAACCGATGGCGGAATCTGGGCGGGAAGGGTAGAAATGGAGGGTTGACCTGGATCATGAATAACCATGTTTTGAGCCGGTGACCCTGAGTTAAGAGCCACATGTGATGGTGAAAGGGCATGGTATCTAGGTGAGTTTATTTCTAAATGAAGGTGTAGAGGAGAAATACTTCTCCTCTTTATATTTTCTCCTAGGTTATGCAAATGATCAATATTTTCCTGTACTATTTTGAAGAATTCTTCATTCAACGGAGATTCTCGAATGGGGGTAAAATAGGATGGTTGAGTAGTCCCATACTCAGAAATTGCCTGTCCTAGAGAAGTTTCCCAAAAAGGAGCAACTGGACCAAACTCTACTACCACAATATCATCTCACAGGTGATTGAACACCCAATATGGTGCACTAGGATGACCTTCTGGTTGAAAATGAAAATGGGTGTCTTCTGTAGAAGGTTGTTGAAATATGACAAGGCTTTGAAAGGAGGAAATTTCTTCCCCATATTTAATGGTTGGAACTCCTTCTAGATGTGAATCACCCGTAGATGTTTGGTCCATGGTTTCACCTTTGCTTCCTTACATGGCAGGATGAGAGTTAGGTGGTAAACCCTGCAACCTGCAAGATCGTCTTACAAGTAGGTCAACCTGGGTGCTGGCCGAATATTTCTACTCTAAATATCTATACAAGGAAGAGATCACACATAAACAATCCTATGCAGGATAAGGTTATAACAAAAATTAAATGATAGGAGGGGTTGGTGAAATCGAGTTCCTCACTATGATTTTCAAGTTATCACAACTCGTGATATACCGCAAGGTCCAACAAATAACCACGGCAAGGAGGATTGAGACCGTACCCTTGCCTGAATACTTGAATACCTGGATGACACATGTGTAGTATCTCTTCGAGTGTGTTTCTCGAGGTGTTGCTCCAACAAGAAGACCAAAAGGATTTTCTCAGTTGGTTTGGGTATCCTAGAGGGGTCTCCTGATATACACTATGTACGTGGGAGCTCAAATCCGTATTAGTGCTGTCTAATGCACAACCGTTTGATAGGGGACTTCCTATATACAACTAAGTACATGAAGTACCTATCGATATACCTCAAGGGTAGTGAAAGGTCATTCGATATACCAGTAGTACATGGAAGAACCACACGATCCCTGGGATGTAGTATAGGAAAATAACGATAGCTCCTATGTTTTAAAACGCTAGAACACGTCTCTATCCTATCACTCAAATTACTAAAAAAATTAACCTAAGCTACCGTTGATTTTATCTTGATGGTTAGTGGATGTTTATGGAATGTGGATCAAGATGCAATGCTATGATCTAGATGCAACACAACTCTTCTCTTCAATGAATGCTACTTAGAGTAAGGGAGAAACTTTTCTTTTCTAAAGAAAAGATACTGTGTCACTTTCAACGATTTAACTTCAATTTTTTTCAACAAATATCTGAACACACTAGAATTTCCAACATTAGGCCTAAAATATCTCTTGAAAGGAGAAATAAATAACAAATTTTAATGTCTAAAATCCTATGCTCTCTCAATCAAAGGTATATAAATAAATATTCTTGTAACTACTCAAGCAATTCAGGAGTAATAAAAAACAAAATAAGCCAACAATTTTTGTTTTTTATATGATTTGAAAAAGAAAGGGAGTTAAAAGAATATACATAACTAACTATAAAGAAACTATAGATCTTCTTTACTACAGACCTAAGATCACTTTCAGAGAATTGATTAAGAAAACCATGATCCCAAAACTACAATTCACACACAATTTCTTCAATTTCTAAGCTTCCTATCAATGAAAATTTCAAGATCTGAACTTGAGAAGGGAGATCAGATTACCAGACTATCAGACTTAATAGCAAGACATAATACAAATCAACAATCAATCAAGGAGAAACAAAAATTTTCAAAAAAAAGATATAAGACAGGGAATGGCTTACCTTGATGCACTATGAGAGGCTCCACTAGGGTTTTAGGAGGGTTTCGACGCATGTATAATGGGTAAAGCCTCCATTGACGCTCAATGCAGTCAATGAATAGGATTCAACCACGCTACTTGTCAGAATTAAAAAGGCGTCAGAGTATGGTCGGCACTTTGTTAAGGCTATCCGAGGGTGCTAGCGAATCCTCATACTTGAAAAGCCAGTAACCTGCTAAAGAAACCAATTATGGATCAAGTCGAAATAATAGTGAGGAAAAACACACATCACAAGGGGAAATTGAAAGGATGGTAAGGTGGATCACTCACCTTAAAAACTCAAATGAGTTAAGCAAACAAGAATCACAATTTTTCAAGCAAAATGTAATAAAAAATATTACATCTAGCTGGATCGACTCCAGATCTGATCGAATCTATCCCAGATATGAATAGATCTATTTTCCAGAAAGGTCACCAATTTTGTTTGTAGGAATACTTTAACCAATGCGAAAACTGCTTGTTCCTCTAGACTGCATGGTACAAGTCTAGAACAAAAAGACACAACACATATCCTTTCCCTAGATAATTGATTTACTTGAGTAAAAAACTCTCTTACCATAGATCAGGAGGTTTGTCCTTGTTGCACTGATCTTAATGATATCTACTATACCTGCAAAGAAACAAAAGAAACAAGACAAGGGATGAGAGTAACAAGAAAAATAAAAAGTCTATATTAGTGATCAAGGAATCTAATAATAAATGATTAATATTGACATAAATCATGTATGGGAAAGGGAAACACTTTTGTACTAAAATATGAAAAGAGAAAGCTACAGCCAAATCCTTGATGTCAATAACTTTGTCTCCACAAGGTCCTTGACACACTCACACAACTCTCAACTAGTACAAACTCTTGCTCACTATTTTGTCTATTTTTCCTCAATACCAGACTTCAATCCAACAACATAAGGATGCTCTTCTTAGTCTCTCACATGATCCATGAAGCTTTCTTTTATAGGCCAAGGGAAGCCCAAATGAGTTGAGATATTTTGGGAAGAGGATAGGGAATGATCCCTATGGGAAAGGAGGTCAAGTGCCAACTCTCCCATATGTATAGGATCATCTTCCATGAGAGATTTTTCTTGGAAGCTTCTCGAAACTTCCAATTTTTTCCTTTTTAAGCTTGCTAGTACTCCTTTCAATAAGGGTAAGTTCATCGATGCACCTTGTAGTGAAGGAAAGGGCACTACTGGTGCCTACTGCCAATGTGCAACAAGAGATAGAAATGGATGCACTCTGTGTAAGAAGACAAAGTGCGCCAGCCTAGCTAGGAGTGGAGCAAAAATGATCCAAAAGAGTTCTTGGCTAGTAATTTTGAGGGATTGAATCATTGGTACATATTTTAGGTGCAACACTAGCATCCTAGCGGCCTTCTTCTTCGAGTGAGTACCTATATTGAGCCCCAAGGTATTAATCCTCCATCCACATCCACGTGAGGCTATGCTCAAAAGGTGGGGAGATGTCTTTGTTCGGTAGGGTGGAGGTGAGTTCCAAAGAGCCTACGATGATGAGTTCTATGTGTGGTGGAGAAAATAGGTACTTTCCTTTGAGTAGTTTCCTTATGCTGACTAGAATTCTGTGGTGACCCTGAGCTTGTGCTCCCCCCTAGAGAGGCATGGGGAGAGAGAGGCATGTCTTTTACTTTTCAAATATTTGATTTTTTTCTAAATAAGTATATATAGATGCACATAATATACAATTCTGAGCCATGCTTGTGTGATGCAGATGTTGGACCTATCTGGTTGGGTGGACATCCTAGGACCTTTGTTCGACTAGTTAATGGAGGTGGTGGTGAGGCCATGCTCCGCGTTGTAGAAGGAAAGTTGGCTTGACTTACTCATGATATTCTGACTTTGAGGATGGAGAGGATTCCCATTGATATGCATGAGCATGTAGTGGGGGTGCCTCCTTCATGGTTACACCTTATTAGGAAGTTGTCTAGGGCCATCATGTGCTTTTGAGAGGCTGTTGCAGAGGCAACTACAAAGTCTCCATAGTTTCTTAGCATTTAGAGGGACTGTGATCTTGTTTTTGTATTTTTTTGTACTTATTGTTGCATATTTTTGGACAAGGACTCGATTTATATGGATGTATTTCACACACACACACACACACACACATTTAAAAGTGGTTCACCATGGAAGCCCAATTTTACACCATGGCTACATCCACTTGGGAAAATATCTTATACTCACTAGGAAAATATACATGAACTTGGGCATCATTAATTACGATAAACAACTCACCAATCTAATATTTCATTTCATACAAGGGCTCCCAAGGAGCAAATGTCCCCAGTTATATTTGAACCTGGGTGGGGAGCGCAACAACCAAATCTCCCAACCACCCAAGCTACGCCCAATGGAATTGACACACACACACACACACATACATATATGTATATGAAGACTTATTTACACGTGTTTCTATTTTTTTATTTGAATATTTTTACAATGTATGTGAAGAATGCAAATCTAAGATATAATTTGCATATAAGTCAGTTAATCTATTTTGATTCATTGGAATATGCTTATATGTGATGTAAATAAATTGTCTTTCTAGTAATCTAACTCATAGGAACTGACACAGTAGTGTAGGATGTCTCACCTGATATTCTCCATTAAGCTGATAGATTACTTACTAGGAGTCAAGTCTGACCTCCATACACGTAATGTCATATAGAGCGACATTTCTTAGTAGCTCAATGACTACAATGCATTCAACCATATTATTATTTGCGGACCTAAACAAGCACCTTGTGGGGTGACTAGTTGTCCTGTAGGTGTATATATTACCCATGCGGCTGAAGCCAGGTTATAAGTGTGACAACTTGCATTATTAGTGAATCCTATAAAATTCTCCATCGACATATGATATAACACCATATTTACATGAGAAACACTAACAAGTAATAACTAATTACAAAGTTATAAATATATCCATAAGAAAAAACACATAGCCTAAGCATAATACTTTTTCAAGTAGATCCCATTTCGGGGCTCATGCAACTTATTACCATCACAATCCACTAGTTCATAAGAACCATTATTCAAGACTTTAGACACAACATACGAACCTAAACACATGTATTTAAACTTTCCTTATCTGGGTCATAAACCAAGACAAGTTCTCCTTCAGAGAAAACCCTAGGTTTTACAACTCTGTCGTACTGGTTTTTAACCTGTGCCTTGTGTGCTTAATTTGTTTTTAGTGCATCTCTACATTGTTCATTTATGTGTTCTAGAAGAAACAACCATTCTTCTATGTCATAAGTGTATTTACCCCTATAAAATGTGAAATTTCATCATTAAAAATCAGAGTGCATATATAGGGGTAACTACTTCCACCCCATGAACGAGGTTGAAAGGGGAGAACCCCATGGTAGTCTTGAAAGATGGTGGGCCCTAAATAACCAGCACATAACATTTTCTGGGCCTTTTCTAACCCAGATAAATGACCTCCACATGCTCCACTATGAGAATCATTTAGGACAAATTCCGCCTCCTCATGAGTGAAGCAACGACGTAGAATAGAATCTACCCCTATTCTATACAAATATTTGCGATAATGAGGTATTTTTTTGCATTTAATCGTAACTTCGATCACTCTTCTTGTGAAAAAGTTACCTGACATTTCAAAGTCTAGATATATATCAAAATATCTCCATACCAAGGGTCATCGGTTCAAGTTAAGAATATGTGTTCGTTAAACAACAATTCATCCTCTCTCATTATACTCTCATCACTTGGGAACTCAGAGATAAGTTTCTCTAATAATAAGGATTTTTTGATTTAGCGGACTGAAAATCTAAGTCAAAATCCTAGAGTATGACAATCCATTTATTAAATTTTCCTCCAACAATCCGTTTAGATAGAACATATTGAAATGGATTTACATACGCAACCCCAGTAGTTGTCTTGAGTAATATGTAGTGACGCTACCTTTGAACAACATACACTGCCGCTAAGGCCAAATTCTTGACGTGTGAATACATTAGTTTAGGTCTAGCCAAATCCCAATTGAGATAATATATGACGTGCTCCTAGATCTTGTCATCTTCTTGAACCAACACTACACCAACCGTAGATTCTGATGCAACCATATACATTATAAAATCCTTGGTGTAATCTAGTGGATGCAACAATGGAGCTGATAATAATGCTTTATTCAATGACTCGAAAGACTCTTGAGTGAATTCATCCCATATAAAAGGGGTGTATTGCTTAAGAAAGTGCATGAAACCTTTCGTTATCTTCACACAATTAACTATGAAACGTCTAAGAAAGTTAGACTTACCTTGTAGATTTTGAAGCTCTCGAATAGTTCGAGGAGGAGGCAGATTGATAACCACCTCAAATTTTAAAGGATTGACCCTAATACCTTTATTGGAAACAATGAAACCTAAAAGTCATCCTGAATTGACACAAAAGACACACTTATGGGGGTTTAAGCGAATCTTATAGCGTCAACATATTTCAAACATCAAACGGAGATTATCTGGATGATATTTTTCATTTTTTGGAATGAGCTGGAAGGTTATCCAAGTAAGGTTCGACAATATGCTTTATGTCGTGAAAAGTGAAAATCATAGACCATTGGAAGGTAGCCCTGACATTCTTCAATCCAAACAATATCTTTTTATACACGAAATTACCCCGAGGGCATATGAAGGAAGTCTTGTGTTGGTCCTTAGATTTAATTTAATTTTGATTATATCCCGAGAAGCCATCCATAAAAGAGAAGACTTCACTACATGCACATGTGCAAATTATTTGATGTATGAAAGGTGTGGGGTAGCTATCCTTAGGACATGCCTTGTTTAAGTCTCTAAAATCCATACAAATATGTATGATTCCTTGCTATTTATCCACTGGGACTGGGTTAGATTCCCATTCTGATAAAGAGATGGGGTATATGAAGCCAACTTTCAATAGTTTTTCAACTTCATCCTTGACGACTACCGCTTTCTATGGGTTCACGGGACATAAATTTTGTCGAATAGGTATGGAATTTAGGTATGTTCTTATTTCATGTTCCACTATAGATGGGTCTATTCCTGACATCTCCTCGTAAGACCAGGAAAACACATTGTGAAATTCCCTCAACAAGGTTGTATAAATGGAAACTTCCTTAGGTGAAGAACTTGCTTAGATGTAAACATTTTCCATGATGTCATGTTTGGTGGAGATGCTGATGGGAATGGTTGCGGAAATGTTTTCAATGTTACCTTTACTGAACACTCCTTCGTTAGGAAAAATATTTATAGGTTGATAAACACCTTCACTCAGTCTCATATGGAACTCAAAACTTTCAATTCTGCTCAGATCTGGTAGGAAATAGGACTTGTGATGTAAATATTCACATATTTTGTCAGGTCCTATCATGGCATCCAAAATGGATTCATCAGATGGTAAAACCATGTCCAAGAAATCACATGAATAAGTTGAGCTCACCACCCATGAATGTAAATGGGATTCCTCTGGATCCTCTAGGACATAAGGAGTTGGGAGGGAATCAACAGTATCATCAAATGTAGCTTGGTAAGTTATTTCTGCTGCTAATAAGGGCACATCATGATAGACTTGCAAAGGGAGGACCCATGGGTCCATTCTATCTATGACTGTACAAACAGTCTTCCCAACACTAGTCGTTCCTAGAAATCTTATAGGAGTCAGCAAGTCAAAAGTGCCCATTAGTGATGCATACCTCCATTTTTGAATTATTGAACAATTGATCTACAGGAAATGAGTGAAATTGAAAGGTATAATTGTGTAGTGGAATATTAAGAACAATGTACACTGAACAAGACAAATTTAAGATAAAACTAATAAGAATTGATTAGTAAATTCCAACATTAATCTTCATTAATTCCAGCAGTATACAACAATGTTACAATAAGGAGAATTCAAATCATGTGGATAACATTTGAATCTACCAACTCAATCCCGACTGACTGGCTAACTAGAAGTGTCTAAATCAATATCATAGCTCACTAGTAGTCTAGCTCCACATGTCTAATTCAGTCTATCAATCAGTTAATCCATTTACACCGATGAGGTAGGTGAGAAAAGGTGCCTACTCTCGTGCATCCATGCAAGAATGGAACTAACTGAACTAAAGGACATCTAACTAAATGTAACTGGAGCATAACTTAGCATAACTACCTACCAAATACAACTAACTAATGGAGGTTGGTGGTGGCACTCAGAGTGGCTCCTAAAGTGTAGGGATTGGAGCTGGTGGCACCAAATGGCACACTGATGGCACTAATGGAGCACACTGGTGGCACCAATGGCACTAGTGGCATCAAGATCATGGTGGCACCAAACTATATAAAATGACTCCTAAGTTAGGAAAATGATCTAATAGACTATATCTGGACAAGGGAGGATTATAAATCCTAACACCCCCCCTTAATCCTAACTTGGACAACTGTGGGTGCTGGAAACAAGGCCAAAATTCACCCATTACAATATAGAAGAATAAAAAGCTGCTTAATCAACCAAGGAAAAAGGGGAAAACCTCATGGGAACACCCCCCCTCAAAATAAGTAGGAACATGAAATACACACCATTCTTAGGAGAAAAATATTCCTCTTTGGGAGATAACTTGCAAAAACTCTATTGCAATTTGTAGCACTATGCAGCAACATGGTTCTTCTGTGAAACATCATCCTGAAGTTGTGCATGTGAACCTCTCAATGTTCTTCTGATATGATGGATGTAGTATGCGTTTCTTCTTTCTGGAGGAGGAAAGGAATGATCAATTGTCTTCTTCTGTGGGCCAAATGGTTGATCATTCACTATCATCAAGTAGCACTTTCCTGGAACATTGTTGCACCACTCTATAGAAAGTGAATCTATATGAGAGATAGAAACATGCTCATTCTAATACTGGGACCTTTTTCTCCTTCCATATTCTGGATTCCCAACACCATCCTCGGTTGCAACAATGATATTTTGGGCCCATTTAGGCTTAGGCCACTTATTTGGAATGGGAGCTGGATCTGGATCTAAATCTCAAGAGGTTCAACCTCAATACCAATATCATGTTGATCTTGTTCCTCTTAATTTTAATTTGAAACATGTCATAAAACATCATCATCAAAAGGTATTGGAAGAGTGGTTATACCTTCTTGTGCTTCGGATGGTGGTAGATCAAACAACTAATATTCTTCAAACTAAACACTGTGCTCAATGAATCATTTCCTAGTTGCAAGTTCCCTAAACTTATATGCTTTTGCATATTTGGCATATCCAAACAGTATGCATTAGCTACTCTGGGTTTGGAAGGACTTTCTCTTATCAATGGGTATTCTGGCCCAAGATTCGGAACCAAAATTATCAAGTGAGAGACATTGGGCTTATTCCCATGCAGTGCTTTGAATGGAGAGGCCCCGACCAGTGATTTATGAGGCACTCTATTCTGTATGTATGAAGCACAATTTACAACTTCTACCCAAAGATAAGGAGGAAGACTCTTCTCTTGGAGAAGACAGGTTTCCATCTCCTTCAATGATTTACTTTTCCTCTCAGCCACACCATAATGCTGTGGTGTGTATGGAACTCAGTGTTCCATTCGAATCCCCCCCGATTCACAATAATTCTGAAAATATATTTTAATGTATTCACCTCCTTTATCTAATATTATGGACTTGATATTTTCCCTCAAACTATTCTCAATCAAAGTTTTAACTTTAAAAATTCCAAATACTTCCTATTTATGTTTCATGAAATATACCCAGCAGAACCTAGAACAATAATCAATAAAAGTAAGGAAATACCTAGAGACATTAATTGATGTTGTAGGAATTGGTCCTGACATGTCACTATGTATCAAATCAAGTGTAGAGGAAGCCCTAGTTTCCTTCCCATCTTCATACCTCTTCTTTGGATGCTTACCTCCCAAGAAACCAGGACATACTCCATCTGATGTTTGGATGAGAGGCAATCCTTCAACCATTTTGTCATTGTGGAGTTGCTGGAGATATTTGAAATTGAGATGCACAAATATCTCATACCATATCTTGCTGGTGTTGTTAACATGAGTCAATAGATATGTAGGATGTGAAACATGCAAAAAATGAGAGAACTCAGAAGCCTTAGTGGCATGATTAGCAATCCCTTTCGCTATGAGATTTCTAGTAGATTTTTTTGTGATTTCAAATAAGTTAGAGTCGAATGTAACTCTCTTGGGAGTTCCTGTATGGGTCATCTGATAAACAAACAAATAATTTGCTACAAGAGAGGGAACATAGAGAACATTATTGAACTCACCATGCTGTATTTTAATTGAACCTCTCCCAACAACTGGGAATTGGGAGTCATCTCCCATGTGAATTCTAGGTCCTCCTGATAGAGTGAGAGTGGAGAAGGATTCATTGGAGGAAACTATGTGGTTGTATGCTCCAGAATCAATCAAGTAAGCTTTCAACTAAGTAAGGCCTACCTTTAAGGCTGGGCATCTCTCATGATCTTCTGTTGGTGGTCCAACATCAAACTTCTTTGCTCCTTGTGGAAGGGAAATATGTTTTTGTTCAAGGAGGGTTGACAGTTGGTCAATTTTCTTCTTCATGCACTGGCTTTCAGGATGAAAGCCTCTCATACAATAAGGACACTTATTCTTTTCAATTTTTTTCTTCTTTTTGGAACCCGAGGCTCCTTCAGAAGACTTTTGATTCTCTTTTGGCTTCGAATCAGAGGCTTTGGGATCCTTCCCCTTGTGCTTCCATTTAGCTTGTGCATTGGTTGATTCTGACATCAAAAGAGCATGATTCTTGGAAGTTTGAAGCACTCCCATTTGAACCAACTTTTCCTGCTCTTGTATTAAAGACTCAACAAATCCATATAGAGAAGGCATCTTCCAATTGGGGATGGAAGCTCTTCCGAAATGGAAGGTAGAGATGAATACCGAGTTTTATGAGCCAAGCTTGCTTGGTACTGATAAAACCAGTTGCTCATATGTCCTCTCTATTCCACATTGTTTACACTATAGTTCTAGTAACTTGAATTTTATGAAAAACTGTTGGGCTGCATTGTAATTAGCTCATTCTCCACTATGTTCCCTTGAAGCTCATATTGTTTGACAAACAATGATTCAAGATTCTCCCAAGCTTCTTTAGGAGTCTTCAATCCCTCAAGGTGAAAGAGAATATCGCAGGAGTTGTGAGTGCATAGGAATCCAAATGCTTCATCTAACTGATTGAAGAACTTATTTTTCTTAGTAGGATGACGAGGCTCTATCTCTCTTCCCATTTTCATCCTAAATAGGCCAAATTTGCGCAAGGAGACCTGCATATATGCCCTCCAATAAACATAGTTTAAGGGTGTAAGGATCCACAGTACAAGAGATGAGGAATCCATCAAACTTTACTCTGAATAATCAATGCTTCAACAAGCTATGTAGGTACTTGCATGTATCACTGCAAAAACCAAAAAAAATTCGCAATCATGTTAGAATCAAGACTTCCATATTGACATGTACACTTTCTCAGGGTCCATCACATCTACAGAGAATTATCTGGACGAATCCAAAGTTAGCAAGGAAAAGATTGTAGGAATTATGTTGAAATCCAACTGCTTCTGGTGTATAATGGAGATCAGAAAGACTTTCTACTAGCCTGAACAAGGCTATGATACCATGTTTGAATTATTGAAACATTAATCTTCAAGCAATGAGTGCAATTGAAAGGTATAATTGTGCAGTGAAATAGTAAGAACAATGTACACTGAACAAGCCAAATTTCAGATAAAACTAATAAGAATTGGTCAGTAATTACAACATTAATCTCTAACAGTATACAACATTGTTACAATAAGGAGATTTTGAAACATGTGGATAAGATTCGAATCTACCTACTCAATCCTAACTATTTGGCTAACTAGAAGTGTCTAAATCACTATCAGATCTCACTAGTCTAACTCCACATGTCTAATTCAATCTATTAATCAGTTAAACCAGTTAAACTGATGAGGTGGGTGAGAAAAGGCGCCTACTCCAATGCAGCCATGCAAGAGTGGCACTAACTGAACTGAAGGACATCTAACTAAATGTAATTGGATCATAACTTAGCATAACTACCTACCAACTACAACCAATTGATGGAGGTTGGTGGTGGCACTCAAAGTGGATCCCAAAGTGTAGGGATTGGCACCGGTGGTACCAAATGGAACACTAATGGCACCAAAGGGGCACACTGGTGGCACCAAAATCTATCAAATGAATCCTAAGTTAGGAAAATGATCTAATAGACTATATCTAGACAAGGGAGGATTATAAATCCTAAGACTCCCAACTCCAAATCTTTCATTTTTCAGGCATGATTGATCAATCAAGGCAGCATTAGACTCTAATGTGTTCGTACGACTCTTCCATGTATAAGAGAATTGATCAATAGTCACTATCTTCCCTTCATGAGGGAAAAGACGAACATAGAGGACCAAAGATGGAATATAGCACATGGCATAGGTCCAACTCCTCCCTAAGAGCAAATTGTAGTCCAAAGGAGCGTCAACAACCTCCACTTCTATTAAAACCGTTTTCCCTGCCAATTCTATATCAAAATAAGGCAGTATACCATGAGGATAAAAATACCTCCCATAAAAAGGGGTCAGTAAGGTATTTGATAGGAACAATTCATGGGAACCCAAATCTTTCCAACATGAAACAACCATTACACATGTAGATGCACCTTCATGTATAACAGTTCGTCCAATGGTTGTATTGCCATTGACTACTTCGATTTCAAAGGCTACATGGTATGGAAAGCGGGGTTGACATTAGATAAGTCAAACTTGGTCATTAATCTTGTATAATCCATACTACCGATAGCTACAAGAAGTGCATTACGCTGTGAAGGACAACTTTGTAACACTTCTAAGACGGACATAGCACCAGGAGTTTGGGCTAGGTCCTCCACAATGGAATATTTAAGAGAATCCCTCATATTAGGGTTGTGATATGTCTTCTTGAAGAAATCTTTTGGTATCTTTGACATAGCTTCAGCCATTTTTTTAATTGAAAGTGGTGTTGATGCTTCGACAGGTTGTTTATCTTTCTGCGAAAACTCATATTCGTAATTCTTGGCTTTGGTTTGCAATAAAGTTTGGGATCATACCATGTTGATGTATGATTGATCAGTAGGGAAATTGTTCTAAGTTCTCCTGACATTATTTGGATCGCTCAAAGTTTCATTTTGTCCTTGTGGGAAAGGGTCCTTAAGGAAAACAGGTTGTTGCTTCAATAACTTCTGAGCTTGTTCCATCAAAGGGAATTGGTAAGTAAAGTGGTCTTCCTGACAAAGTTTGTAGGGAAAATTCACCTTTTTCTTTTCTTATTCCCCCCCCTCAACATTGTTCATGGGTTTTTGTTTATTTTTATTTCCATCCCCTTTATTCCCTATTTTGTTCCCACCGAACTGTTGAATTCCCTTTTGGGTGGATTGTG
Source organism: Pseudotsuga menziesii (assembly GCA_001517045.1). Lineage (NCBI taxonomy): Eukaryota > Viridiplantae > Streptophyta > Pinopsida > Pinales > Pinaceae > Pseudotsuga > Pseudotsuga menziesii. The sequence goes on along the minus strand of LPNX010537830.1, from coordinate 108,568 downwards.
CATTAAAAACTTCTATATTTTGAGGGGAGGGGGTAACAGCCTTGGATGCTTCCCCCATAGACTGTTTCACTCATAGTTCATGTATTTTCTTTTCCAATGATTCCACAGTGGGTGACTGAACTGAACCTACAATACCATCGGCATGTGGTCCGGGCTTAGGTTTCACAAATTCCCACTTAGACCTTGGCGCATCGGGTATGATCTCATAGAGAATCCTAGACTATGTTGATGTATTTGTAAGTTCAGAATGTATTCACTTGTATATTTATTCTCGTATTTCATTATACCCCGATAGAGATGTTTGTTCGTCCGATCGGGAGAGCAATTCATATAATAAAGTCATGTAAAGTCATTGAGGTTAACCCTCTGTTGTATGTTAGGGAAATAGTCCCCACAATTGAGTTGTATTAGGGTTACTAGACTCTCCTAGTTAGGTCATCCCTGTAGAGTAATTTTCAAGTGGAAAACAAGTATAAATAGAGAGTGAGACTCTCTATTTGAAACACACACTCACTCAACAATAGCGCATCAGTGAGAGAGGAGGAGTTCACACAAGTGAGAGAGAGAATAGCTATTGGAGATCATATTTTTATCTTTGGGTTTTACTTTTGCTATTGGTGATCATTCTATCTCTAAGGAAGTTGTGGGGTTTTCTCCTTAATGGTTTCCCCGAGGAAAATTATTTGTGTCTCTTGTCTCTTGTGATTATTGCTGTGTATGCTATTCTCTTAGATAAGATCTTAGATCATATTGATTAAATGATAAAATTCTAACATGGTATCAGAGCTAACCTGAGAAGAAGACACTGTGCAGCTGTAGAAGCTAGGGCTTATTACTTTTTGGGTCTCTCTCCATAGATCATCAACAAAATGAGGCTAGGATGAATCTCCATTGAAGGGCACATCTTTCAATTGAAGCAGAATATGATTCCGAGCATTTTTTGTTTTTGACCTGTCACTACTGCAAGAAATTAGGGCTTTTCACAGAAGTGGAATTTATGAGTGAGCCCAGCTTAGGATTGCTCTCCTCCTCAAGATCAAAATTTAGAGACCAAGATTAAAGTTTTTGGTTGGGTATAAATCTGGGAAATTCAAACCCTAATTTGACCCTAGACCAGAAAATCAACACCGCAAAAGATCAGCTCCAGATCCAGTTTCGACATCTCAAATTGGTAAGGTCTAAATTGTTTGTATTTACATTTGAGGTTATTATTAAATATGTCTCATCACACCAAGCTTGATGAAAAGCTTGAAGGAGTTGAAAAATTCTGAGCATAGAAGTATAGGATCTCATTGGTTCTTGAAGAAAATGAATTGGACACCTACATAAGTGGAGAGGTTCCAATTCCAGAGGGAGATGAGGCTAAAACCTTACACAAGAAGAACTTGGTCAAGGCCAAGAGGATTATTGCTGATTCTATCAAGGATCACCTTATACCACAAGTGTCTTCCCTAGAGACACCTAAAGAGATGTTTTATTCCTTAACCAAGCTATTTTATGGCAATAATATAAATCAGAAGATGACTTTGAGAAATCAGTTGAAGAATGTAAAGATCCATAATATAGAGACCATGCAGTCATACTTTACAAGGGTCTCTCAAATTAAAGAATAACTTGAAGCAGTGGAAGAAGAAGTAGAGAATGGATAAAGTGTGATGAAAACCTTGAATGGTCTCCCTAGGTCATGGGACTCCTTCATTTAATGGATTTGTGCTAGAAGAAAGTTAATCACTTTTAGTAGGACGTGGGAGGAATGCTCACAAGAAGAAGCTCGAATAGTAGCTCGAGAATAAACGATGGGAAATGAAGATCAAGCTCTCACAACACACACCAAGAAAATCAGAAGGGACTATCATCATCCCAAAGGTAAGAATTCTCACTAGAAAGACAACCGTAGAAGATATAGTAGAGATCTATCTAAACTCAAATGCTATACATGTGATGAGAAAGGACACTTCACCAGAGATTTTCCTATAAATAAAGGTGGCTCTCACAAGAATAAGGACAAAAAAAAAAGACATCATGCTCACACTGCAGAGGATGATGAACCTCCCAGAAAGAGAGTCAAATAAGAAATTGAAGATTCTTCAAGCGATGAAGAGTATGTTTTGATTTCTTCCCTCACAGGATTCCAAGCATATGACGGGATTCAAAGAATCCTTTGTGAAACTATACAAACATGAGTCACCCCACAAAGTGAAACTTGGGGATGACTATCAGTATCCCATAAAAGGTAGTGGTGAATCCTCCTATAATCTAGACTACGGAAAGTCTATGAAGATGAAGGATGTCTTGTTTGTACAAGGACTAAAGAAGAATATTCTCTCCATATCTGCATTGAATGCAAAAGGCATGAGGGTTGCATTTGTAGATGGCCAAGTCCTTATGTGGCCAAAGGGAAAGACTATAGATGATGCACTAGTGATTGGAGAGAAAGAGGGAGGCTTATACAAATTAAAGGGTCAACTAGAACAAGATTTGGTCCATGACTCAGTAGAGCCAAGTGAAATTTGGCATATAAGAAGGCTTGCACATGTGCACTATAGGGCACTACCACGTGCAAGAAAATCTATTGAAGGTCTTCCAGAAATACAGGAAAAACATGAGGGCTTTTGCAAAGGATGTGCAAAGGGAAAGAACACAAAGATGACATTTCCAAGTAGCGAGAGCAAGGCAAAAAATAATCTTGGAAATCATTCATTCCAATGTCACCCAAATCATTGAGTGGGTATGTATATTATGTTTCTTCCATTGATGGATTTTCTAGGAATACATGGATATATTTATTGAAAAGAAAGGATGAAGTATTCAATAAGTTCAAGGAATTCAAAGCCTTGATCGAGAACGACATAGAGAAGAAAATCAAGACCTTTCGATTAAACAATGGTAGAGAATTGACATCAGATGGATTCAAGGAATTATGCAGAGATTCAGGGATTAAGAGGGAGTTGGCCACTCCATATAATCCACAACAGAAAAAGGTAGTTGAAAGGAAGAATATAACAATTATGGAAGCAACAAGGGCAATGCTTCATGATCAAGATATTCCTATGCATCTATGGGCATAAGCTTCTAGGACAGCTGTGTATGTACAGAATCGTACTCCACATAGAGTACTTGAGAACAAGACACCAGGAGAAGTCTTCTCTGGCAAGAAACTAGAAGTCAGTCATCTCAAAATATTTGGCTATCTGGTGTACATACACATTTCGAAAAAAAAGAGGACATAGTTAGATCCTTCAGGAAAGAAGGGTAAATATTTGTAGGATATAGTGAAAGATCGAAGGCTTACAGAATATATTTCCCAGGATTCAAGAAGATTGACATTAGTAGGGATGTGACATTTAACGAAGACTCAGCTTACAACAAATCCAGAAAAAGACCTATTGCAGAACTTGAAGAAACAGAAGTACCCAAGATCTAAGATACAACTATGAATGAAGCAACTCCAGAAAAAGATAGATAAATGGAAGAACCTCAGGAACCTATAGATCCACCCTAAGAGAAGAATGCTTACAAGAGGAAACTAGCATGGGTACTCGAGGCTATCCAAGGTGTAGAGAGATATGGCACTCAGAAGAAATGCACAGAGAAAGGAAGAGAACTAGGACCTACTCTAGTTATGTATCCCTATTGTGTGACATCATTGATAAAGAAGCTTCCAACTATGAAGAAGTGACATAAAATAAAGAATGGAAGGATGCTATGATCAAGGAGTACCAGTCGATCATGAAGAATGATTTCTAGGATGTGGTCCCGAGACCAGAAGGGAAGTCTGTTGTGACTTCCAAGTGGACCAAGAACGCTCTAGATGGAAGCATAGAGAAATATAAAGTGAGATTTGTGGCACATGGCTTCTCCCAGAAGGAAGGGATACATTATGAAGAAAATTTTTCACTTGTAGCCAGATACATTTCCATCAGATCAATAGTTTCTCTGGCTGCAGTGATGAAATGTAAGATACACTAGATGGATGTCAAGACTGCATTCTTGAATGGTGCAGTGGAAGAGGAAGTGTATGTGGAGCATCTATTTGGATTTGAGACACATGATAAGGAGACTCATGTGTGCAAATTGAAGAAGGCCCTGTATGATTTGAAATAGGAACCTAGGACATGCTACATCAGGATTGACAACTTCTTGACTAGCTTGGGCTTTACCAAGAGTAAATCATATTTCAACCTTTACTACAAGGTTGAGGAAGGGAACCCAGTGATACTCCTACTGTATGTAGATGACCTGTTTGTGACATGTGAGGATGGGTTGATTCCTGACACAAAGAGGAAGCTTTCTACCGAGTTCGAGATGAAGGACTTGGGTATGATGCGCTACTTTCTAGGCATGGAGGTGTGGCAGAATACGGATGGAATCTCCCTTGGACAAGGGAATTATACAGTGGAGAGCCTGAAGAGGTTTAGTATGATGAAATGCAAGGCCATGGCCACACCTATGACATCAAACCTAAAGCTATTGAGTGTTGCTTCGTCAGATTCAGTTGATGCCATCATGTATCGTCAAATGATTGGGTCCTTGATCTACCTAATTAATACGAGACCCGATATTTGATTTACTATGAACACATTGAGTCAGTTATTGACGGATTTGAGACATGTTCACCTGATTGTTGTTAAGAATATTCTGAGGTACCTGGAGGGTACAGTTGATTATGGGCTCAAGTATGAGGCAAATCAGAAAATTAACCTAGAGGGTTATGTGGATTCGGATTGGGCAAGCAATGCCATTGATAGGAAGAGCATTTCAGAGTGCTGCTTCAGTACGGGATTAGGTGTGATCTCTTGGTTTAGTAGGAAGCAGTACCGCATGGAAATAAGTACAACTGAAGCAGAGTATGTCTCAGCTTGTTCAACTAGTTTTGAGGTAGTGTGGCTGAGGAAGCTACTATCTGACCTGTTTGATCTCCAGTTGGATGCTACTTGTATATATTATGACAACTAGAGTTGTGTGAATTTGTTAGAGAACTCGGTGTTCCATGACAAGTTGAAGCATATTAAGATCAAATATCACTATATCAGGGATATGGTCCAGAGAGGAGCAGTGAAGCTCCATTATGTTGCGAAGGACGAGCATATAGCTGATGTGTTGACCAAGCCATTAGCCAGAGTGAAGTTTGAGTACTTCAGAGAGAAGATTGGTGTTCATCATATCAAGGTTCCCTCAAAAGGAAAGTGATGAGCCTTTCCTTGGATGGTAGTAGGTGTGTCCTGCCATGTTGATGGATGTAAGTGCAGAGCCTTTCTTACATGATGGCAGGCTAGGCCTCCCATGGTCAGATGTAAGTGCAGAGAATTTTTGATATGGTGGCAGGCTAGGTCTCCCATGATCAGATGTAAGTGTAGAACCTTTCTAACATGGTGGCAGGTTGGGCCTCCCATGGTCAGATGTAAGTGCCAATCCTTTCTGACATGGTGGCAGGATGGACCTCCCATGCTTAGATGTAAGTGCAAATCCTTTTTGACATGGTGGCAAGCTGGGCCTCCCATGGTTGGATGTAAGTCCTGAACCTTTCTGACATGGTGGCAGGCTGGGCCTCCCATGGTCGGATGTAAGTGCTGGGCCTTTTTGACATGGTGGTAGGCTGGGAATCCCATGGCCAGATCTAAGTGCTCGCACTTTCTCACATGGTGGAAGGCTATGCCTCCCATGGTCACATGTAAGTAATGGGACATTCTAACATGGTGGTAGGCTGGGCATCCCATGGTTAGATGTAAGTGCTGGGCATCCCATGGTCAGATATAAGTGCTAATACCTACATCTAGCATGAAAAAGGGTTGGCTCTGTAGAACTTCCTATGATGAGTAGAATTGAGAGATAGTACCATTTGCTTGAGATAGCGGGAGAATATTTGATGATGATCCAATGATGAAGACTTATGATGATGAACTGTATCAAGAGAATACCTTCTTAGTTAAGAGGGAGTGTTGATGTATTTGTAACTTTGAAATGTATTCACTTGTATATTTCTTATTGTATTTCATTATACCCTGATGGAGATGTTTGTTCCTCCGATCGAGAGAGTCATTAATATAATAAATTCATGTAAAGTCATTAAGGTTATCCCTCCATTGTAAGTCAGGGAAATAGTCCCCACAATTGAGTTGTATTAGGGTTCTTAGACTCTCCTAGTGAGGTCGTCCCTGTAGAGTAATTGTCAAGTGGAAAACAAGTATAAATAGATAGTGAGACTCTCTATTTGAAACACACACTCACTCAACAAGAACGCATGAGTGAGAGAGGAGGAGCTTGTACAAGTCAGAGAGAGAACAATTGTCGGAGATAATCTTTGTATCTTTGGGTTTTACTTTTTCTATTGTTGCTAATTCTATCTCTAAGGAAGTTGTGGGGTTTTCTCCTTTATGGTTTCCCCGAGGAAAATTATTTGTGTCTCTTGTCTCTTGTGATTATTGCTGTGCATGTTATTCTCTTAGATAAGATCCTAGATCATATTGAATAAATGATAAAATTCTAACAGATTAAGTGTAGACTAGGTCAAGATGTTGGGATTTGAGAATGGCTTCCTCTTCAGTTGTCACTCCTGAAGTTGAAACATATTTTGAAATATATGGTAATAGTGATTTCAAAAACCATTCCAACAAAAAATTCGGAGGAATATTAGCTTTAATCAACCTCTTTATTCTTCTCCACTCGTGAATGTGATCAGAAATATGAGCGCCCTTATTCTGTTGAAAGGTAAACAAAAGATCAGTACCGATATCATACAAAACTGAAAGTTGAAAGTGATTGAAAAAAATAGTGGCTAAATCAAGGAAACTATCATAAGCAACAGATGGGAGTTTGATGTACCATTTAGCTATTACACTAGTCAAGGTCCTTTGAAAAAGCCTCAACTGAATTTAATCATTGTTCAAAGAGTTTAAGGAGCACCACATATGGAAAGTTGTGACATTGTCCCCAATGTCCTCATCAATTTTCCCTTCAAAATTTGGGATATTGAAGGAAATTTGATAGGAATTGATGGCCAAGTCGGATTGTGGCACATAGGGTCATTCATTAGGTTTGAGAGGTATGGAAAGTTTAATTTTGCCAGAAAAGGAAGTCAATTCCTAGCCGAGGTTTGGTATTGAGGAACTTGGTGTGAAGAAGTGGCCACACCAATGATCCCATAAGGTTGGATGAGGTTTTCCCAGCCATCTACTGTGAACAAGTGGCAATGTTTTGAAAATGATTCCATCTGAATGCCAAGGGGTTACTAACTTGAGGTGTGTTATGTTGATGTAATGTCCTCTTCCTTTTAGGCCTTGAGGCCCATACCGCTAACCTATGTGATTCCTGTGGGTTCGAGCGGTTACTGATAGCTAGGGAATCAGATTAGGACTGATGCCATCCATAGAAGATCTAGGGCATCCTCACTTGGTCGAGAAGGGCCACCTGGGCCAAAGGCCACCTTCATGCATGACCATGCTCTTTTTAGGTCTCCATCCGCATGCATGCAAGTCAATGGAAAATTAGAAGATAAAGTGACCTAATTAGATCAAAGATTAGGTTTTGCGCAGTTGAACTTTATAAATAGAGGGTAAAGCAAGAGGAGACCTCACTTTTGATTGTGATTATTTTGGGAGCTCTTGGATAGCAGCACAACAGTTGGGGTTGGAGACGGAGTCTTTAGCTAACAGGATTTCGGCAGTGAAACATCTGTCCTAGTCTTATTCCAGGTAAGCCATATAGGTTCACCACTTGTTCTTTATTCATTCATTAGTTATCTAGTACGTGGTATAGATCATTGCAGGGACACGTGTGTAGCCGTAAGAGGGGGTTTTCAGCTAGAAAGCCCTAATCAGCTATTGGGCCTTCAGATCTCAGTTTCCTTCCAAAACTCAGGCACCATTCTCATCATCAGCTTCATACTCCGGTACCCAGTGATTATTAGATCCATTAGGGCTCATCCGAAGCAGTTATTAGCAGTTTCAGGGTTCCAGGGCGTGAGTAGCTGCCTCTCTAAAGCAATTCGCTACCTTGCCTAGAGGTCTTAGAACCTCCTCATGCATCAGGCATTCTCTCCGGCACTGAAAACCTATCGACCCGACAAATTCCCAGTTCCATTGGACACCTCCTTCCTTGAGGGCGTCACCCTTTTCTGACTGGGGCGTCTTGTTGCTGGGGTTCACCTGGAGTAGAGGAGATCCATCTATTTCTGATCCAGTATACGGTGCTTGCATACTTTCTCCGGAGCAGTTCAGCCGGCTTATCAGTGGTAAGTGTTCATTCTATCTTGCAAACCCTAACCCTAAATTTTCCTATAAAATAGGGATTTTTGCTTGGCAGTTTGCATGCCCCGTTGTATCAGCATATTTGTATAGAAATAGAAAATATCAGGATTTGGGATATTACAGTGGTATCAGAGCTATTTTATTGGCCAGCTGTGGGCTTAAGAGATGAAAAGTAGATGAATACAGAAGGAGATCCTTTTGTAACTTATAGGAGGAGGAAGAGTAGATACACAGAAGAATTTGAAGATATCCAACTAGAGGATACCAATTCAGACATGGAATAGACAGGTATTCATTCAGATAGGGGAAAAGGAATGGGAGATGAGGAGGATTGGATGGAATTTCACAACTTGGTCTCTGCATTGCAAGACTTAGCCAAAGGACAAAAAAAAGTCCTCAATGCAATCAGCAGGCTGTCAGCGAAACTAGAACCAGGTATCAGCAGTGCCCCCCCCCTCACCAGTAGAGTGAGGATCTTCCAGTGGCAGTGGAAATATGGTGTACACCAACATCCAGAACACTCCCCACATATACAACAGACCTATTATCAGGCCTACCATGCCTCACTTCTTGGCAGATACAGTAGGGGGCCCTGTCATGCCGGTAGAGCCCAGCGAGCCTTTTGGGGCTTATTTGCAGGAGTACAGGGACTTAGGGGATGAGTTTCATGCTACTATGTCTTTCTCATACTTTTGTAACATGAAGAGCAGAAACATGCCCAGGAATTTCAACAAGGGTTTCAATCACAACTATGAGCTGCAGAAGACCTTGGGCAGGTTAACTATCCCAAACTTTGATGGAACTTGTGGAGGATCAGCAAGAACATGGGTCCAAAAGTTGGATACCTATTTCCAGCTCAACCCCATGATAGAGACAGACGCCATTAAGTTGGCTACACTTCACCTAGACAGAGAAGCTCATGAATGGTGGTACCACGGACTGGTGACATTGGGTCACAACACCATACATTCTTACGGTGAGTTCACTTAGAAACTCATGGAGAGGTTCGACAGGAAAGATCCAGAGATCCATTTCAGCGAGTTGGCTCAACTCAAGCAGACTGGTAGTACAGAATCATTCATTTCAAAGTTTTAGAGGCTAGCCGTTATGGTAACAGATGTGTCAGAGAGCAGACTGACTATGTTATTCACTGAGGCCCTCATAGAGCCACTACGGGGATGGGTGAAAGCCTACAAACCCCTCACTTTGCTGGATGCTATTAGCAGGGAAAGGGATCTTCAGGATTCAGTTCCCCAAAACAAATTCCCTATGAAAACCAATTTTCCTGTTAGGGACAAGGACAGGAAACCTTTCCAGCAGGATGTGCCCAAGAAAACTTGGTTAGATGAAGACACCAGGAAAGATTTGAGAAGGAAGAAGTTGTGCTTCACCTGCCAGGAACCATGGGTACCAGGACACAGGTGTGCAGGGAAGGCAAAGGCACACTACATTGAGGTGTATTCAGATAGTGACGAGGATGACGATGAGCAGGAGGCCACATAAGAGGAATCACACTAGGGTGATACACCAGAGGGAGTCATTGCTACATTGTCTGGAGTACCGAGGTTCCATACTCTCAGGGTCAGGGGAGTAGTGCAGGGTCACAGAGTAGGAGTTCTGATTGATGGGGGAGCCACCCACAATTTCATTGACTCCGCTTGGGTAGCCAAACAAGGTATTCAGACCAAGAATTTCGAGGGATTCACTGTAGCAGTAGCCGGGAACTCCAGCATGGAGTGCAACTACTGGATCCCAAAACTGAATGTTGCCTTGGGTAACTATCAGATGACAGACTCTTTCTATGTAGTGGATGTAGTGGATACTCATGTGGTATTGGGTGTTCAGTGGCTTTACTCTATAGGAAAATACACTACAGATTATAGGGCAATGGAAATGGAGTTTCAGGGGCCAGATGGCAAATGGGTAGTTTTGAGGGGCATGAACACTTATCCCCCAAAACTGGTCTTGTCACAGAGAATGGAGGCAGTGCTTCGACAGGATGATATAGAATGGGCTGCAGAATGTTTTGTCACCTTCAGGAAACCCCCAGAGACCAGCTCACAACACCCTAGTGACATTCAAGCCTTGCTACAGAAACACGAAAAGGTTTTTCGGGACCTTCCTTTAGGCAGAACACCAGGCCGGGGCTTTGAACACATCATCAAGCTAGAGGAGGGAACACAAGCCATCATCACCACTCCTTACAGGCATCCGAAGAGGTACAAATATGAGATTGAGAAAACCATCAAAGAATTACTGAAGCTTGGTTATATACGACCCAGTTCTAGCCCCTTTGCATCTTCAGTAGTTCTGGTTAAGAAGAAGGATGGCACTCTGCGTATGTGCATCGATTACAAAGTACTTAACAAAAAGACCATCAAGAATAGGTATCCCATTCCCAGGATTTACGAACTCATGGATGAACTTCGGGGAGCTCAATACTTCTCCAAGATCGATCTTCGCTCGAGATACCATCAGATCAGGGTAAGGGACCAGGACATCCCTAAAACAACTTTTCGTTGTCATTATGGTCACTATGAGTTTTTGGTCAAGCCATTTGGGCTTACCAATGCTCCAGCTACTTTCCAGTCATGCATGAACCACACCTTCAGGGCACAACTACGTAAGTTTTTGCTTGTATTCTTTGATGACATCTTGGTTTACAACAAAACATGGGAAGAGCACTTGAAACACCTGGATGAGACGTTGATTATTTTAGAAGAACAGTTGCTTTACGCGAAAATGTCCAAGTGTGAGTTTGGCATGAAGGAAATGCTGTACTTAGGACATGTGATCAATGCAGAAGGAGTACATGTGGACATGGAGAAAATCTGAGCTATCAGAGATTGGCCCACGCCAAAAACCGTGACAGAGTTGCGAGGGTTCCTAGGTCTGTGCACTTATTACCGATGGTACGTTAAGGGATTCTCCCAGTTTGCAGCACCCCTCACAGATCTCAACAAGAAGGGGAATTTACTTGGACAGAATCAACACAGAAAAATTTTGAGGAGATGAAGGTTATCATGAGTTCTTGCCCAGTTTTAGCATTGCCAGACTTCTCACAACCCTTTACAGTAGAATGTGATGCCTCAGGAGAAGGGTTAGGAGAAGTATTGATGCAGAATCATCACCCTATTGCATTTGAGATCCGTAAACTGAAGAACTACGAGCGTCATTACTCCATATATGACAAAAAGATGCTAGCTATCTTGCATGCTCTCACAAAATTCAGACAGTACCTGGTGGGAAGTAAGTTCAAAATCAAACAGATCATAACAGCCTCAAGTATTTCTTGGAACAGAAGGAACTGAATGAGCGACAACATGAATGGGTCAGCAAGGTACAAGCCTATGATTTCGAGATCAAGTATGTGAAAGGTAAGAATAATGTAGTAGCTGATGCATTATCCAGGCGCCCATCCCCATTATCCCTCAGTAGTATATCCACAGATTGGAGGGCACTTCTCGTAGTGGAGTACTCCAAAAATAAATTCACTTGCGAATTATTGGATGGGAAAATTCAGGATGACAGGTACAGGATTGTGGACGACATCATCTACTACAAGGATAGAATTTACCTCGTTCCAGAATCCACATTGCGGAAGAATATCATCCAGGCAGCCCACGATTCTCCTTTATTAGGGCATCAGGGGTTCTTAAAAACCTACCGACAGATCAGAGAGAGGTTTTCATGGAAGGGCCTCAAGGGGGAGATTATGCAACATGTCTGGGAATGTAGCATCTGTCAGCAGAACAAGGTTGAGAACACCCATCCAGCAGGGCTACTACAGCCACTACCGATCCCAGAACAGAAGTGGGAGAGCATCTCCATGGACTTCATTACAGGCTTTCCCAAGGTCCAAGGGAGAGAATGTTTATATGTAGTAGTTGACAGAATGACCAAGTTTGCACATTTCTTCTTGATACCATCAGACTACTCGGTAGCTCAAGTAGCGGAGTTATTTTTCAGGGAGGTTTTCAGGTTACACGGGTTGCCTAAGACCATTGTCAGTGATTGGGATAGCAGGTTCATGGGTGCCTTTTGGCAGGAACTGTTCATATTGGTGGGGACCAAACTGGCTACTAGTACGAGTTATCACCCCCAGAGTGACAGACAAATAGAAATAGTCAACAAGTGGATCGAAGGATATCTCAGGAACTACGTAGCAGGGCAGCAGCGAACCTGGATCAAATGGCTGCAACTAGGAGAGTATTGCTACAACACTACTTATCACATGTCTATTAGGATGACTCCTTTTAAGGCATTATATGGTTATGAGGCCTTGGACTATGCATATTTGGCATTTGGAGACAGTAGGGCTCCTAAGGATAAGGATTGGATACAAGACAATTAGGACATCCTGAAAGTATTGAAAGAGAATTTACAGACAGCCCAGAATCAACAGAAGTTGTATGCCGAAAAACATAGGATTGAGCAGAGCTTTGAGGTAGGGGATTGAGTCTACTTAAGGCTCCATCCTTACAGACAATCGTCACTTAAAAAGAAAGGAGCAGAGAAATTAAAACCCCGCTTCTATGGACCATACAAAATAATTCGGAAGGTGGGAGAGGTGGCATATGAGCTAAAGCTGCCCAGAGAAAGAAAAATCCACAATGTGTTCCATGTGTCTAGCCTGAAGAAGACCCTTGGGCAACACATTGCTCCATCTACCGAATTTCCCCCTTTAGATGATGAAGGACTGCTGATACTGATTCCTGAACGGATCATACAGACCAGAGAGAGGAAGCTCAGGAACAGAGTGATCAGAGAATATTTGGTTCAATGGAAAGAACTACCACCAGAGGATGCCACTTGGGAAGGTGAACAGGTATTGCAGCATCCCAGTTTGAATTTGCTTGAGGACAAGCAATCTCGAGCGGGGATGACTGTAATGTCCTCTTCCTTTTAGGCCTTGAGGCCCATACTGCTAACCTATGTGATTCCTGTGGGTTCGAGCGGTTACTGATAGCTAGGGAATCAGATTAGGACTGATGCCATCCATAGAAGATCTAGGGCATCCTCACTTGGTCGAGAAGGGCCACCTGGGCCAAAGGCCACCTTCATGCATGACCATGCTCTTTTTAGGTCTCCATCCGCATGCATGCAAGTCAACGGAAAATTAGAAGATAAAGTGACCTAATTAGGTCAAAGATTAGGTTTTGCGTAGTTGAACTTTATAAATAGAGGGTAAAGCAAGAGGAGACCTCACTTTTGATTGTGATTATTTTGGGAGCTCTTGGATAGCAGCACAGCAGTTGGGGTTGGAGACGGAGTCTTCAGCTAACAGGATTTCAGTAGTGAAACATCTGTCCTAGTCTTATTCCAGGTAAGCCATACATGTTCACCACTTGTTCTTTATTCATTCATCAGTTATCTAGTATGTGGTATAGATCATTGCAGAGACACGTGTGCAGCCGTAAGAGGGGGTTTTCAGCTAGAAAGCCCTAATCAGCTGTTGGGACTTTAGATCTCAGTTTCCTTTCAAAACTTAGGCACCATTCTCATCATCAGCTTCATACTCCGGTACCCAGTGATTATCAGATCCATCAGGGCTCATCCGAAGCAATTATTAGCAGTTTCGGGGTTCCAGGGCGTGAGTAGATGCCTCTCTAAAGCAATTCGCTACCCTGCCTAGAGGTCTCAGAACCTCCGCATGCATCAGGAATTCTCTCCGGCACTGAAAACCTATCGACCCGGCAAATTCGCAGTTCCATTGGACACCTCCTTCCTTGAGGGCATCACCCTTTTCTGACTGGGGCGTCTTGTTGCTGGGGTTCACCTGGAGCAGAGGAGATCCACCTATTTCCGATCTAGTATCCGGTGCTTGCATACTTTCTCTGGAGCAGTTCAGCCGGCTTATCAGTGGTAAGTGTTCATTCTATCTCACAAACCCTAACCCTAATTTTTCCTATAAAATAGGGATTTTTGCTTGGCAGTTTGCATGCCCCGTTGTATCAGCATATTTGTATAGAAATAGAAAATATCGGGATTTGGGATATTACAGTTGAGTTTTTCTAGTTGCAACCGAAACGGGTGTCATAGACACAGGAGCAATTGATCTTCCACAAAATAGTGAAAATGCAGAGATTTCAACTGGTGTGGTTGAGACCTCACTTGTAGTTTGAAAACTGAATCCTCGAAAAGGATTCAAGATTCTAGAAGACACATCTGAAAAAGTAGGTGTGGGACCTATATATGGAAATGATGGAGGAATGTGTCCTCCATACCACGAATACCCTTGGACAAAAGGAGTGGAACCACTGGGATTATTCTGAAAGTTATGGAATAAGGGAGAGGATGTAAAAGGAATACTGGGTACCCTAGTAACCACCATATTATATGGGCTAGTAGTAGTGTTTGAGGGTACTGAAGGACTAACCACTATAGTACTCAGAGACACATGGATAAGTGAAGTAAAATTCAATGATACTACCTATGCATTGGGTATGTTTGTCAATGATACACTCACATGTGGAGGAGATACTCAACTGCCTGACATGGATGAAGTGGGGGTATAGATATCCCCAGATCCTTCTCTAGTATTCGACATGATAAAATTTAATGGGACACCAAGACCAGGCTGACTGAAAGGTATACCTGCAAAAGTAATGGATCTCTCAAATCAGTAAAAGGTGAGTTATAATTCCTTGCAAAGTATTTGGCCTGCAAGTCTTCAATATCTACTGATCGATGATCAAGTTGAATATACCTTAGTTCAAGTTTCCATGGACCTTTGCTAATACCAGTTGGTTCAAATGAACCATCTGTGTTGATTCTCTTCCTTCTAGGTGGCTATGGAGGCTCCACAACTATAATTGGAGGAAGGATTTGCAACCTTTTCATTATACAAGGATGTTTATTGTCCATAGTTAAAGACTTTGTTTACGCACACCTAATGGTCGGACTATATCACAAGAAAACCAAAAATCATACCACTAAATTTTTTTCCAAGTATCACAATGAGGCAGGTAAAGATATGCCTTCCAAAGGAACGTCAGTGATGATGAGGTCCCAGAGAAAACCAGTGAAGAGCTGAAGAGCAGTTACCCAGGGTCCCGATATAAGTTTTCTGGGTGCAAGTAGTTGAATCACCAACCACTCTCCCAAATTATTGTACATGGTTTTCTCCCACGTTTTCCCTAGGTACAGTTGAAATCCCCTTCCACCGTCACTTGTGTGAGTACCCTAGGTCAAGATACTAAGGCTACCAGATGTATAAGAAAGTTTCGGTGGAACAGTCGTTGGTATGAATGATGTACATGGGCAGGGTAACAAGCCTGAAATTCAAACATTACTGCCACCACTTGGGTCCAAGGGTGGTATTGAATGAACCCCTGAACACACAAAAATCTTAGTTTATATTCCACTAAGCATGGGAGGGGTATCTCCACAAATCAAGCTTCACACAACCTCGTGCTTAACTCCTGCGTTAGAGGATATTTCCGGTTTACCTTCTTGTGAAAGTGGATTTCCTAAGCGACATGCCACTATGTTTGATTTCAAAAAGTTTTGGATAGTTATAGATAGTCATAATAAAAAAACCTAGCCTAAGCTAGTTGGTGATTTCCCTAAAAAGAAAATTGTTACTAATCAATTTTGAATATTAATGTTCTTTTTAAGGCTTGTTTTTACTCAGGGTGGTGACCGTGCAACTTATAATGTTTTTTGAATTGATTGGAAAGAAAAAAATATGTTGTAAAGTGTTTTAAATTAACATTTTAATTTAAGTTCTCTTTTCTTTTTCAAAAGAAAATGAAACTTGTTTACTGAACTTTGGAAATCAAAATAGAAAAAAATGTTTTTCTTTATGAAAACTTGAAAACAAATGCAAATGTGTCTACTTAAACTAGTATGCACCTAAATGTTTTGTTTTATTATTCACATTTAAAAAGGAAAATGAAAGAAAGTGAAATATACACTGTTAGAACAACAATCCATCATTAGTACCTTTGTTACACTAATTATTCAATTTTATTGCTTTTTTAAGCTTTAATACACTATGAGGTGGACTAGGGGTGCTAGTAGGTGGACATAAGCCATGTCAACTTGAGGTTATATGACCCACATGGGTACTCCAGCCTAGTCAATCAGCCACATATGCACATCCATCATTTCTGGTGCACTCCCATTCATTGAATGTGGACAGGCAAGTTGACTTGGAGCGCTAGAGTGGGATTTTGCCTAAATTTGGCTTGATTTGGTACAATTAATGTTGCATTGAGACTCTAAACCATTTATTTTTCCACACCCATGCTTTCCAAGGTGTAATAATTGACCCAAGACACATCAGCCATGCCACTTAGCAATTCATGGCCATTTGGAGAGATTTTGGACAAGATTGGCCCACCTAGGGGGGTTTGATGCCAATTTGGAAATTTTGGGATTTTTGCTCACAATTGGATTCCAAATCCATTCAAAACACTTATGATGTATTTATAAACCTATTAATAACAATTTCAGAGTTAGATAGTCCAAAATTATCTTGTTTCCAACTATCATTGTGTGTAATTTATCTGTAATTTGATGGTTTTTGCTGAATCTTGCACCAAAATTTGATTTGTGAACCTCACTAACGCTCCTAGATTATCCTATGGTTTGAATTACTCACTTTATAGTTCGAATTTCTCACATGGTATCAGAGCTGGTTGGATATTTTTGAGTTGCAGACCAAATTCTTAGTGGATTTGAGCTGATTTGTTAGTGAATTCCAGATAAAATTGAATTGCTGTGTGTAAACCAGTTATCAATTTCACCACCATCAGCATAGGCAGTAATGGAGGCTACCCACATCATTATGACACCCTTCAACTTCTTTGAATGGAAGGCATAGATAGTGATTCAATTGAGAGGCAAGGAGCTTTTCAGAGTTACCATGGGCACTGAAGTGGAACCGAATTCAGTTGTAGAAAAATACAAGAATTTTAACAAATTGGATGAAGCATATGGTTTGCTGTGTCTGAGCATCTCAAGAGAGTTGTTGTTCCACCTTGACAGTTTGACATCATCAAAGGAGGTTTGGGAGAAGCTTGAGTCTCTATTTGGCAAAACTAATGAGCTACATGGTCACCAGCTTGAGAATGAGCTGATAAGCTTAAGCCCAGCACACTATGACACAATCCAAGACTTCTTCACCAAGTTCAAATCACTTGTATTGTAGTTAAAACAATGTGGAATTGAGAAGAAGAAAGATCATTTGATCTTGTCTATACTTTCGAATTTGAGGCTAGAGTTCTCAGTCTTTGTGAGCACATTTCACTTAGGCAAACTCACCCTTCGAAACTGGAAAATGCCAAGTCTAGAAAATTTCATGGAGTCACTCACTTAAGAGAATGACAAATTGGTCCAAATGGGTTCCATCAAGACCAAATATCAAGCACTAGTAGTGGGGGTTTCAAATTCAGCAAAGGGAAAACCCAAGTCCAAGAATTCGAAGTTGTCAGACAAGAAGAAATAAGAAAAACCCAAATCCAGTGAGGGAGCTACGAATCCACCCAAAGAAAAGGAGAAGAAAGGAAAAGAGAAGGCCAGATGATCTTATTGCCACAAGGGATGGCATCCAAAAATCTCATGCATGAAGAAAACCATAGACACCATGGTGCAGCTGCTGGAGAAGAACAACATTCCAGTTCCTGACAATGCAACGAAGAAATATGGCAACTGTAGTTCAAGTGAAGGCAAGGAGAAATGTCATCCATTGGTGGTAGGTACTTCTAATTCCTCATCCTTTATTATTGATTTAGGTGCTTCCTGGAATATGGTATCCAGGAGAGAATTCTTCTCCTCCACATTAGAGGAAATTTCAACTCAAAATGGGCCTCCTAAAATGAATTAATAAAATAATAGTTAAAATAATAAAATAATATTTATTAATTTTGGAGGAAGAAAAGAAAAAAACTACTTTTTTGTTTGTATTTTAGACATATCTCCCCGTGTTTTTACTCAAATTTATATCAGGAGAGCTCGTTGGATGTGGAATTAAATTGCGCATCCAACGAGTACCCACTCGACATACTTTTGACGGGCCCGGCTACCCCAAAAACAAGAAATACCTGAAAAAATGGAATGATGATGTCATCATTCTGTTTTTTCAGGTATTTCTTGTTTTTGTGGTAGTGGGGCCTGTCAAAAGTATGCTGAGTGGGTACTCGTTGGATGAAAAATTTAATTCCGCATCCAACGAGCTCTCATGATCGAAATTTGAGTAAAAACACAGGGAGATATGTAAAAAATACAAACAAAAAAAGTAGTTTTTTTTATGATACCTATCCCCAAATTTATATTAAAAAAGTGTTTAAGACCTATACGGTATTTCAAATTTAAAGCAATTTCATTAGCTAACACATGATGACATGGAATTTGAATAAAAGTTAAAAGGCCCATTTTGAGTTGAAATTTCCTCTAATGTGAGTTCGAATGCTAGCCCAACAGTTTGAATGGGAGATGATTTTGAACTCCAGACCAGAGGGATTGGGAGAATTGATTTAGAACATGGGTTCTTTAGTGATGTATTGTATGTACCAGACCTTACAACAAATTTGCTGTCAGTCTACCAGATGACCAATACAGGAGAGCCAAAGAGAGTAATCTTTACTCCTGACTCTGTAGAGATTTCTGAAATCTCAACAGACCAAGTTGTTGCAGTTGGGTATGCTGATCATCATGAGAGAATGTACAAATTCTCTAATTTCCTCCCTACTTCTAGTGATCAAGCACTTCACTCACATGCCAATGGTGTTTCTAAACTATGGCATGAGAGGTTTGGCCACATGAATTACAGATATCTCCAAACATTGCACAAAGAAGGAATGGTGGAAGGTCTTCCACAAATTCAGCCATCTATTGCAGCATGTATTGGATGTATGATTGGGAAGCATCCTGAGCAGAGCTACGAGAAAGGGAAGGAAAGGAGAGCAACACAACCACTTGGGTTGGTGCATTTTGATCTGATTGGTCCACTACCCACTCCCTCATATGGTGGATCTAGGTATGTGCTTACATTTATTGATGACTACTCTCGATTTTGCTGGGTGCATTTTCTAAACTTGAAATCTAAGATGTTTGAGCAACGCAAGGTTTGGAAAGCACTAGTAGAGAATTAAAGTGGGAAGAAGATCAAAGTGCTTAGGACTGATAATGGAAAGGAATATGTGAATAAGAATCTACAACAACTTTGTGAGGAGTGTGGCATCCAAATGCAACACTCAACTCCCTACACACAACATCAAAATGGTGTGGTCGAGAGAAAGAATAGATCTCTCAAAGAGATGGCAACTTGCATGATAGAAGTGAAAGAACTTAATCCCAAGCTACAAGATGAAGCCATCAGCTGTGCTGCTCACATTCAGAATAGAGCCTTCCACAAATCAGTGAAAGGGATGACACCCTATGAGGCATGGTTTGGTGAAAAACCAGATGTCTCAAATGTCACGATATTCGGGACAAAAGCATGGGCAAGAATCCCTTTAGAGAAGAGGTAAGCCTTGCAGACACAAATCAAGGAGTGTCTCATGGTTGGATATGTTGAGGAAACCAAAAGGTACAATCTCTTTGACACATCCACTGGAAATTTTTTTGTTGAAAGAAGTGTCAAATTCGAAGAAGAGCCAATTCCTGATTTCGAACTTGCACCCGGGGATTGCTCCTCTCCTCAACCATTCAAAGATGTAAGTGATGAAACATGCTCTATTTTTTCTGATAATTATGATATGAATGTTTCTAAAGATTATATTTCTGTATATGACTCACCATATAGGCCCAAATGGGTTGAAAAAATTGTGCAAGCAGCTGGGGAATTGGCAGGAAATCCCCAAGAGCCTAGGAAAACTAGATCACAAATTAGTAAGGCTTCTTTTGCTAGTGATAGCACTCTTGATGAGCACTGTTACATGCTGATCAGTTATTACCCTTAGACATATCAACAATCTTGTACAGACCCAAGGTGGAAGTTAGCAATGGAAGATGAGCTTTAGTTCCTCCAAGAGAACAATACATGGGAATTGGTTCCCCTTCCTCCCAAGAGGAAAGTTGTTCATGGTAAATGGATCTTCTGGACCAAAATTGCTGCTGATGGTTCTGATATAAAACATAAGGCTATATTAGTGGCTAAGGTATATTCTCAGGTCCATGGATTTGATTATGTAGGGACCTTTGCACCGGTTGCAAAGATGGACTCAATTAGACTAGTTCTTGCACTAACAGCTAGTAAATGTTGGGAAGTTCACCACATGGATGTAAAAATTTATTTCTTGCATGGTGAAATAAAGAAGGAGATATATATGCAGAAGCTTTAAGGTTTCCAAGAGGATCCTTCATTGGTATGCAGGCTGAAAAAGTCACTGTATGGACTCTAGCAAGCTCCGAGGGCTTGGTATGCAAAAATGGATGCTTTCTTGCTTTCAATTGGCTTCACAAGATGCAAATCAGACCCTAATGTGTATTTACAGAAAAATGATGTTGATTTGCAGGTAATTGTTCTTTATCCTGACCATATTCTTATTACAAGTTGCTGCACCAATTCAATTAGCCAAATTAAGAACTCTTTGCACAGTG
This sequence comes from Pseudotsuga menziesii, assembly GCA_001517045.1. NCBI lineage: Eukaryota > Viridiplantae > Streptophyta > Pinopsida > Pinales > Pinaceae > Pseudotsuga > Pseudotsuga menziesii. The sequence continues at coordinate 87,773 of LPNX010537830.1, read as the reverse complement.
AATTTGCTATGAGAGACCTAGGATTGCTAAGGCAATTTTTGGGCTTAGAAATTGAGAAAAATGGTAAGGGAATCATGCTGTGTTAGCCACAGTATGATTCATACCTACTAAATAATTTTAATATGGCTAAGTGTAAGGCAGCCAAGTCTCCCTTTCTTTCTGGTATAAAAATGCATGAATTTGGCAATTCCCCAATGGTGGATATCATACTCTATAGGCAACTAGTGGGCAACTTGCTCTACCTCACTCATACAAGACCTGATTTGTATTATGCTGTGAGTGATGTAGCAAGAAATATGCACCATACACATGAGCTCCATCGAAAATATGCAAAAATAATTCTTCAGTATGTCCAAGGAACTAAGAAATTCGAGGTGCACTACACAGCTATTTCTTGACTTCAACTAGCTGGATTTTCTGATTCAGATTGGGCCGGTGATCCAATTGAAAAAAAGTAAACATCAGGTTTTGTCTTCATGTTTTCCGAGGGTCCCATTTTTTGGTCAAGTAAGAAACATCACACCATCTCACTTTCATCAGCAGAGGCCGAATACAGGGCAACAGTCAATGCTGCAACACAGTGTGTTTGGTTGCAGGGGATTCTCCGGGAGTTTGGTGTCACAATTGATTCTCCAACCAAATTTGGGTGGATAATCAGAGTGCCATTAAGATATATACTAATACAGTATAGAGGTAGAGGACAAAGCACATATAGATTCACATGCATCACATTTGGGGCTTAGTGCATGACAGGGTGATCTCACTGCAGCATTGCCCATCCACCGAGCAAACTGCTAACATTTTTACCAAGGATTTCACTGAGAAGACCTTCACTTACTTGAGATGTTTTCTTGGGGTGAGTGAAGGATGGTAATTTTCTGTTATATAATTGCAGGTCCAGCCCCATGTCCATTCTCTAGGGGAGGTTTTTCCCATGAGGTTTTCCTTCTTTCCTCGGTTCACATGGACAAATAAAAATTGTAATTTCTGATTATGTACTTGAGGTGACTTGAGCCATTGTTTCCAAGGCCTTCATAATTTTGGGATCATACTTAGTTGTTGGATTAAGGGAGGGGTTAGAATATTAATCCATCATTAGCACCTTAGTTACACTAATTAGTCAATTTTATTGCTTTTCTAAGCTTTAATACACTATGAGGTGGACTAGGGGTGCTTAGGTGGACATAAGCCATGTCAACTTGAGGTTCTATGACCTGTATGGGTACTCTAGCCTAGTCAATCGGCCACATATGAAAATCCATCATTGTTGGTGTGCTCCCATTCATTGAATGTGGACAGACAAGTTGACTTGGAGCGTTAGAGTGGGATTTTGCCCAAATTTGGCTTGATTTGGTGCAATTAATGTTGCATTGAGACTCTAAACCATTCATTTTTCCACACCCATGCTGTCCAAGGTGTAATCATTAACCCAGCACACATAATCCATGCCACTTCAGCAATTCGTGGCCATTTGGAGAGATTTGGGATGAGATTGGCCCACCTACGGGGGTTTGACGCCAATTTGGAAATTTTGGGATTTTTGATCACAATTGGCTTCCAAAGCCATTTGAAACTCTTATGATGTATTTATAAACCTGTTAATAACAATTTCAGAGTTAGAAAGTCCAAAATTATCATGTTTCCAACTATCATTGTGTGTAATTTATCTGTAATTTGATGGTTTTTGTTGAATCTTGCACCCAAATTTGATTTGTGAACCTCACTAACGCTCCTAGATTCTCCTATGGTTTGAATTAATCACTTGCTGGTTTGAATTTCTCACATACACAAACATAAGTGAGCAATATGGATAAATGTATCAATCGAAGTCAACTTTTAGACCTTATAAATACAAACTTTGAAGACCATGCAAATCTTGAAAAAACCCTACTTGGACTGAACTACATAAGTTTAAAAAATCAAATTGTTCCAAAGCTTGGAAGAAGAAAGTTTAGGTTGATTACCCAAGCAACCTGAATATAAGTGAACACCAACATTGACATGGATTGAAAACTGAGAAATCACCTACACTCCTACCAAATATAAGCCAAGAGGATAGACCTAAATGAATTAAACAAAAATTCCAACTTAACTCACTAAAAGGAGGATCACAACATAATCAAAAAAACATTTAAGCAAGTAACAGTCTCAAACAAACTCAAGAAAAATTCATAGAGGAATAAAAAATGCAGAAACAGACTTTTAAACAAAACCCTAGCTTTCACATAAACACCTACAAGAAATACACAATTGTTCATAAGACAATTCGTGTACCATAAGCGACCATGTTGTGGAAAACCCATGTATTTTCAGATTATACGCGACTACAAGTATATGATACCCTGCGGATTCCTCAAGAAATTCTCAAAAATAAAAAAGAATGGACCTAAACACGAAATAATTGATGTGTACTAATTAAATATTTATGAAAGCAAGTCATAGGCAGGACCAGGAATGGAAAAGACTGGAAAGAAAAATCAATCAAAGATACCCCAAACAATAGAGTCCTTAGTGGAGTCTCTAGTTTTGTTCTGAGGGAAATCTATCTTATGGCTGGGGCTTAGAAGGCCTCCAACATACTATGAGGTTACATACGCACAAACATAGTTACAAGCATTTATTAAAGAGAAAGAGATGAGGATTGTGCACCTTATTTTGACGATAGATCCTAGCTTGGCCTCTTCTCTCCAATTCTTTTCCTCTTCCAATCTTTAACACCTAAAAAAAGAAAGCAACTTTCCTCAAAGCATCTCTAGTTGTTATAACACATGAGAAATGAACATAAAAAAAGATTGTAATTCAAAACAAAATATAATCTAGATCTTTACTCAAAACATTTGAAGCATTCATTAGACATTGATTGAAGGAAATGACATTCTTTATTGACAGAGTTTTTTGGAAACATTACAAATCCTTTGCTTGATCAGACTCCTCTTCAATACCTAGATCTGAGTCCTCCTACTCCTCTCCTCATTGAAATTTCTCTAGCTTAACTTTGCCTCCAAAGTTGGCCCCCTTTCCTCATACCCTTCACCTCTTTTAATATTTGTTTGGGAGGAAGGATTTTGAGGCTAGGATGGTTAGGGAAGTTGGGGAGGTTTCCAAACCAATTCCAACTATCCTTTGATTAATTATCTTTCTGTTTTTAACAATTCTTAATGAAATATGTGGCTTGTAATGGAGCAACTCACGAATAATATGTGAGTTCCCTTGAGGAAACTCACCTATTCAACATTTGAGATCCTTACGCGGGTTTCTTGTGGGAGACTCAAGTATGGTACACAAATTGATATAAGGAAAGTCACGTATTCCAAGTGAGTTAATATGCAAAGGTAAATGATATTGGGGTTAATGGCATGTATTAAAGGTCCAATCCTCTTATAAAAACAAGGCTACTTCTATTAATGTTGTCCTTTTGTATGACGACATATTTGGTGTCATTACGCGGATGGAGAAGTGCCATTTAGAGGTATAATAGATGCCCCCTAATGTGTTAGGCCAGAGGGTAAGGATGTTAGAAATACATTACGATATTTTAGCTCAAAGGACTCAAATTCTATTCTTCAGAGGAGTACCTGAAACAACAAAATAAAGGTCATTGTTACAAAATCATCACTGAGGATTCCATATTGTTTAATAATGTGCAACACTAGAGCCTTTACAAGATACATATACATCATATAATACGGCCTGTGAGGCCACACATGTTTACAAGATGGATCATAGCCACATGAGTACAATAACAAATCTTCAATAGCTGGAGTAGTGTCACAAATCATGACATGATCTTGCACAACTTAGTTTTCATAGGCTGTATACCTAAGGTCTTTATCCAAATCCAAAGTACTAAGTACAAACCTTACCATGTGAATATAGTAGTTGAAGTCAAACATGGAGGATTCCATTGGCATGTCGAAAAAAAGCTGTACCGATAACCAATGAAAAGGAGACCATAGAGATGAGAAGTGGTTCCTGAGGTACTATCAAAAATCCAAGTCTTCATCATTAGCAAGAGCTGATAAGAATCCATGTGTTAGAGGGAAGGCACTGAAACCTTCAACATGTCACATGGGTAAACTAGTAAATTGGATAGTGGAAGTTAAGAAAAACACATGGATAAACATGACCAAGATCGAGGTATATGAACAAAGGTTTAGGGATGCTTGAACAATGAGAATGACACAAAGATGACCCAAGGCAACTTGAAACTTTAAGATAGACAACTAGACTCATCTACAATGTAGGAGACACCAACAGATTCCCCATGTACTAGAAAAGAGTAAACCATGGAGGAGTTGTAACTCAGTGTTCTAGATGAAATTCAAAAGTTGGAAACTAAAACATGAATACCTGGAGTGTCAAACTGGTGCTTTTTTTAAGGGACTTGCTACCAACAAAATTACATTAAAGAGAGTATTTCCTTACTTCCTTTCTTCTTAATTTTTAATGATTCAAAGAAAGTAAAATCGAGAGCTTCTTTATTTTTAAACAAGCTTTAAAAAGAAATAGAATATTGATTGATGAAGCATTGATTCATGGATTTTACGAACCCAAATTAGTATATGCTCGTTGGTGTTATACCCAAATCCTATCACCATCATGTGATAAGACTCTTAACTTCCATGTTTGCCCTTAATCTCGGCACTTAGAGTGGAAACCTACTATGTTTGTCAATTCTACTTGAAAAAACTCAGCACCGCACTTTCCTTGTGGCCCATGAGCAGTACCTTGCTCAGCACCGCCTGTATCCTGTTTTCTATGGACTTTGGTCCAAAAGCGTTTCTCATCTAAACTGCTCTGTCATAAGAGAAGAAAAGCAGTACCCTGGGTAAAATGGGAAAAAGGGAAGTTTCTCGAGGCTTCTACATCGTGAGGCGTGTGTCCTCCCTTATCCCTATCATTATGGGTCAGTTGAGCTCGAGATCCCCCATGGTAGGATCTTAGAGCCACCTCACCCACAATTCTCTCAACTATTCCTATCCATTGAGCCTTATAAATACAAGCTCATGTCCATAGTTTAGGGGGAGATCTGAATTATTTTGACTTTTTATGCTCTTTTTTACTGTCAATCCATCAATTTTTGCCTTTATCTGATCAATTTCTAACTTGATCTTTTGTTCTCCTTTGTGTTTTGGATCTATTTAGGGAACTTCTCATACATTGTTGGCAATAAGCGGTGCCACCGCTTGAACTCTGTTAGCAGTATGCGGTGCCACCACCTGAGTCCTGTTGTCTAGAAGTGATGCTCATCCAGAACCGCTTTGTCAAGACCCCTCCAGCGCGGTGCCAGGTAGGCCTTGTTCCAAGGCTAGTTTTTTCCTCATTTTTTGAAAAAAATTGAGTTTTTTTTCTTTCATTCCTGCACTATCAGGTTTGTGTGTTAGAATCTGAATGCTCATGGTTTGAAATTCTATGGTAAAAGATTGGTTTGATTGAAGAATTCAAAAGCTAGACTAGGCTTGTTGATTATTCATTTTCTTTTGGGATTGTTGGTTGTGATTGTGAAAGGAATTCTTTTTTGAAAAGCTTAGGTTTTAGTGAGCTCTCTTTTCATTTCTGTTATAAATACTAAAAGAAAGACCATTTGATTAGCATCTTGATTTCATTTTTTGTTTCCATAGAGGACTTCTTTTTGCTTGTTAAAAAGAACATTTTTTGACTGAGATTAGGTCATTATCATTGGTGAGCATAGGACATTGGATCTCTGATTAGCCTCACAAGCTTTCAGGTTCTTTATGTTCTTTTGTCTCTTTTGCATTAGTACTATCTCACCAAAATAAAAAATATTGTAGTTTTAAGTTAGATCTATCTATGTTTTAAGTAAAATCGAAAAATACAGTGCATATGCATGTAGTGTGCTTCTTGTTTTTCTTTTAGGAAAAAAGACTCTTCCCCTTTTGATTGCTTTCAGAAAAGAGAAATGAGTTTGGAAAGTATTTCTTGTCTTTGATTTTGATTTGTTGAAGATTGTTGTTTGGAAATTTTTGGTTTTAAAATGAAAGAAAGTACTCTCTTTCCCTCCCGTAGGTAGGTATACCACGAACGATAAAGTGAAATATTTGCATATGCATACTGCATGGTTTTACTTTTTCTGTCAAAATTCCATGCATTCACCTAACTGTCCACTTTAAAATTAACGATACTTATAGGTTAAAATTTACATAGCAATTTGAGTGATAGGTTAGAGATGTGTTTGGGTGTCGTTAAACGTAGGAGCTGTCGTTACTCGCTTGCATTACATCCCAGGACTTGCGTGGTTCTTCCACGTACCGTCCGTATATTGAGCAACCTTTCACGTATTGTTGAGGTATATATAAAGGTACTTCATGTACTTGATTGTATATTGGAAGGCCCCTTGTGAACGGTTATGCATTATACAACACTACTATCGATTTGAGCTCCCACGTACATTGCGTATATCGGGAGACCCCACTAGAATACCTTATCCATATGAGAAAATCCCTTTGGCTGTCTTGCTTGGAGCCTTACACTGGAAAAAAATTTGAGGAGATTACTACGCATGTAGCCTTGAGGTATATCATGAGTGGTACCTTCTTGACAATATTGGTGAGAGACCTGACTATCTGAACTCCTCCTGTCATTTAAGTTTGCTTGTTTGGCCTATAGCTTGAGTAGGGAAAATTTTTGGTGTGTTTTCTAGTTTTTGAGACCCTAGGTTAGATAGGAGCTATACAAACTAGCTAAGCTAAGACAGTCCAGAAGAGTATGAGGCTTGCCACCCGATTTTATTCCTGTTTCAGGAGAAAATCCAATCGAAGCTATCGACCAAGAAGTTGCTACCACCTCCCAAGTGGGAGATAATGTGGTTGCAGAAAGCGAAGGACCATATCCTTCACACTCACCTCCCTTGGTCCAACAAAATTCTCGGGGTAATACATCGTTCCATTCTCCCATAGAAGGTCATGTTGATGATACTACCCATCCGGATTGTGGTCTCAATGCTCCCTTTTGGGATACCTCTATAGAACAAACCATTGCCTCATTTGGCACCCATTTAAACTTTTCTGAAGAAGTTTCTCCAGATGAAGAAGAATGTAGACAATACCAGGAAGCGATTCTCCATGCATAGGAGATTGAAAAGAAAATAGATGACATATTGGGCACACCACCATCTCGTTCCACAGCTGTTCCTGTGGGATATCCTTCACTTGCTGATTCTATGAGACCCATTGAACCGATTCTAGATCGTACAGTGACTCCACATAACCCAGGTCAAACTACCAATGCCACCATCTCCCATATTATGTCTATTACCAATCCTCCCAAGTATTTCGCACCTGGGGCTCAACATTCAATTTCTATTTCGTCATTACCTTCTAGTGCCGGGGGGCAACCCTCGGCATGAACTACGTTATCTGGCACCAGAATTGTACATAGTCAAGGACAGACCTCTGGTATAGAGAAATCTACAGTTTATGTCCCTCCCACCCACACTAATGTGGTTATTGCCCCATCTAGTTTAGGTCATCCCTTGGGGGAACAACCTATAACCAATCAAACCTCTTGGGGTTATGGTTATATAGCAAATCGAGTACCTGTAGGAAATATTAATTATCCACCCAAACCTACAGGAATGCATTATGCTGGAATTCCATATCCTAGTAATACTTTCATGCTATGGGGGAAACCTAACTGGTCCTACATGCTAGCTATGGGGGGGGATACCTATACATACCGTGGGAGGTGTCGGAGGACCACCTTATGGAGGTCCTCCCCCCTGGGAGGCCTAATGGTCCTGGAGGGCCTGGTGGCTTTCCTCCTTATGGTCCTAATGGTCCTGGTGGTCCTGGAGGGCCTGGTGGATTTCCTCCTTATGGTCCTAATGGTCTTGGTGGTCCTAGGGGGCCTGGTGGATTCCCTCCTAATGGCCCTGGATGGTCTGGTGGCCCTCCTCCTAGTGGTTCTGGAGGCTCTGGAGGTTTACCTCCTAGAGGTCTCGGAGGGTCTGGTGGTCTACCTACTAGTGGTCTCGGTGGCCCTAGTGGTCCCAATGGTCTTGGTGGTCTCAGAGGCCTTGGTGGTCCTAACGATCTTGATCCTGGAAATCAACCCCCTGCAGGAGGATTTTCCGGTATTTATTTGTCACAAAAACCTGTCTATCAATCTACTTATGGTCCTACTAATACTTATATGCCATATAAATAGTACCATTATGTGCAACCTAATCATCAGTTACCTTTCCTAGCAACCTTGGACTTGCTTGATTTGTCCAAGTTGATTAATGAGCCCATTTGACATAACCCCTCATGGCCTCCCATTCTAGTAAAGTTACCATCAGACATTCCAAAGTTCAATGGGAATCAGGGAGATGATACGAAAAACCATGTCATGACATTCTATCTGTGGTGTTCTTCAAACTCCCTTATGGATGCTTCAGTTTGTTTAAGACTCTTTCAGTGAACTTTTACCGGTACAGCCATGAAATGGTACATTGAACTTCCACAACATTCGTTTATGGATTTTGGCTCATTGACAACTATATTTCTTATGCACTTTTAGCTTCCTATCCGTTATGAAATGGGTACTAATCTCTTAACTTCTTTGTGACAGAACACCTCCACCCACATATCCAATAATATCCATGAGTGGAGAAGGCAGAGAAGACTTATTAAGGCTCCTATTTCGGATCAGTTATTAACTGATTGGTTTACTAAATCTTTGTTGCCTTTGATTGCTTGAGATGTGGCTATGGGCAGTGCCGTTACTAAAGAGCAAGCCATTAGTCGAGCCCAATATATGGACGTGGTCTATTGCCAGTCCGAAACTTTGTATGAATTGATTCCTCAAGCTCCTCGCCCAAGCATTGATCTTGCAAAGCCACCAGCAGAAGTCCCTGTTGATGGAATTGTTGGTTCAATCCAATCCCCGTCAGCAGCAAAACCTGCCAAGCAACCCCAGACTTCCACCCCTACTCCTTCGACTCCCAAGGTTTCTACTAAGGTAAATTCTATTCAAAGTATTCAAACCTTCAGCAATAATAAAAAGAAAGGTAAAGCTAAAAACAAAAAACCTGGAAACATCCAGGAGAATCCAAAACCAACCACCAATGATAATGATAAAGGGAAAAGAGAAGAAAAATATCCATGTCTGCTATGCGGAGGTGACCATTTCACAAAAGAGTGTCCCAGCCGGGACGAAATCACCCAATTTTTAAAAAAAAATCCCGCACCTGCAGTTCTCACAGATTCTTTTCCCTCTCAACAACAACTGGTAGACCACATGTCTAATCAGAGAAACTCTAGTTTGTCAGAGGAAATTCGCATGATGTCGTCGGATACCATTAGTTTGCAAACTTGAAGTCAGAGTTATGAGAAACCCATAGACAAGAAAGAAGACACTTCTTCTTTAGGAAGATCTCCCTCTATTGGTTCTCTCGACTCCTCGTCTACTTTCCCCCTAACCATTGAGAAGCCTACTCTTGATATGGTTTTGCGTCCACCCAAGAGTACTCTTAGGAAGGCTGTTTTTAACCCTAATGCCCGAGCTACTCAATTTTATAATGTAGTTGAAGATCTTGCTCAGGTACCATGTGCGATGTCTACCTTGGAAGTGCTCCAAAGTTGTCCTACACAACACAAAAACTTGTTAACTGCGTTAGGAGCTTTAGACCCGGACAATACTAATTTGATTCATTTCAATGTTGAGAAATATAAGTCTAGACTACCTCACAAACTTGCTTTCCAAATCATCACAAAATTATTCGAAAAGAAGGTCTTTAGGACTGTCTTAGACGAAGGAGCTTCAACTTCAGTTTTGTCCCTATCTTGTTGGAAAGCTATCGGCTCTCCCGAGCTTGTAACATCACCTATGACTCTAAAAGCATTTGATGGATGTGGTTTCCAGCCTCATGGTCTCATATAATCCCTTGCAGTCGATCTTGGGGGAAAAACTGTTTCTATTCAAGTAGAAGTAGTAGACGCCCCGTTAGATTACAACCTCTTTCTAGGAAGAAATTGGTTTTATGACATGACTGCTGTTGCTTCGATGGTATTTTGAATAGTACAATTTCCACATCTAGGGAGAATTGTCACCATTGATCAGCTTAATTTCTGTACACTGGATGTTAATACCTCTACAACTAATAACATCCCTATGTTAGGCCAGTCCCCTCCTCCATACCAGTCGATTGGGGTAGGCATGTTGAAGGATTCATCCCTTATGGGGATTTTTCTGTCCACTCCTCCTAACACAGACACAATGATAGTAAATATGATTCCATCATTTGATTATGAGCCCAAGGGAAAACGAATTGTTGAGTCCACCTTGTTGAGTCCACATGAAGAAATGTACAACATCATTCAAAACCTTTCTGATGATCACACTGATGAACTTCATTTGGTGGCTTCAGATCCTTACCACCTACCCTACTGGTTAGAACCATCTCTTCCTATTTTGGACTATCTCTCTGAGACTTTTCCTTCTGACGAGTCCATTATGGAGATCATGAATATGAATGAGTCTATTTGGGAGGATCACCATCATAGATCCTCGTTCCTCCCCAATACCAATTCGGTAGACCATGACTTTGCATCCCTATTTTCCACTAATATTTTCAACACACCTCAAAATCCTATATTGTTGCATGACACAGATTCTGAAGGAAACCTATGCAACATTACTCAGACAAATCCGATTGACATATCGGCCAAGCCTGGTACCATCAAGCATGTTCATGTTGTGTAGAACTGCTCGGTAGATGAATCTGAAGCATACAAGGCACTTTTCAAAGAATTTCATGATATTTTTGCCTAGTCTTATGAAGAAATTCTAGGGATAGACCCATCCATTGTGGTCCATGAAATTAAAACCTATCCCACGGCTAAACCTGCCAGGCAAAAAATAAGGCAAGTCCATCCATGGAAGGCCGCAACTATTAAATCTGAAATAGAGAAAATTCTCAATGCTGGGTTTATTTATCCCGTACCCTTGACGGAATGGGTATCAAACATTGTCCCTGTCAATAAAAAGCAGGCCACCATTAGAGTCTGTATCGATTTTAGAGATTTGAATAAAGCTTGTCCCAAGGACAACTTTCCTACTCCGCGTATTGATCAGATTATCGACAACTGTGCTGGAAGTATCATCTTCTCATTCATGGATGGATTTTCTGGCTATAATCAGATTGAGATATTACCCACCGATCAGCACAAGATGACATTCATTTGCCCATGGGGAACCTTTGCATATAGGAAGTTACCATTTGGATTAAAAAATGCTGGAGCCACTTTCCAGCGTGCGATGTCCTATGCGTTTCACGATATTAAACATATTGTTGAACTGTACCTTGACGACCTCCCTGCTCATTCACAGCGATGGGAGGACCACCCTGGTCATCTTAGAGACATTCTCCTGAGATGCTATCATTATAATATATGGCTCAATTCGCATAAATGTGTTTTATGCGTTGAAACGGGACGTTTGTTAGGTTTTGTGGTCTTTAAGGAAGGCATCCGGATATACACATTGAAAATTGCTACCATTTTAGCTCTACCAGCCCCAACCAATCTTCTCGAACTCCAAATTTTGCAAGGGAAGGCAAAATTTCTCCGCCGTTTCGTGTGCAATTTTGCAGAGAAAAAACACGATTATATGCGTCTCCTTGAGAAGGACACTCCGTTCTTCTACGATGACCAATCCCAATGCACCTTTGATAATCTCAAACACGCTCTGACTCATTCACCCGTGATACACCCCCCATATTATTCAAAGGATTTTCTCTTATATATTGCTGCCCCCACTACTACCATTGCTATGTTTTTGGTGCGGAAAATCCCGATGGTCTGGAGCATGTGATTTACTATGCTAGTAAGAATCTTATGGATTTTGAAACTCGATATTCACATGTGGAGAAATTAGCATTGGCCACGATCATTGCTGTTCAAAAATTTTGTCACTACATTTTGCTCCGCACAACCATTGTATTGGCAGACCAGAACCCTATGTATTGCATCCTGACTCGTTAGGTGCTCGGGGGAAAGTACTCCCAATGGATAGTCATACTATAGGAGTTTGATCTGGAATTTTCCAAAGCCACATCAAAGAAATCCTTGGTCATTACCAAGCTCATGTGTGATCTTCCATGTGCTTCAATGGAATCTGAGCCTAGTGATTCATTTCTTGATGAATTCCTGTTCCTGATAAGCACTACTAACCCATGGTATGGAGATTTGTTTATTTATCTCTATACACAAAGATTTCAGCCAAATCTATCCCATGACGATCGCTTCCATATCCATCTCCACGCAAAATACTACCTCATCTTGAATGACACCTTGTATAGACGTGGATTGATTCTATTCTCTAGTGATGCCTCACCCATGAGGAAGCTGAACAAGTGTTGAATGATTGCCACTCTAGAGCATGTGGCGGTCATTTATCTAGGATGGCTACAACCTAGAAAATCCTTTGCGTTGTCTATTTCTGGCCTTCAGGATTTAAAGACTGTCACAAGGCTGTCAAGAAATGATCACCTTGTCAACATTTTTATCCCAAAAAGCACACTCATCCTGCTCCGCTACACCCTGTCATTGCCGTTGGCCCATTTTCCAAGTGGGGGATTGATTATATGCATTGTAAGCCTACCTCAGCTAGGGGGTATGGTTACATCATTGTAGCCATTGACTATTTTACAAAGTGGGCTAAGGCCATGCCTACATATGCGAAAGATGGTAAGTCTGCCACTCTCTTCCTGTTCAATCATGTCATAGCTAGATTCGGAGTCCTACGGTCCATAGTTACTGATCACGGATCACATTTCCGTAATCAAATGATGGAGGAACTAAGTGCCAAGCTAGGTTTTCGCCATGAAAACTCTATGCCCTGTTATCTGCAAGCTAATGGTCAGGTAGAGACCATTAACAAAGTTTTGAAAACTATGCTTCGTTGGATGGTTGGAGACCATAAATCCAACTGGCACCATATCCTTTTCTCCACTCTTTGAGCTTATAGAACTTCGGTGAAAACAACTACTAGTTTCACACCTTTCCATCTTGTCTATGGACTCAAAGTTGTCATGCCGATTCAATGTCATATTCCATCCTTGAAACTTGCCGTCGAACTCCTCCCAGACACTTCCCCAGAGGAAGAGAGATTTTTGTACTTGAACAACCTTGATGAAACTAGGAGAGATGCTGCCTTGGCTAATTTGGCACACAAGAAACACGTCAAGGTGCAGTATGATAAATCTATCCAAGCTCGTGCCTTTAACGAGGGTGACCTAGTTTTGACTTACGATTAGAGATATGAAAAACTAGGGAAAGGAAAGTTCGAATCCATGTGGTACGGTCCTTTCGTTATTTCTAAAGTTTTAGAGAAAGGGGCCTACGAGCTCATAGACTACGGTGGAATCCCTTTAGGGAAACCTCACAATGGGTTGTACATAAAGAGGTACTATGCCTAGATCTCTCTCGGATAGTATCTTGTATACATGTATTTTGATTGACTTTTAGTGTGCTTTGAGTATTTTCAATATGGTTTTGAGTTTAGTGTCTGTATCTGTTTATACCATGTTTTGGTCGTGCATAGAAGATGACTTTCTATGGCTTCACTGATGGTTCTTGCGCCACACCTTGAATCTTTCCTCAGCTACTTGGGTTCTCTATTCCCCAGCTTACGATTTGGTCAGTTCAGGAGTGGTTTGTATTGGTCCCGCTACCAACAACATCGCTGAGTATCGAGCAGTCATAGGTCTTCTGACTGAAGCTACATCCCAAGATGTTCGCAACTTGGTAGTATTGATGGACTCTCAACTCGTGGTTTGTCATCTAAACCATGTATATACCATTAGGAATCCTGTATTTCTCTGCCTCTTTCGGAGGGTACACTTGTTAGAAAGGTCATTTGAAACTATGACCTATAGGCATATCCCTAGGGAACATAATGTAGTTTCTGACTCATTAGCTAATTACATCTTATATTGGCATATTTCCCATTTGTGACATGAAAATCAAACATGGTTCATTGTAAATAAACAATTAAAGACACATAAAACTCATGTAAAATACATTCACCATTTGAGATGTATAAACACCAGGTAAAAGTCTATATATATATATATATATATATGAACATGTTTTATAAAAAATAGGTCATGAGACCTCATCTAAAGCATGTAGGCTTTCAGGTAAAAAATCACCATACAAAATCTTGAAGCTATCAGCTTTTAGTGGATACATCATGCACACATCGTCTAGTGATGCTCATGGTAGCACGTCACTGCCCGAGCTACTCTACGTAGCAGTCTGCTAAACCGACCCGGTACTCCTGCTGTAGGTCTCTGATATCTTAGAGTGAGGTCATCAATGGAAGCATCAGGGATGTCTAGGGTCAACCTCTCCAGGTTTTCCTCTAAGTCTCAGGTCACATCGTCACCCTGCGGTATGAAACGGGCTTCGGTTCGTCTATCCAATGGGGAGGCTCCCCCGGGTCGGGCTGATTTGACGTCTACACGAAAATATTCAAGTCTTGTTACTTAACATAAAAAATATAAAACATCAAAAACATAAAAACACTATTTCCATTTTAGGGTTTTTTGCTTCTTACCAATGTCACCCCACTGTCCACCAGGTGGGAGCGGTAGGTCAGGGTCACCGCTGAAGTCAGTGCCTGCATATGCATAATCCTCCATGATGAGGATCTAATCTCTCAACCATCGAAAGAATGGGTCACCGAACTTTACCTGTCCCCTTCCCGCTCTAGTATGGGCCATAATCTGGAACCACCTTTGCATGCGAGGGTCCCGTGCTCTCAGCTCTGTAAAGACCACCTAGGGTCTCATCTGTGGAACCTTCTTGAAGAAGAAGCAAGCTAGAATGGAACCGAAACCAAATTGCTTCAGTTCCCCCTGTCGAACTTGGTCAGCTGATCCTTGAAGATCAGAATCAGGGCTTCTGCCCAGTTAAAGACTGTAGGCGCCATGACCTTTATGGCATAGAGCATATGTGATCTAGATGCCTGGTGCACTCCTTGGCTTCTTGCCACTCTCTGCATGGTAAACAATACAGTTTATAGAGGTCCATCCACCACTACTTTTATAGGGATTTTCTTCCCCGATGTCCTTGTCCCAGGAATACAGTGATGGTCTATCAACTCCTGTGTAGTGATGTCCCCTCCACAGGAACCAGTTAGCGAGATGGGAGCATTTTGTCTCGAAAGGCCAGTGAGGAAGTAGATATCCTCTACCTCAAATCTCAAAATATGAGCACCAACCTCGAAATATTGTTGCTCCAGATTCCACATCCAGAGTATATGCTCTAGCAATCGCTCATGCGATACCATACTGGGTGTGCGAAAGAATTTTAAGAGTCTGCAGTCTCTCAATGCAGCTATGCAACCCGCATTCCGTTCGGTGAAGGTGTTGTCATTATCATGCCATCTCTCTTTCCAAATGACCATTTTTTATTAGCAAGAACCTACCAAAAACAATCACAAGACTCATTAGAATAATTCTTAATCATTCAAATCAATTGAAATGAGCTAGTTTTTCTTGTGTGGTTATTTTTACTTCTCCATGGCCAACACCGCCTGTGCCTCGTTGAGGACAGGCGGTGGCACCTCCTATGCATTGTGTTTTCGACGTGGTTCTAGTGAGGTATCGCTTATCCCGCAAGGGATAAGAGCGGTTCCTGCTCCCATGATTTTAGGGCTTGCCATACAAGTCCAAGACACCATTAAAAATCAAAATTGAAGATATAAGATGAAAGAGTAGGGTCTAGGCTATTACCTAGAACTGACAGTGCTCGATTTCTACAGTGGAAACTCCCGATATCAGTAATTGAAAATCTGGCTAGGAAAGTGCTCCAAATGCTCTCCACTATGGGTAAATAGTAAAATGTTTTGATTTTTTACTATTTACATGACTTTTATACACATTTTTGGGTTTGAAATGCTATAGTTTTGTTTTTAAATAATTTATTACTCAAAATCTATCAGTCATAATCCTTTAATGTCAGTTATTGGTGCATTTAACACTTGTTTTTGAGTCGTTGCAGGATAAAAGAACAGTAGCAGTAAAGTTTTGGGAGTTCGTTTTTGACTTTTTCGTACTACCATAAAACGAAAAAAGTCTTTGAGCATTTATTGAGACACTTTCGTCACACTCTCAAAACTTAGTATCAAAGGTCTGAGTCCGTTTTTGATTCTTTTCAGGCTTGTAAAATCTTTCATTGTGAAAAGAGACCTAATGGAGTCTTCTTTAAACTCTTTTCGGGATCCTTAAATACGAAAAGATTGTCGAGTGATCTTGTCTTCTTCATGCTCGTTAAAGCATTTGAAGAGTCATCTCTCCGACGGCAGGTTATCTCTTTTTCGGTTCGGATAGACTATTTATGAAAAAGGAACACTCCAGCCAATCATGACTGGAAGAGTTCTCAAAGGCATTGTTTTATACTTTTTCGGGCCTTAGGGACTAAATCATATGAAAAAGAACCCTTTCATTAGAGGAAATTTGAGCTCTAAAATGGGCCTCCTAAGGAAAAAAATAAAATAATAGTTAAAATAATAAAATAATAATTAAAATTTTAAAATAATAGTTATTAATTTTGGAGGAAGAATGAAAAAAACTACTTTTTGTGTTCATATTTTCGACATATCTCCCTGTGCTTTTACTCAATTTCAAGTGAGAGATCTCATTGGATGCAGATCATCATCACGTTTTTTAGGTATTTCTTGTTTTTGGGGTAGCGGGGTCCGTCAAAAGTATGCAGTTTGGGAACTCGTTGGATGTGGAATTAAATTCCACATCCAATGAGCTCTCCCACTTGAAATTTGAGTAAAAACACACGGAGATATGTCAAAAATACGAACAAAAAAAGGAGTTTTATTTTATGAAAAATATGTCAATTCAACCATTATGGTTGACTCATTATATTGAAATTCTATTGGTTCTTGAATTCCAACTCACAAAAATTATTGTTGGCACGCTTTCTTATAAGGCCCATTTTAGACCCCAAATTTCCTCTAATGGGAGTCTTCTTCCATCGTCGTTCAAACTCTCTAAACATGAACGATACCGAGTTTTCTTTCATTGGACACGTTAAATTAAACTTTGAGAGACCCTATTTTGGGAACGAACCCCTCCTCTCTCAGGTTCGTAAAACATATGAGTTTGGACTCATCTTCGGATGAGCTATACCAAGTGTTTGTTAACCTCTTTGAACTCGTAAAACCGAAAAGAGGCACTTATCAACCATGATGGGGGAAATGGGAAGGGAATCATTTTGCAAATACATGGCAGTAGTTTGTCGTTATCTTTGAACATGGCACTTGTCTGCATATCATTTCAGTTAATTGGGTATTCAGTTGATCTTCGTGACGACCCACTTTCATGAGTCATGCCACTGCTTTGAGTCTTTCAAAAGAATGCATTGTCCACTGTCGCACTGTGTGTTTGTCTGGTTCAATCATGCTGCCAATTATTTTGTCGTGCCTTCTGATGTTCAAAGGGAAGTTGAAGAAGTTTACCTCTGCAATCAAAATAGTCTCTGTGTCAGTACTTTTGAGTTAGTCCTATGGTTACTACATTCACATCATTCCAGAACTATGTTTTGAGTTTCGTGTCGTCGATGTGGGACTCATCATGGCCCTCCTTTGAAGAGACTATTCTCGTTGACATCAGCTCATCATCCGGGAAAAAGTATTAGAAACAAAAACTTAGTACCTTGAGATCTGTATGCCTTAATGATAGATTCTCTTGTTCTCGACATAGGTTCACATAATTGACCTTTGATCGATAGAATCGACTGGGTGTTTGACATCAGGAAATCTATTCACATTCAGTATATTGTACTAGGGTACCTTGGGAATCATTGACATCAATTTTGATCTCCCTCGCACTTGTTAATGGTTCACATCATTGGCTAGTAATCAAGTGGTTTCTACCATGTTCGACTTCAAATCATTGTAATCACATGGATATAGTCGTACTTTGTGGAAGACGAGACAAAGACCTTGGGTATTTGGTTAGCGCTCATTACTTTCCCCAGGTTGCGATGGAGTTTTGTATATCTAGCATGGATCCACATTTGTATGGTCGTGGCTATGCTCAAATTTACGTCTGTGTGACATAGATATACATTGTATGTCCGGTAGCTATGTCCAAGTTTGAGTCCTCTATCACATGGATCTATGTTGTATTCTAGTAGCCATGCTTGTTTATTCCTCTCATGGATCTACCTTGTATTGGTTCGCACCCATGCGTTGGTTACATGTGTCTATAAGTAAAAAATATTGATGTACTACAGATGCCTATTGGACGACATTCTTCGACCGAGCTGACATTTTCACCTCGAAGTGACAACTTTTTCTCTCAAATCTCTCACTTATCATATCCCTCTAAGTCTCATGCTTTGGGGGGCATTCTATTATACCCAAATCCTGTCACCATCATGTGCTAAGACCCTTAACTTCCATGTTTTCCCTTAATCCCAGATTTTAGAGTGGAAACCTACTATGTTTGTCAATTCTACTTAAAAAAACTCAGCACTGTGCTTTCTTTGTGGCCCATGAGTGGTACCTTTCTCAGCATCGCTTGTATCCTGTTTTCAAGAAGCGGTGGCACCACCTATGGCCTTTGGTCCAAAAGCGTTTCTCATCTAAACCGCTCTGTCATAAGAGAAGAAAAGCGATACCCTAGGTAAAATGGGAAAAAGAGAAGTTTCTTGAGGCTTCTAGATCATTAGCCTTGTGTCCTCCCTTATCCCTATCATTATGGGTCAGTTGAGCTCGAGATCCCCCATGGTAGGATATTCGAGCCACCTCACCCACAATTCTCTCAACTATTCCTATCCATTGATCCTTATAAATACAAGCTCATGTCCATAGTTGAGGGGGAGAACTATAGAGGTATTGTTATGCTGTGGGATTGACCACTTAGCCCAAGTCATTGGAGAGCATAGAGAGCAAAAGTTGGAGCTTATGGGGATGAAGTGTTTGTATCATGGAGATGCTTGTTGACACTAAGGCAATGGTTGTAAGCTTCTCCATACATTCTTAATGCAAAGCTGATTTCTGTCCCAAATTACTGTTGTTTTGATTTCACATGTACATGTTGTTAGATTCCTTAGTCACTAACATAGCTAAGTAGATGATTTTTTGGTAGATTTGATGTGTTTGCATGTTTGATATGTTTGTAGGTACACAGGTTCAATATTGAAGTAGCATTCTAGGTGTCTACGACATTCAGGGAAGGTCTTCATCCTTTGTCGTTCACTCATTTGTTCTGGATCTGAACCATTTAGATCAGAGGAACAACTTCTGTCCATAGAAGGTGCAATATTCTTGGTTATAGCTGGTGGTTCCATAATTTGAGAGTATGAAAACTTTGAAGAAGACTCTAGGGGGGTTCTTTTTCGTAAAGTTAGTCTCCTGAGTCCGAAAAAGTGTAAAACAATCAAAAGGAGAACCCTCTTAGATTTCAAAGAAATAAGGTATGCCTTTTTTCGTACGTAGTCAGTAATGTTCGAAAAACGGATAATTATCACCGAACCGACACTCCTTCAAAATCAAGCATATAACCTTAGTTTAACGAGTGTGAAGGAAGGCAAGGTCACTTGAGATGTTCAATTTATTTACGACTATGGGGAAACCAACAATAAACTTGATGCTTTATACTAAGTTTTAACAAGCATGATAATGACATAAAGAACACTCAGAGTTTTTTTCATAGTTTAATCCAGAGCACAAAAAAAATAAGTAAGTGTTGGCCAGTTGCACAACATAGGACAAGGTGAATGGTTATTGTCATTGTTGTCAAACTTGTCACACTTAATGAACTTATGCTTTCATATGCTTATGGATTGCACTCACATGCAGATCATGGTTATTGGTTTGAAGATTAGAATTTTATATAGCATATATATTGTTCTCTACATTAAACAAATGTTTTTAAGCAATGTTTTAATGTTTGGCTCAATCGTTGGTGGAGGTTTGGTCAAATAACCACGATGACCCATAGCTTCTCACTTGTAACTTGTTTAACAATTTCCATAGGCACTCCTCACTTGTAAATAATTGCCAAGACACATGATGAACTTTAAGTCTACAGGTAAAGCACCGGTGCACTCTCATCAATGAATTTAAGTGCTAAAGGTTAAGCACTCAAGTCTTTTTTAGTGCTCTTAAGAGGATTCAAATAAGTTGATAAGTTGAACACCGGGTAAATGATTTAGATCCGACATTTCCGCTCACTCCTAGATCGATGACCCAACCTCTACATCGCTCTCAAATAGCAAGAAAGTTTGAAGTTTGGTTATATGAACTGAGACGTGGGCTAGCATGGTCACATGGTTGAAGCGTTAGTGCTTATTCCCAAATGAACATATATAGTGGAGTTTTGATGTTGAAAACTCCAAACCTAGATGAGATTTTGCAAATTAGCAAACCTAGTTAATTAATATTACTTTTGTTATTTTTGCTGATTCATAACTTGTTTAAGGAACTTTATTTACACAGTTACAGTAACCGTTGTAACCAATTTTGTTTTGATTGAATTCGACTATGAGGAAGTTGATGAGGGTTGAGATTGGTGTGTTTTTTTGTGCTGGGGTTGGTTGGATTAATGCTGGAGCTCTGTCAAACTTTTTCTGAACGACAAATACACAGAGATGAACTATGAATATTGTATGGTTGGATTTGTAAGTGCTTATAAAAAGAATAAAACACAAATAAAATTAGAATGGTTGGATATGTAATTAAAAATTACATTGAGATCATTTAATGTTGCAATGAAGATTATCTCCAGGTTTGATTTCCAAGGTTTATAGCAGAGTAAATATGGACAGATTAACTTGAACAGTCTTGGTGTTGAAAGAGTACTAAAAGAGTTACATTTGGTTAAGATTTGTCTTGGTTGAAATATAATAACAGGTTTGTAAAAGACAAGATTGATAGTTACAGG
This sequence comes from Pseudotsuga menziesii, assembly GCA_001517045.1. Taxonomy (NCBI): domain Eukaryota; kingdom Viridiplantae; phylum Streptophyta; class Pinopsida; order Pinales; family Pinaceae; genus Pseudotsuga; species Pseudotsuga menziesii. The sequence goes on along the minus strand of LPNX010537830.1, from coordinate 66,859 downwards.
TTGATTTTGACAGAAATATTTTATCAAAAAGATTATGAAAGATTTGAAATTTGAGATTGTGTTTAACAATATAAAACAGGTTGGTGCCTATACTACATGGAGGAAGGGAGGAGCTAGGGAGACTAACCATCTCATTGCAAGTTGATGCTTGTATTCAAGTAGTAAATATTCCTTTCAGTAGGTACTGAAGACAAAGAGATAGTAGCCTCATCTGAGTAGTTGCTCAAACAAAATATGATGTAACTGAAGTTGCTTGATTTACAGAGTTTATGGAAACATTATAAATCCTTTGCTTGATCAGACTCCTCTTCAATTATAAATCCTATATATGAGTCCTCTTGCTCCTCTCCTCAATGAAATTTCTCTAGCTTAACTTTTCCTCCAAAGTTGGTCTCCTTTCCTCATACCCTTCCCCTCAATTTATATTTGTTTGGGAGGAAGGATTTCGAGGCTAGGATGGTTAGGGAAGTTGGGGAGGTTTTAAAACCAATTCCAACTTCCCTTTAATTAATTATCTTTCTATTTTTAAAAATTCTTAATGAAATATGTGGCTTGTAATGGAGCAACTCACGAATAATATGTGAGTTCCCTTGAGGAAACTCACCTATTTAACATTTGAGATCCTTACACGGGTTTCTTGTGGGAGACTCATGTATGGTACACAAATTGCTATAAGGAAAGTCACATATTCCAAGTGAGTTGATATGCAAAGGTAAGTGATACTAGAGTTAATGGCATGTATTAAAGTTCCAATCGTCTTATAAAAAACAAGGCTACTTATATCGTATGATGACATATTTGGTGTCATTATTCGGACGGAGAAGTGCCATTTCGATGTGTAATAGATGCCCCCTAATGTGTGAGGTCATAGGGTAATGATGGTAGAAATACATTACAATATTTTAGCTCAGAGGACTTAGAATCTAGTCTTTAGAGGAGTACCTAAAACAACAAAATAAAGGTCATTGTTACAAAATCATCACTCAGGATTCCATATTATTTAATAATGTGCAACACTAGCACCTTTACAAGATACATATACATCATATAATACGGGATGTGAGGCCACACATGTTTACAAGATGGATCATAGCGACATGAGTACAATAACAGATCTTCAATAGCTGGAGTAGTGTCACAAATCGTGACATGATCTTGCACAGCTTAGTTTTCATAGGCTGTATACCTAAGGTCTTCATCCAAATACAAAGTACTAAGTATGAACCTTACCATGTGAATATAGTAGTTGAAGTAAAACATGGAGGATTCCATCGGCATGTCGGTAAAAATATGTACTGATAATCAATGAAAAGGAGACCACAGAGATGAGAAGTGGTTCCTGAGGTACTATAAAAACTCCAAGTCTTCATCATTAGCAGGAGCTGATAAGAAGCCATGTGTTAGAGGGAAGGCACTGGAACCTTCAACATGTCACATGGGTAAACTAGTAAACTGGATAGGGGAAGTTAGGAAAAACTCATGGATAAACATGACCAAGATTGAGGTATATGAATAGAGGTTTAGGGATTCTTGAACAGTGAGCATGACACAAAGATGACCCAAGGCAACTTGAAACTTCAAGATAGACAACTGGACTCATCTACAATGTTAGAGACATCAACAGATTCCCCATGTACTACAATAGAGTAAACCATGGAGGAGTAGTAACTTAGTGTTCTAGATGAAATTCAGAAGTTGGAAATTGAAACATAAATACCTGGAGGCTCAAACTGGTGCTTTGTTCAAGGGACTTGCTACCAACAAACTTATAGTAAAGAGAGTATTTCCTTACTTCCTTTCTTCTTAATTTTTAACGGTTCCAAGAAAGTAAAATCAAGAGATTCTTCATTTTTAAACAAGGTTTAAGAAGAAATAGAATATTGCTTGATGAAGCACCGATTCATGGATTTTACGATCCCGGATTAGTATATGCTCGCTGGTGGTTTCATAATTTGAGAGTTTGAAAACTCTGAAGAAGACTCTAGGGGGGTTCTTTTTCGTAAAGTAAGTCTCTTGAGTCCAAAAAAGTGTAAAAAAATCCAAATGAGAACCCTCTTAGCTTTCGAAGAAATAAGGTATACCTTTTTTTGTACTTAGTCAGTAATGTTCGAAAAAGGGGTAAACTATCACCGAACTAATGCTCCTTCAAAATCAAGCATATAACCTTAGTTTAATGATTGTGAAGGAAGGCAAGGTCACTCGAGATGTTCAATTTGTTTATGACTATGGGGAAACCAACAATAAACTTGATGCTTTATACTAAGTTTTAACGAGCATGATAATGACATAAAGAATGATCAGAGTTTTTTTCATAGTTTAATCTAGAGCACAAAAAAGAAAAAGTAAGTGTTGTCCAGTTGCACAACACAGGACAAGGTGAATGGTTATTGTCATTGATGTCAAACTTGTCACACTTAATGAACTTGTGTTTTCATATGCTTATGGATTGCACTCACATGTAGATCATGGTTATTGGTTTGAAGACTAGAATTTTATATAGCATATATATGGGTATTTACATTAAACAAAGGTTTTTAAGCAATGTTTTAATGTTTGGCTTAATCATTGGTGGAGGTTTGGTCAAATAACCACGATGACCCATAGATTCTCACTTGTAACTTGTTTAACCATTGCCTTAGCTCCTCACTTATAAAGAGTTTTCAAGTCACATGATGAACTTTAAGTTTGCAGGTAAAGCACCGATGCACTCTCATCAACGAATTTAAGTGCTAAAGGTTAAGCACTCAAGTTTATTTTAGTGCTCTTAAGAGGATTCAAATAAGTTGATAAGTTGAACACCAGGTAAATGATTTAGATCCAACATTGCTGCTCACTCCTAGATAGACGACCCAACCTCTACATCGCTCTCAAATAGCAAGCAAGTTTGAAGTTTGGTTATATGAACTAAGACGTGGGCTAGTATGGTCACATGGTTGAAGCGTTAGTGCTTATTCCCAAATGAACAGATATAGTGGAGTTTTGATGTTGAAAAGTCCACACATAGATGAGATTTTGTAAATTATCAAACATAGTTAATTAATATTACTTTTGTTATTTTTGCTGATTTATAACTTGTTTAAGGAACTTTATTTACACAGTTACAGTAACCATTGTAACCAAATTATTTTTTATTGAATTTGACTATGAGGAAGTTGATGAGGGTTGAGACTGGTGTGTTTTTTTGTGCTGGAGTTGGTTGGATTAACGGTGGAGCTTTGTCAAAAAAAATTTGAATGACAAATACGTAGAGATGAACTATGAAGATCGTATGGTTGGATTTGTAAGTGCTTATACAAAGAATAAAAAACATATAAAATTAGAATGGTTGGATCTGTAATTAAAAATTACATTAAGATCATTTAATGTTACAATGAATATTATCTACAGGTTTGATTTCTAGGGTTTATAGCAGAGTAAATATGGACAGATTAACTTGAACAGTCTTGGTGTTGAAAGAGTACTAACAGAGTTACATTTGGTTAAGATTTGTCTTGGTCGAAATATAATAACATGTTTGGAAAAGACAAGATTGATAGTTACAGGTTTATTTTGACAGAAATATTTTATCAAAAAGATTATGATAGATTTGAAATTTGAGATTGTGTTTAACGGTATAAAACAGGTTGGTTCCTATACTACATGGAGGATAGGAGGAGCTAGGGAGAATAACCATTTCATTACAAGTTGATGCTTGTATTCAAGTAGTAGAATATGCCTTTTAGTAGGTTCTAAAGACAAAGAGGTAGTAGCCTCATCTGAGTAGTTTCTCAGACAAAGTATGATGTAATTGAAGTTGCTTGCTTGCTTTACATTCATAAGAAGAATAGGCTTTTTCCCTTTATGGTTTTCCTGATCATAAATATTTTGTGTCTCTGTCCATTTCATGTGATTGATGGTTATTGATTTATGAGACAAAAATAATTATTAAGTTTTAAGCTGCATTAAAGAAGTAATCTGTGTTAAAGAAAGACAAATTATAAATTTGTATACAATTGATTCACCCCCCCTGTCAGTTGCCTGATTTGTGCAACAATTGGTATCAGAGCGGGTTACTTCAGAACTCAGTTTAATCACTAGAAGTGTGGTATTTAATGATGGATAAGAAATATGAATTTAAAAAACATGGATTACCTCTATTTGATGGACATAACTATGGATTTTGGAGTATCACAATGAAATTGTTTTTGTAGACTCAAGGAGTAGATGTTTGGTAAGCTGCACTGCATGAATATAGTGTTCCAATAATCATTCCAATAGATGTTGCAGGTAAGAAACGTTATGATAGCAATTTCAAATATATGTATGCAATACTTGGAGGTTTAGCAGGGCCAGAATTTGTTAAGGTTATGCACTGTGTGTCATCAAAAGAATTATGGGACCAGATGAAAAATGTTTATGAAGGAGATACTAATGTGAAGAATGCTAAGTTGCAGTCATATAGGAGTGATTTTGAAAGTTTAAAAATGGAAGAATATGAAGATATAACAACTTATTTTATTCGTATTGATGAAGTAGTTAATACTATGAGAGGTCTAGGAGAAAAAGTTAAAGATGTTGATGTGAAAAAGGTACTTAGATCTCTACCTGTAAGATTTGATTCAAAAATATCTGCTTTGGAAGAAAGAGATGATATTGCTACTTTAGAAATGGATGAACTACATGGAATACTAACAACATATGAGATGAGGAACTTTGGTGAGGATTATTTTAGGAAAGAAGCATCTTTCAAGGCAGCTAAGAAGGATAAGAAATAGGTTGAAGCAGAAACTAGCAATCATGTGGATTCATAAGAAGATAAGGAAGATGCTAATTTTGTCAAAAATATGAAAAAGGGTACTCGAAAATACAAAGGTAAGCTTCCTCTTCAATGTTTTGTTTGTGGTAGAATAGGACATTTTGCTTCCAAGTGTCCTTTCAAAAAAAATTCTGATAGTGAATAAGAATGCAATAGAAAGATTAAAGAATACAAGAAAAAGTATAAGAAGTATTTTCAAAGAAACTTGTATAAAAAGAAAAGTCTATTTATTAGAGATGATAGTGATTCTTCAGAAATAGATGAAAGTGATGTTAGCTTATATATAAGACTTTTTATGGCTGTAGAAAATCAGAATGATAAATTTAGTGAAGAAGAAGAAGGTGAAGTTGATTTGGAAGCTGAGCTTATAAGTGCCTTGACTGAACTTAGAAAGGTAAGAAGAGAGTGTAAACATTTCAAAGAAGAAATTAAGAACCTTGAAAATGAGCTACATAAATCTAACAAGTTGATAGAAAGCACTGAAATTATGATAATTGATTTAAATCTCAAAATAGAAGAGGCTAGAGTAATTGAAGAAACACTAAACAATTTGCTTGTAGAAAAAGATAAGGAAAATGAAGGTCTAAAACTTGAAGTTGTTTCATTAAGAAAGAAGGTACAAAAAAATAACATGAATGATAGCTCACAGATTATTAGTAATCAAAGACCAATAAATGACAAAGCTGTAATTGGTTTTAAATTTGAGGTTACTAATGCAAGTACTAGCACAAGTTTTCAAAAAGCAGGTACATGACATACAAATGTGAAAAAAACTAGCAAGTAGATGGAATTAGTAAAGCAAGAAGGAAATCAGACTTCAACAATACATAGATGAAGTTATGGCATGTACCATAATAGGTTTGATGCCAGCTATTTTTTCTTTTGTTATAAGTATGGACATAATGTTGCTTTTTGTAATGCCTTTTCAAGAAACATAATTGCACATAACAACCATGAAAAATATAGGTTTGAACATGGAATAAGGCATGATGGAACTATTCAGAACAATGTTAACAATTCCTATAACATATTTGATGTCTTAAGGTTTGAGGTTGAATGTCATAGGTGTAATAATTTCAGACACGTGTTAAGAAACTGTCCAATGAACTTTCAGAAATATGCTGAACCTAATTACACTAATATGAAAACTAGATGTTGGAAAAATAAAAGTGACCATCTAGAACTTGAAAAATGCAATCTAGCTTTACAGGCAGATCATAAAGTAAAATGGTGTGTGGATAGTGGATGTTCAAAACATATGACAAGCAATTTTTTTTTGTTACATTGGATGAAGGAAAAGAAGGTAGAGTTACTTTTGGTAATGAACAATCAACTAAGATAATTGGAAGAGGTACTGTGTGTTTGAATAACAAAATTATCATGGCTGAAAATGTTTTACTGGTTGAGGATATGGAACATAATTTATTGAGTGTAATTCAAATTTGTGATAAAGGGAGTTATCTGATTTTTTATTCTAAAAATTGTCAAATCAGAGATGTCAAAACAAATCGGTTAGTTGGAACAACTAAAAGAACACCGACCAACATTTACATACTAGATGAGAAAAAGGAAAATTGTTATCTTGAGAATTAAAATGAAAGTTGGTTGTGGCATAAAAGGCTTGGGCATATTAAATTTGAAAATATGATTCAGTTAAACAAAAAGGAAGCAATAAGAGATTTACCTGTCATAAAGAATCTTACTAGTTCTATTTGCAAACAGTGTCAACATGGTAAACAAACTACAATTAAGTTTAAAACCAAAGAACACTCTACAACAAAATCTTTGGAAATAATACATGCTGATGTTTGTGGGCCAATGAGGACAACATGATTAAAGGGTGAAAGCTATTTTCTGTTATTTGTGGATGATTTTACTCGGATGACTTGGATGTATTTGTTGAAAAAGAAGTCTAAAAAATTCAATTGTTTTCAAAATTTCAAAGAGTTGACTGAAAATGAATTTGACATGAAAATTAAATGCTTAATATTAGACAATGGGGGAGAACTTATTTCTAAAGAATTCAATAATTATTTTGATGATCATGGTATCAAAAGACATTTTTCTGTTATTGAAACACCTCAACAAAATGGCATTGTTGAAAGAAAAAATAGGACTGTTATGGAGATGGAAAGAACAATGGTAAATGAATCTAAACTAAGTAACATACTTTGTCCTCAAGTTGTTCATACTGCTGTTCACATTATGAATGGAAGCTTGTTGAGAAATAATTATTACAAAACACCTTATCAATTATGGAAAGGTAGACCAGAAAGTGTGAAACACTTTAGAATTTTTGGTAGTAAGTGATACATAAAGAGAGTTGATAAAAATATGGGAAAGTTGGATTCTAGAACTGATGAAGGTATTTTAGTTGGGTATTCATGCTCAAGAAAAGCTTATAAGTGCTATATTTCCATATTGAAGAAAGTTGTTGAATCCATATATGTCAAATGTGATGAAACTTCATTTTTAAAATCCAAAATTGAAAAGAAAGATCATCCGATATATATGAAATATATGACAAACTGTAAATGGAAGAAGAATCAAGTGATAGAGATAAAACTAAATCAACTAACAATGAAAATATGATTCCTGCTTTTTTACAGGGGTCAACTCCATCTAAGACTCCAAGCAAAAGGATACCTAACAATGAAAATATGATTCCTACTTTGTTGCAGGGGTCAACTTCATCTAAGACTCCAAGCAAAAGGATACAAAGAAATCATCCCGATGAGAAAATCATTCGTGATATAAATGCAAGTGTTGAAACTAGAAGTAAAAGGAAGGAATCTACTTCAAATCAAGAACATGTATCATTAATCTCTTTGTTTGAACCCAACAATGTTGAAGAAGCAATTAATGATGAATAATGGATGAAAGCAATGAAAGAATAAATAAGTCAAATAGAAAATAACAAGACATGAGAATTGGTTCCTAGACCTTTAAATAAGAATGTTATTGGGGCTAAATGGGTTTTCAAAAATAATTTGGATGAAGTAGGAAAGGCGACCAGAAATAAATCTAGACTTGTTTGTAAAGGGTATGCACAGGTAGAAGGCATAGATTATGGATAAAATTTTGCTCCTATTGCAAGAATGGAATCCATTAGGATGATTTTGGCTTAAGCTAGTTCTAAGCACATTAAAGTTTATCAAATGGATGTAAAATATGCATTTTTAAATGGTGAATTAGAGGAATAAGTATACATGGAACAACCAGATGGGTTTTAGGTGCAAGAAGCTAAAAAATTTGTTTACAGGTTGAAAAAGGCTTTGTATGGACCAAAGCAAGTTCCAAGAGCTTGGTATTTAGGATTGATAAATACTTAAAGCAATAAGGATACATAAAAGGTAACAGTGACAATAATATTTATATTAAAGAAGAACATGGTAGCTTGGTCATTGTTGAGATTTATGCAAATGATATCATTTTTGGCAGTAATAATGATCAACTTAGCCAACAGTTTGCTGACATTATGCAAAATGAGTTTGAGATGTCCATTCTTGGTGAAATGAATTTTTCTCAGGTCTTCAAATAACTCAATATGATAAAGGTATTTTCATTTCTCAAACTAAATATATCAATGAAATGCTCAAGAAGTTTCAAATGCACGATTGTAAAACAGTTGGAACTCCCATGGTTACTGTATGTAAGTTAAGTCAAACTGATGATTATGAAAATGTTGAGTAGAAAATGTACAAATCTATGATTGACAATATTCTATATGTTATAGCTACAAGGCCCGATGTTATGCATGCAGTTTGTCAAGCTGCTAGGTTTCAAGCCTCTCCCAAAGCTTCTCATTTACTTGCAGTCAAGAGAATCCTCAGATATCTTAAGGGCACAATGGAGTATGGTTTATGGTATCCTAAAGGTAATCATCTTGATTTGTATGCTTTCACTGATGCTGATTGGGAAGGTTTTGTTGATGATAGGAAGAGTACTAGTGGAGAAACATTCTATCTTGGAGGATGTATGGTGAGTTGGTGTAGTAAGAAACAATCAATAGTTTCCCTTTCTACTGCTGAGGCATAATACATTGCAACTCAAAATTGTTGCACTCAGATTCTTTGGATGAAACAGATGTTAACAGATATACATATTCATTATGATGATCCTATTCCTATTTTCTATGACAATACTAGTGCCATTGGTATTTCCAAAAATCCAGTTATGCATTCCAAAACGAAACATATTCCTATTAAGTTTCATTTTCTCTGAGAGCAGGTTTCAAGTAATACCATTAAGCTAGAATATGTTGGCACAAAAGATCAGATTGCTGATATCTTTACTAATCCTTTACCTAAAATTCAATTTGAGAGTCTCAGGGATCAGTTGGGGGTTTTCTCTCTATACTTATTTTTCTCTTTCATTATACTCAGGATTGCAAGTTTCCATGGTGCATCTTTCAACTCTTTTATCATATTTTTGGCTCATCTACAATACTTTTTTTCTCGTTGGTTACAGCTTGCACAGGTTCATGTCTTTTTGATAGGGAGAGTTGGTGTTGTTTTAGTTATTGTACATGTGATATTTCTTGATATTTCTGACAGGGGGAGCATGCTTGATCCTTTTTCATTAATGACAAAAGGGGGAGAACAGGTTTAAGTTTGACATCTATGCCAAAGGGTGATTTTGTTGGCCAGTTGCACAACATAGGACATGGTGAATGGTTATTTTCATTGATGTCAATCTTGTCACACTTAATGAACTTGGGTTTTCATATGCTTATGGATTGCACTCAGATGTAGATCATGGTTATTGGTTTGAAGACTGGAATTTTATATAGCATATATATTGGTCTTTACATTAAACAAAGGTTTTTAAGTAATGTTTTAATGTTTGGCTCAATCGTTGGTGGAGGTTTGGTCAAATAACCACGATGACCCATAGATTCTCACTTGTAACTTATTTAAGCATTTCCGTAGCTCACCATTGTTGTATCTCCTCACTTGTAAAGTGTTTCCAATTCACATGATGAACTTTAAGTCTACAGGTAAAGCGTCGGTGCACTCTCATCAACGAATTTAAGTGCTAAAGGTTAAGCACTCAAGTTTTTTTTATTACTCTTAAGAGGATTCGAATAAGTTGATAAGTTGAACACCAGGTAAACGATTTAGATCTAGCGTTGCTGCTCATCGCTCTCAAAGAAACAAGAAATTTTGAAGTTTGGTGATATGAACTGAGACTTGGGCTAGTATGGTCACATGGTTGAAGCATTAGTGCTTATTCCCAAATGAATAGATATAGTGGATTTTTGATGTTGAAAACGCCAAACCTAGCCGATATTTTGTAAATTAGAAAACAAATTTAATTAATAATACTTTTGTTATTTTTGTTGATTCATAACTTGTTTAAGGAACTTTATTTACACAATTATAGTAACTGTTGTAACCAATTTTTTTTATTGAATTCGACTATGAGGAAGTTGATGAGGGTTGAGACTGGTGCGTTTTTTTTGTGCTGGAGTTGGTTGGATTAACGTTGGAGCTTTGCCAAACTTTTTTTGAATGAAAAATACGTAGAGATGAACTATGAAGATTGTAAGGTTGGATTTGTAAGTGCTTATATAGAGAATAAAACACATATAAAATTAGAATGGTTGGATCTATAATTAAAAATTACATTGAGATCATTATATGTTGGAATGAAGATTATCTACAGGTTTGATTTCCAAGGTTTATAACAGATTAAATATGGACATATTAACTTGAACAGTCTTGGTGTTGACAGTGTACTAAGAGAGTTACATTTGGTTAAGATTTGTCTTGGTTGAAAAATAATAACAGGTCTGGAAAAGACAGGATTGATAGTTATAGGTTGATTTTGACGGAAATATTTTATTAAAAGATATTGATAGATTTGAAATTTGAGAATGTGTTTAATAGTATAAAACATGTTGGTTCCTACACTATAGGGAGGAAGGGAGGAGCTAGGGAGACTAACCATCTCATTGCAAGTTGATGCTTGTATTCAGGTAGTAGAAGCTGCCTTTTAGTAGGTGCTGAAGACAAAGAGGTAGTGGCCTCATTTGAGTAATTTCTCAGACAAAAATGATGTAATTGAAGTTGACTTCTTTCTTTACATCCATAAGAAGAAGAGATTTTTTCCCTTTATGTGTTTCCTAATAAATATTTTGTGTCTCTATCCATTGCATGTGATTGATGGTTATTGCTTTATGAGTCAAAAATAGTTATTAGGTTTTAAGTTGCATTAAAGAAATAATGCATGTTAAAGCAAGAAAAATTATAAATTTGTATACAACTGATTCATCCCCCCTCTTAGTTGCATGACTTGTGCAACAGTAAGCTCAAACATGTTCCTTTTTTTTGTAAATTTAGTCTTCCAGGCCCGAAAAAGAGATAAACCTATACCTTGGAAATGGTGATCTACTTGATGCTTGTCATGCCTTGTGTTGTATTTGTCTTGGATTTTCTCCAATTGTTCTTGTATTGCATGGTGTACCAATTGGATTTGTTGGATGAACTTCAAAGCTTTTTCTGCATCAACTTTTCCATTTTCCACATAAATTTTCCCTTAGACAAATTCTAAATTTTTTTTTGGGAAGTAACCAAAACATATCTCAAATGGATACCTTTGTGTGGAAGAGTGTATGGCATGGTTGCAAGCATGTTGTACATAATTCAATTGCTCATCCCAAAGCTTAGGATGATTCGTAAAATATCTTTGAAGTAGATGTACCATTGTTCGGTTGATTACTTAGGCTTGTCCATCAGTTTGTGGATGAAAAGTAGTTCTCTTATTCAACTTAGTGTCCATAAGTTCCCACAAAGTTGACCAAAACCTCCAAAGAAAGCAAGAGTCACGATGAGATACAATAGAAGTGGGTAACCTGAAATGAACCCAAACAATTTGAAAGAATAACCGAGCAGTCAACTCTATTGTGACCTTCTTTTTACAAGGCATTAAGATGCACATTTTAATGAACCTATCTACAACCATATACAAGTAATCATGACCTTCCCTAAACATAGGAAACCATCCCATAAATTCATAGACACACTTTCCCATGGTTGAGAAGGTACATGGAATGGAGTGTACAAGCCCAATTTATTGTCACTTGGCTTACTAATAGCACATATTACACATCCCTTTACATATTTGGATACAATTTCATTCATTTGAGGCTAATAACAATACTTATGAAGCGGAGCTACTATTTTGCGTACACCAAAGTGACTAGATATAAGAAAAGTATAAGCTTCTCTAATTACAGGAACTCTTTCAGCTTATGGAATACAAACTTTTCCAAGATGATACAATAAAATTATCATGAATATGATAGTCCAATCCTTTAGTTTATGTACCGTGCATTAAATATTCATACACATATTTAAAGTCTTTTTCCTTAGCATATTGTTCAAGGGAACTTTCATGAGCCAATGGACTATTTTGCAAGATAATATATGCATTTGTTGGAGGTCTTGATAACATATATGCAACTTTATTATGAATTCCCTTCTTATATTTGATAACTAAGAGAATTTGTTGTAAAATCCCCATCCATGTGAAATGCCTTGATTGTTGTAGCTTAGTTTGTGATTTTAGACGTTGTAATGGTTGACGATCAATATGTATGATTGTTTCTTTACCCATTAAATAATTTTTCCACTTCTTCACACTTTGTACTAATGCATACAGCTCTTTATCATATGTGGGATAGTTAGCTACCACTTTAGAGAATATTTGAAAATGATAACATATAGGTTTCTTATGTTGCATTAAGACTGCCTCCATGGCATAACCACTAGCATCAATTTTAATCTTGAATGTCTATTGACATATGGCAATGCAAGAATTGGTGTTGTACTGATCTTTTCTTTCAAAGTGTCAAAGGCCTTCTGCTCTTTTCCTCCCCATTGAAAAACCTATTTCACTCTTGTCAAAGCATTTAAAGGAGAAACAATAAATGAGAAGTTAGAAATAAACTTCCTCTAGTATTAGGATTCTCCCAAGAAGCTTCTTACTTCTGTTACATTATTTGTCTTCGACCAGTTCTGAATGACCTTAACCTTAGAGGGATCTATTCTCAATTCACCACCCCCTACAATGTAACTCAAATAAATGAAATATGTCCTTCCAAATTCACATTTGGACATCTTTAAATACAATTTCTCCCTTCCTCAGACATTTAGGACTTGATTTACATGCTTGACATGATGTTTCTAAGTTCGACTAGAAATCAAAATTCCATATAAGTAGATTATTACAAAGTCATCAATGAATGGCCTAAATAAATCATTCATAATCCGCATAAAGGTAGCGGGAGCATTACAAATCCCAAAGGGCATAACCATTCATTCATACAAACCCTGTTTAGTATTAAAATCAGTTTTCCATATATAATTTTCATGTATTCTGATATGATGATAACCACTTCACAAGTCTAACTTAGTGAAATAAATTTCATTCTTTAACTGATCCAAAATACTATCAATACGAGGAAGAGGTTGTCGATTCTTTAACATGATTCTATTCAAAGCTGAAAAACAATGCACATCTACCATGTGCAATATTTCTTCAGAACAAGTACTATGGGTGATCCGCATGGCAAAGAACTTGGACAGATGAACCCTTCTTAATCAACTCTTGTACTTGTTTCTTAATTTCTTTGTTTTCAATTATTGACAACTTGTACAAACTAGTGTTAGGAAATCGAGGATCCTGTAGAAATTGGATCTCATGTTGAACCTTCTTCTTAGGAGGAAATCCTTGTGGATCCTTAAATATCTTATCAAAGTCAGAAACAAATTTAATCAAATCATTTTTCTTCAAAGGATCACATCCCTCAAAAGCATTAGTGCTATCACTTTCTTTGGTCTTCACAATCACAAGAATGAATTTCTTGCTTACATTTACAAGCCTCTTCATATGTCTTATAGAGACAAGTGGTAGACTTGTCCTCATACTATGGGCTCTTACTATGAATTCTACCCCATCTTTAAATAAGTGGTATTTGTTTTCTTCCCTATAAAATATTTCTTTTATGTCATAAAGATAAGGGATACCTAATACAATACCACATATATATAATGGGACCACATCAAAATCAACTTCATCCATAAATTTAGAAGTTATAGCAAACCTGATTCTACGTTGCTTAATAACTTGTAATTGTACTTTTTCATAAACCCATCCAAGTGGATATGGTTTGGGGTGCGAACTAGTTTCCAAACCAACATTTTTAACAATCTCTTATGAATCAAGTTAAATTGTGATCCACTATAAAATAAAGTATCAATTTTGGTATGTTTAGAAATAACCCTTATGTGAAATAAATCGCTTGTTTTCTTTTCATCAATAATAGGTTCAAATTTTGAAACATGATCAAAAGAAGACTTACCTTGTAAACCCATGTCTGTGATTTTCGTCTCATCTCTAGAGTCTGATCCCAAATCATGATGGATAGTGGCAGTAGTTTTCTTTTCTTCTTGCTTGTTCTGATTTTTTTTTTGCTTGAGTTCCGGATGGAGCTTCTAGCATTTGGATGCATCATGACCCTTTTTATGACAATGAATTCATGTTGGTTTATCCCCTCTTTCTTCACAGTAGTTGTCTACTTGCCTTTCCCTTTACCTATTGGTTGTGGAGCCTAATCTTCCAAATCCAGAGATATTATTTAGTCATGTTTGTAACCCAAGTGTACTGTACACTCATTCGCCCTGCCTTGGCCAACAGTATTACGGACCCATGGTATTGGGTTAACCCTAGAATTTTTCCCATTGTATTTCCCCTATAAAAGAAAGCATTGTAAAATGACTGAGTATGGTATTGTATTGTATTGGAAGAGACACTGTGAGAGCGTGAAGAGGAAGTGCAGTAGTTTTGCTGCAGGGTGTATCCCTTCATCTTTATGGATTGTAATAAAATGACTGGCAATTTCTTTGTGGACGTAGCCCATTGTCTGGGTGAACCACATTATATCTACGTCTCTCTGTAATGTTTTAATGTGTTTTGCATCTTGTTTATTGATTTAACTGCATATCTGTTATTGCTCTGCAGTCCTGTTTTCTAACATTACTTTTAAACTTGTTTCCACCTACATTGAAATTATTCTTTGAAAATTTATCAAAAGTATTCTTCCCATTTGATTCGATATGGGTGGCTTGAACAAACACTTCATCCAGGTTAGTAGGATTGAACACAAGAATTGTATGTATTAAGTAAATATGCAATCCTCCTATATATTTAAAAAGTGTCTCTCAAGTATAAAGAGGTATACCCAACACAATACCTCTTTCTAAACTCTTGTGTGTATTCTTGGACATTCTGTTCCTTACCTTGTCTGAAATTCTGCTAGTCCATCATAGCCTGATGCATATAACCCAATGGATAGAGATGCTTTTTCAATGCTGAAATAAACTCATATTAGGAGGAAATAACATTACCTTTAGTAATTACATCCTCTTGAGTTTTTCTCTCCATCCATATGATGGAATTTCCTCCAAGTCAGAGGGAAGCCAACTGGATCTTTACTTCATCACATGCAAGTTTTTAAATTATGCAATAAACTTCAATTTGTCTAATCCAGTTATCTAATTTCTCAGCATTAAGTTCTCCTTTAAACATAGGTAAATCAAAATTTTCATCAAGCTTTACCAATGGGTTAACATCATATTTCTTATGTTTATTAGAATGATGAGAATGAGAGGAAGAAAAAGAACTAAAACTTGAAGATGGGGATGAAGGTTTATGAGGGATTCCTCCATTTACTGAAGCATTATCTTATAGTTTTACCTTCTTATTTTCTACCCTATATACCAACTCTTGGTTGTTTGAAAAAAAAAACTTTTCTACCGTATCTACCATATGGTAGAAATCCTTTCAAAACGCCTTTGCATCTTCTTCTCCAAAGTCTACATTTTCCATTTTCTTTCTTCAAGTTGCATGTCTAGTCTATAGATTAAAAGGCTCAAGTTCTCCTTCACCTACTTTAATATTGTTCCTAGTAAGCATTCACACACTCATAATTCCTTGGTTAATAAGGATTTGATACCAACTTGATCTAAATTTACAGGATCTTAAATGACCATAAATTTGTGTAAATGATCCAACAGTTAACTCTAGAGAAAGATTTTAAAATGACATCTTTTTAAAAGAGATAACACTCAAATATAAATGCAAGTAAACATATATACAAACCACAAATTCAAAGACTACAACTTGATAATGGAGTTCGTCTCTAAAGGCCTACGTTTCGGGGTCCACCTCTAGTGAGATTGTTTTCATTATTTCTTCAAATGATGCAATAATTTACATCAATATTGAAAACATTTATGCATTATGTCTGTCTTATACATAAACATACTACTTTGATAGGATTCTACACTTTTCCAATGACCTCCGTGCACGTAGTATGAGAAAATATATCTCCCGCGTTGAAAAATCCTTCTCAGAACCTTACTGAACCTTAAGTGCATTGGAAACAGTTCATTCCAATTCTATCAGCCCGATTCTATCAATTTGAGCCTCTATGTATTCTGTATTGTGTACTCCACTCCTCTCTCCCCCTTTTCAGATCACACCCAAACTATATGTTAAATAACGGAATGGAGTTTGTTTTGGGGCTGTAGATAACATGCCCAATTGGAAGAAGAATTTGATTTCCATCTAAAATTATATTTCAAGATAAAGTCCATGATCGAAGGCATTGGTGTAGTGAAAAGAATTTCAGATTAGATAGTAGAATTCCCAGATAAAATTCATGGTCATTGGTTTGTTGGACTATTGATTTTATCCGACGCCGTGATCTTGACTTTGATGATCATGACGTGCTAAGCTCGACTGTGTCGATCCCGATTTTGAAATTTGGAATTCCACACTGTCCACACAACAACAATCCTTTCGAATTTCTGATATTGACTTAGGAAGTCGAAAGTCAAAAGTCAACATTGTCCAAAGAACATCCACAATGATCCTCCCGACTTCTGATCCCTGACGTCAGTGCACCAGAAGTTGAAAGTGGGAACTGGCATATCCACATTAACCATGATCCTCTCAACTTTATGATCTCGATGTCCGAAGTTGGCAATAGGTCCATGTCACTGCCAACTTATCTTGATGAAACGAGTATCGTCAAAAAAACTCTCGCCGAGCTTTATATAACGACATGATTTCTTGTAACATTTGAAGATTTCGATTTTTTTTCATTTGGGAGACCCTTTTGGATCATATATGCTTCTTCTTGTTTTAATAAAGGGTTGAATCAGAAAGGTATAGGATCTTGATTTTCCATTTCCTTAAGATACAACAAATATGGTTTATGATTTGAAGTTGCACATGGGAGAATTTGTGCGTGCATCAAATACTCTATTTGCATAAGGACACTATTTACAAGAAATCTATCCAAGTGAGCAGCAATAAGCTCAGGGCATATTCTCTATATCAACCTAATCGAAATATCCAACCAAATCTTAGAGATTCTCACCAAAAGGATCTCTTACTAGAGTCTAATCTTCTTTCTTTATGGGAGACAGTTGCTATTATACTACATTTGATTTCTCTTAGAGTATTTAGTGATTTCCAGAATCCTTGCTTGAGATTATAATGCACTGGTCTGTATATGTTGTATGTTTTTAAGATTTCCTGAATGCCATTGACTTCCAATTCTAGATTGATCCAATTCATATCTTATTTTTCAGTCTAAGAGTGAATTTATTCATATTCCAAAACAATGCTAAGCCTCTTGAATCTCCTAAAGAGCTCATAGAAATTCCTATACTGTTTTTCCATATTTTTCAAAACACTTGAATTACTTCATTTGCTTCCATTTTGTCTCCTGGAGCAGAAGAAGGGAGATTCGTTCTGTATGTATCATATGTTTCACTATCTCTACTTTATGTTTTCCTCCCAAACCTCTATAGTTCCAAGAGACAATATTCATTAGTTTTTATTTATTTATTGTGGACTGATTTTACTTCCGACTTCCACTTTCTCCCCTTTATTGCTCGATTTTGTGACTTTTATAAGCATATCAAGAGAAGCTTTCTTACCCAACTATTTTTCTCTATTTGATTCCTCTTCTCAAAGAGTGTTACAAGATCTTATCCCTGATTTTTTGCTTACCAATCTGTCTTCTTGAATTTTTTCAAGGATTCATTACGCACTTATTGTGATTGTTGACTTAGTTCCACATTTCTATAGTCGATTTGCTAACTAATTAATTGCAAATTAATTTATATTATTGGTTGCTTTGGTAGGAAATAGGTATAACATTCCATCCCTAACTCTTATATGACTGGTTGTTTGTATTCTTGATCTTGTTTTGTCATTTATTCTACTTAAAATTCAACATCTATATCATTTTCTAAGAGTTGGAATTGATTTGAATTTGAGGATTCCAAATGATTAGCAATGGGAGGATTTGTCTAAGTTTTTCCTTTTTTTGTTCACCGCTTCCATTTCTTTTCTTGCTCTTTTTTGGTTCCTTCACTACATTTCTTGAACAATCTCTTGAAAAGTGCCCATATTAATGGCTTTTCTTGTATTTAAAAATAAATTGATCGTAATCCACTTTTTTCTCATGTGACTAGCTATCCATAATGAGATTTGTAACCTCTAGGAGTCCCTTATCCAAATACACCTCAACACAAATTCATACAGAAGAGAACATAGGATATTTAGGTTCATTTTTATCAACAAATATTCCTAACAAGTTTCCAATGGTTGCCAAAACATCATCAGACCAACAATGCAAAGGAAGATGTGGTAAATTTACCCAAATTGGGACAACAGGGATATCATTTTTAGTATCAAATGACATATTCCAAATACTTAGGTAGATACCTCAAGGATCCATGAAGTATGGTCCATTTCGAAAAATTAGGCCTCGATCTACTTTAAACTAAAAGAGGAATACATAATATTCGCTTCTAGATAAATGACATTGCATCCTACCTAACAAAAGAGGCTTCCAATTCTTGTTTATCCATATCTCCATGGCCCTTGTGGAGGATTAGATCCTAGTGGATAACCCCACCAATCCCCTTTTAGATATTACAATGACTTTCTTTTTGTTGAAGCAAATGAGATCTTGATTTATGGAGCGGTCTTCCTCTTCAAAAAATGAGTTCATGAGGTATGTGTAGAAGATATGGCTTTCTAAGCATCTTCCAGTCGGTGAAATGCTTCCACCAAAAGAATGTTCAGGTTTGGGTCCAGAGGTTCCAGAGGTTCCAGAGGCTCCATGGTCGCTTTAGCAACTCTGTCAACCTAGATCATATGCTTCTCAAGGCTTCAAGGTTTCTTGATTGCAAAGTGATTTAATTCATAACCATGAGTTGACCTTATTCAACATCTTCTCTCATGGTTAATTTCCACCACAAAGTTTATAATTCTTACCCTACATTTTAAACTTTGAAAAATCACTTTAAAGTTCTAATCGAAGAATATCCAAAAGAGTGTGTACAAGTAAGTCCTAAGAAGATTATATTGACGAGGACAAGGAAGTGAAGGAAAACAAGAGGGAAGAAAATGTGTTGATGAGGACTGAGGATGCATAACATGTCAATGGAAACACATCCCTACTTAGGATGCACCAATTCAAATCCTCAATCTCCTCATATGATGGTTTTATTAAGCATTCAATTACCTCATTTCCATTCACGAGAGGCAACAAAATCATAAAATAAGAAGTTTCAAACAAAGTGCTGTGGTCAAAGTTTTCGCTTGCCAAATTTAGCAACCCTAAGGTTGTTAGTTCATCAAACAATATTCCAAACCCTCCATGAATCAATACAAGCAACTTGGGAAGATAAGTGTATCTCTCCCACCTCACTAGTTAATAATAATAATAATAATCTATTTTTAAGGTCACAACCAAGCCTAATTTGGTGTATGATACCCTCTTGTTTGTAGGACAAGGGACACCCTCTGCACAACAATTTAACTACTAAATTCTATAGAGGTGTACATACCTTACCCCCCCTTTGGATTTTAACTTATGACCTCTTAGGAGGAAACACATTTTCTTAACCATTAGGCCCACTCATGATATTACTTTGAGGATGGAAGGTTACGAGGACAAAAACTCTCTTCTCTTTTATTGTTGTTTTAGGTTGTACAAATATGGCTGCAATATCCAATTTTTTCTTACTAGTATAATTGTTATTGTTAAAAATTTATAATATGCAACTTTACCATATTTCATAACTTAATTATTCTTTGGGAGCTCTTCGCTATAAAAAATCATAATGATTTTGTTTTTTCATTCCAACCATGTTCAGTAAAACAATTGACATTTTGATGAATATTTAATTTTAATATATTTATGGGATCATCTTTATCCCTTGTGGTTGCCGACGTATTCATGGAACACTTTGAAGCTTTACCCTGCAACAATTTCTCCTTAAATTCTAAATGTTGGTTTAGGTATGTAGATGACACCTTCGTCATTTTCCCACATGATCTCTCTTCTCTCCACAACTTTCATAACCACTTGAATAACATCTCTCCTCACATACAATTTATAATGGAAATACAATAGGACAACTTCCTTCATTTTCTTAACGTCTTAGCCATTTGTTAAGTAGATAGTTCCTTTTCTCATAAAGGTTACCAAAAAAAGACTCATACTGACAAATATCTGCATGCTTGACAATCTCATCATCGCACAACTTAAAAATCAATCATTATTAAAACTCTCATTGCCAAAGCTATTCTCATTTATAACCCCCAACATCTAACTAAAGAAAGATCTACCTCACTACCACCCTCCTAACCAATGACTATCCCTTATCCCTCATTAACAAAACTTTTTGAGCTACCCTTTTTTCCCTAAATCCAAGCAGCCCCGAGCTTTAATTTCTCTTCCTTATATCCATGGGATCACTAATTTCATTTCTAAGATTTTATTGAGAAATAATCTCAAAATAGTCTTTAAACCTCTGGAAAACCTAAAGCAATTACGAAAGAGTGTTAAAGGTAGATCCAACCCATTTCTTAATAAATCTATGAAATTTAATGTTCATGTGCAAAATCCTACATTGGTCAAACCGGGAGATCCATCCAAACTAGACTCAAATAACATATAGTTGACACTAATTATAACTGCCTTAATAAATTTGATGTCACTCCCACATCACTAATTACCTCATATGCTTTGACCAAGCTAGGGTCTTGGCATCCACACCTCATTACTTTTTGTGTCTCATTAGAGAAGCTCTTGAAATAAAAAAGCACCTTAACAATTTTAACTGAGAAGATAGTTAAGCTCAGACAATCATGTAAGTCTTTAATCTACCATATCGATCATTAGCGGCCCTCAATCCATTTCACACATCCCTCTTTATATGTATCTTTATTCAAGATTTTCCTCTTTCTCTCATCATCTTCCCTTGTTAATCTTATTTTGTTTTCCTACGTTTTATATTTTTAATCCTTAATTTATTTTTAAATTTACCTCTCCAATTCTTTATTTAATATTTTTTCTCTTCTAAATTTATCATTATATTGTTTTTATTTTTTATTTTTTTTAATATATTTCACCTAACCTACATAAATCCCTCTATCTTTTATTTTCATATTATACCTACTCAATCTTTCTTCCCATTAGTAATAACTAGTTTTTTAGTGATTGACGAATCATTAATAATTTTTTCTTGACTAAATTCTAACATCCATGTCTCTATATATTTTTTCTATAGTCACTCTTTCAAATATAGTGTCCAATCGAAACATGGGGACGTTTATAAATTATTAATACATTGCATTCCTTAAAATTACTTCATAAATATTTTACTATTTGAAATGATGGTAAAGCAACATTATCGATATATTTTCTAAACTAAAATAATAGTGGCCATTTTTTCTAATAAATATATATACATATATTTACGTGAAAAAATCGTAATTTGTATTAGATAGAAATGACATTGTTTACAAGGCCTAGCCATAAACTGGTCAAATATATAATACTCTTTTTAGTCATTCAACAGAAGATGTGCAGAGATAGAATTATGTCATCATAATTCATATACAACTAGCATCAAAATAATTACTAGACACAAATCAATGAAATAAAAATAAATCCTTATATAATAGGGTTGATCCCTAAATCAATCAGTTGGACATCAATGCATTTCCATCTTTCCCAACATCTAGTAGAGATCTTCAGGCCTTTTGGAAAATTTATCGGCCTGGTAGTTCTGTTCATGGAAGATATGATGGAAGCTGATATGTAAGAAGGAATATTTAATCCTGCAAATATCCTCATAGATGTTCAACAAATAGATGTTGTGAGGAGCCCTATCATGATAGAGGTAATCAACAACTAGCTTAGAATCGCAAAATATTTGAATATGATGTATACCCATTGATAGGGCTAGGATCAACAAGTCTTTGAAAACCAATAACTTAGCTCGGTTATAAGCAGAAGGCCCCAATCCTTCTGCATAGCTTTGCCACCTGTTTTCCAAAGAGAATATAATACTTCTTGTTATCAGGAATATTGCACCTTCTGCGGACAGAAGCTGTTCCTTTGGTATGAATGGTTCAGATCCAGAACAAATGAGTGAATGACAAAGGATGAAGACCTTCCTTGAATCTTGTAGACACCTAGAATAGCTTCAATCATGAACCTGTGTACCTGCAAACATGTCAAACATACAAGCACATCAAAGCTACTAGAAAATCATTTACATATCCATACTAGTGACTAAGGAATCCAGTAATCATATACATGCGAAATCAAAACAAACAGATATGTGGGATAGAAATCAGCTTTGCATTAGGAATGAATGAAGAAGCCTACAACCGTTGCCTTAGTGTTGACAAACTCCTCTACAAGAAAAACACTTAATCCCCAAAAGCTTCAACTTGCTCTCTATGCTCTCCAATGATTTGGACTAGGTAGTCAATTCAACAGCATAACAATACCTATTTAGTTCTCCCCCTCAACTATGGATATGAGCTTGTATTTATAAGGCTCAATGGATAGGGATAGTTGAGAGAATTGTGGGTGAGGTGGCTCCAAGATCCTACCAAGAGGGATCTTGAGCTCAAACTAACCCATATTGATAGGGATAAGGGAGGACACGAGGCTCATGATCTAGAAGCCTTGAGAAACTTCTCTTTTTCCCATTTTACCCAGGGTACCTCTTTTGTTCCTTAATGATAGAGCGGTTTAGGTGAGAACCGCTTTAAGAACAAAGCCTATAGGTGGTGGCACCGCTTCTCTATAACAGGATACAGGTGGTGCTGAACAAGGTACCGCTCATCAGCCAAAGGGTAAGCGCGGTGCTAGGTTTTTTCATGTAGAATTGACAATCAGAGCAAGTTTCCACTCTAAGTTTTGGGATGAAGGGAAAACATAGGGGTTAAGGATCTCATCACATGATGGTGACAGGATTTAGGTATAACATAATGCTCCCCAAAGCATGAGGCTTAGAGGGATATGATAAGGGAGAGCTTTGAGAGAACAAGTTGTCACTTCAAGGTGATAATGTCAGCTCGGTCGAAGAATGTCGTCAAGTAGGAATCTGTAGTACATCAATACTTTTGACTCATAGACAAATGTAACCAAATCATGGCTGCAGATCAATACAAGGTAGATCCATGAGAGGAATAAAACAAGCATGTCTACTAGAATACAACATAGATCCATGTGATAGAGGATTCAAACTTGGACATAGCTACCGAACATACAACGTAGATCTATGTCATACAGATGCAGATTTGAGCATAGCCATGACCATACAAATGTGGATCTATGCTATATATACAAAACTCCATTGCAACCTAGGGAAAGCAATGACCGCTAAACAAATACCCAGGGTCTTCATCTCGTCTTCCACAAAGTACGATTCTATCCATGTTATTACAATTTTCTGAAGTTGAACATGGTAGAAACCACTTGATTACCGACCAATGATGTGAACCGTTAACAAGTGTGAGGGAGATCACCATTGATGTTAATGATTCCCAAGGTATCCTAGTACAATCTACTGAGCGTTAATAGATGTCTTGATGTTGAACACCTAGTCAATTCCATCGATCAAAGGTCAATGATGTGAACCTATGTCGAGAGCGAGAGAATCTGTCATTGAGGCATACAGATCTCAAGGTACTAAGTTTTGTTTCTAATACTATTTCCCGAATGATGAGTTGATGTCGTCGGGAATAGTCTCGTCGAAGGAGGGCCATGATGAGTCCCACATCGATGACATGAAACTCGGAACAAAGTTCTGGAATTATGTGAATAAGGTAACCATAAGACTGACTCAAAAGTACTGACACAGACACTGTTTTGACTATAGAGGTAAAATTATTCAACCTCCCTTTGAACATCGGGCATCACGACAAAAGACTTGGCAGCATGACTAGACCAGACAAACAGACAGTGCGACGGTGGACAATGCATTCTTTTGAAAGACTCAAAGGAGTGACATGACTCATGAAAGCCGATCATCATGGAGATCAACTAAGTGCCATGTTCAAAGGTAATGACAAACTACTGCCATTTATTTGGAAAATGATTCCCTTCCCATTTCCCCCATCATGGTTGATGAGTGCCTCTTTTCAAGTTTTACGAGTTTAAAGAGGGTAACAAACACTTGTTATAGCTCGTCTGGAGACAAGTCCAAACTCATATGTTTTACGAACCTGAGAGAGGAGAGGTTAGTTCCCAAAGAGGGTCTCTAAATGTTTGATTTAACGAGTCCAATGAAAGTTAACTCGGTATCGTTCATGTTTGGAGAGTCTAAATGACCACGAAAGAAGACTCCATAGGGTCCATTTTCGTAAAATAGTTCACCTGAACCGACAAAGTGATAACCTACCGTTAGATGAACGACTCTTCAAGTGCTTTAATGAGTGTGAACAAGACAAGATCACTCGACAATATTTTCATATTTAAGGAGCCCAAAAAGAGTTTAAAGAAGACTCCACTAGGTCTCTTTTCACGATGAGAGATTTTACGAGTCTGAAAAGAATCAGAAAAGGACTCGGACCTTTTATGCTAAGTTTCGAGAGCATGACCAAAGTGTCGCAATAAACGCTTAAAAGACTTTTTTCGTTTTATGGTAGTACGAAAAAGTAAAAAATGAACTCCCAAAACTTTTACTGCTACCGCTCTTCTATCCTGCAATGACTTGAAAAACAAGTGTTAAATTCTCCATTAAACGAAATTAAAGGATTATGACTAATATATTTTGAGTAATAAATGATTTTAAAACAAAACTATAATATGTCAAACCCTAAAATGTATATAAAAGTCATGTAAATAGTAAAAAATCAAAACATTTTACCATTTACCCATACTGGAGAGCCTTTGGAGCATTTTCTTGGCCAGATTTTCAATTGCCGATATTGGGAGCATCTACCGTCGGATTCACTCATCGTCAATTCCAAATAATAGCTTATACCCTACTCTTTCATTTCATGCTTTCAATTTTGATTTTTGGTGGTGTTTTGGGCATATTGGGAGAGCCCTAAAACCATGGAAGCGGGCACCACTATTATCCCTTGCGGTATAAGCAGCACCCCGCTAGAACCATGACGAAAACATTGCGCACAGGCGGTGCCACCGCCTGTACTCAATGGGACACAGGCGGTGCCGACCGTGGATAAATAAAAAAGCATGCAGAAGAAACACTGGCTCATTTTTGAGGATTTGGATGATTAGGAATGCTTCTAATTGGTATTGTGATGGTATTTGACAGGTTCTTATTGATAAAAAATGGTCATATGGAAAGAGAGGCAACATGAAAACAACGATGCCTTTACCGAATGAAACGTGGGTTGTATAGCTGCGTTGAGAGACTGTGGACTCTTAAAGTTTTTTTGCACACCCGGTATGTTGTCACATGAGCGACTATTAGAACATATACTCCGGATGTGGAATCTGGAGCAATAGTATTTCGAGGTTGGTGCTCACATATTGATAGTTGAAGTAGAGGACATCTACTTCCTGACAGGCCTATCGAGACGGGGTGCTCCCATCTCTTTGACTAGTTCCCGTGGAGGGGACATTACTACTTAGGAGTTGATAAACTGCCATCGCATTCCTAAGACTAGGACATCGGGAAAGAAAATTCCCATAAAAGTAGTGGTGGATGGCCCTCTACGGATAGTATTGTTTACCATGCAGAGAGTGGAAGGAAGCCAAGGGGTACACCAGGAATCTAGAGAAAATATGCTCTATGCCATAGAGGCCATGGCGGCCACAGTTTTCATCTGGGAAGAAGCTCTACTTCCAATATTCAAGGATCAGCTGACCAAGTTTCGGCAAGGGGAGTTGAAGCAATTTGGTTTCGGTTCCATTCTAGCTTGTTTCTTTTTCAAGCGGGTTCCACAGATGACACCCCAGGTGGTTTTTATAGATTTGAGGGCGCGTGACCCTCGCATGCAGAGGTGGGTCTAGATTATGGCCCATACTGGAGTGGGTAGAGTCAGGGTAAAGTTTGGTGACCCGTTCTTTCGATGGTTGAGAGATAAAATCCTCATGGTGGAGGACTACGCATATGCGGGCACTGACTTTAGTGGTGACTCTGACCTACCGATCCCACCTGGTGGATAATGGGGTGATATTGGTAAGAAACAAAAACCCTAAAATGGAAATTGTGTTTTTATGTTTTATATTTTTATGTTTAGTAATGAGACTTTAATGTTTTCATGCAGACGTCGGAGCAACATGACCTGGGGGAGCCTCCCCATTAGATAGCGAGCCAGAGCCCATTTTGTACCACAGGGCGATGATGTGATAGGGGAGCTAGAGAAGAACCTCAAGGGGTTGACTCTAGACATCCTGGATTCCTTGATCGATGACCTCCCACTGAGGTACCAGAGGCCTACTGTGGGAGTACTGGGTCGTTTTAGCAGACTGCTACGTAGAGTAGACCGGGCATTTATGTGTTACCATGAGCATCGTTAGATGATGAGTGCAAGATTTATTCACTGAAAGTTGATAGATAGCTTCATGCCTTTTGTATGATGACTTTTTACCTGAAAGCCTACATGCTTCAGATGAGGTCTCGTGACCTATTTTTTATAAAACATGTTCACATATATATACAGACTTCTACTTGGTGTTTATACGTCTCAAATGGTGAATGTATTTTATATGAGTTTTATGTGTATTTTATAGTTTATTTACAATGAACCATGTTTTATTTTCATGTCATGAATGGGTAATTTTCCAGTCTAGGATGTAATTTGCCAATGAGTTAGCAACTGCATTATGTTTGCCTAGGGATATGCCTATAGGTGATAGTTTCAAATGACCTTTATAATAAACATACCCTCTGGAAGAGACGAAGAAGCACAGGATTCCTAATGGTATAGACATGGTTTAAATGAAAAACCACAAGTTGTGAGTCCATCAAGACTACCAAGTTGCGAACATCTTGGGAGGCAGCTTTAGTCAGAAGACCTATGACTGCTTGATACTCAGCAATGTTGTTGGTAGCGGGACTAATACAAACCGCTCCCGAACTGACCAAATTGTAAGCTGGGGAATAGAGAACCCAAGAAGTTGAGGCAAGATTCAAGGTGTGGTGGCAAGCACCATCAGCGAAGCCATAGAAAGCCATCTGATCTGCATGACCAAAACATGGTATAAACAGATACAAACACTAAACTCAAAAACATATTGAAAATACTTAAGTACACTGAAACTCAAGTAATATACATTATACAAGATACTATCCAAGAGATATCTAGGCATAGTACCTCTTCAGGTACAACCCATTACGAGGTTGTCCTAAGGGGATCCCATCATAGTCCACGAGCTCGTAGGCCCCTTTCTCTAAAACTTTGGAAATGACGAAAGGATTGTACCACATGGATTCAAACTTCCCTTTCCCTAGTTTGTCATATCTCTGATCATAAGTCAAAACTAGGTCACCCTCATTAAAGGCACGAGGTTGGAAAAACTTGTCATACTACACCTTAACATGTTTCTTGTGTGCCTCATTAGCTAAGGCAACATCTCTTCTAGTTTTGTCAAGGTTATTCAAGTACAGAAATCTCTCTTCCTCTGCGGAAGTGTCTGGAAGAAGCTGATGGCAAGTTTCAAGGATGGAATCTGACATTGAATCGACAAGATAACTTCTAGTCCATAGACAAGATGGAAAGGTGTGAAACCAATAGTTGTTTTCACCAAATTCCTGTAATCCCAAAGAGCATAGAAAAGGATATGGTACCAGTTGGATTTATGGTTTCCAACCATCTGATGAATCATTGTTTTAAAAACTTTGTTAATGGCCTCGACCTAACCATTAGCTTCCAGATAATAGGGTGTAGAGTTTTCATGACGAAAACCTAGCTTGGGACTTAGTTCCTCCATCATTTGATTACGGAAATGTGATCTGTGATAAGTAACTATGGACTGTGGGGCTTCGAATCTCGCTATCACATGATTGAATAGGAAGAGAGCGATAGTCATATCGTCCTCTGCATATGTAGGCATGGCCTCAGCCCATTTTGTAAAATATTCAATAGCTACGATGATGTAACCATGCCCCCGGGCTGAGGTAGGCTTACAATGCATATAATCAATCCCCCATTTGGAGAACAGGCCAATGACGGGGTGTAACAGAGCAGGATGAGTGTCCTTTTTCAGATAAAAATGTTGACAGGGTGGGAATTTATTAACAGCCTCGTGGCAATCTTTAAAGAGTGAAGGCCAAAAATAGCCAGTGCGAAGGATTTTCTGGGCTTAGCCATCCCAGATAAATGACCGCCACATGCTCTGGAGTGGAAATCATTCAAAACTTGTTCAACTTCCTTGTGGGTAAGGCATCACCAGAGAACATAATTGATACCACATCGATACAAAGTGTCATTCAAGATGAGGTAGTATTTTGCATGGTGATGGATCATTAGAGGAAATTTGAGGTCTAAAACGGGCCTCCTAAGGAAAATCCTTTGAATAATATGGGGGGTGTATCACGGGTGAATAAGTCAGAGTGTGTTTGAGATTATCAAAGGTGCATTGGGCTTGGTCATCCCAAAAGAACGAAGTGTCCTTCTTAAGGAGACACATATAACCGTGTGTTTTCTCTGCAAAACTGCACACGAAACAGCGGAGGAAGTTTTCCTTCCCTTGCAAACTTTGGAGTTCTAGAAGGTTGGTTGGGGATGGTAGAGCTAAAATAGTGGCAATTTTCAATGGATCTATCCGGATGCCATCTTTAGAAACCACAAAACCTAACAAGCGTCCTATCTCAACGCAAAAAACAAATTTATGAGGATTGAACTGTATATTATAATGATGACATCTCAGGAAAATGTCTCTAAGATGACTAGGGTGGTCCTCCCGTCGCTGTGAATGAGCTGGGAGGTCGCCAAGGTACAGTTCAACAATATGTTTTATATCGTGAAACACATAGGACATAGCACGTTGGAAAGTGGCTCCAGTGTTTTTCAGGCCAAATGGTAACTTCCTATATGCAAAGGTTCCCCATGGGAAAATGAATGTCATCTTGTCCTGATTGGTGGGTAAAATCTCAATTTTATTATAACCCAAAAATTCATCCATGAATGAGAAGATGACACTTTCAGCATAGTTATCGGTAATCTGGTCTATATGTGGAGTGGGAAATTTGTCTTTGGGACAATATTTGTTCAAATCTCTGAAATCGATGCAGACTCTAACGGTGCCCTGCTTTTTATTGATAGGGACGACGTTTGATACCCATTCCATCAGGGGTATGGGATAAATAAACCCTGCTTTAGGAGTTTCTCTATTTCAGCTTTGATAGCTGCGGATTTCCGTGGATGGACCTGCCTTAGTTTTTGCCTTACAGGTTTTGTAGTGGGATAGATTTTTATTTCATGGTCCACAATGTATGGGTCTATCCCCGACATTTCTTCGTAAGACTAGGAAAAAACATCATGGAATTCTTTGAAAAGTGCTAGTATGCTTCAGATTCTTTTGCTGAGCAGTTCTACCCAACATGAATATGCTCAAGGGTACCTGGATTGGCTGATATGTCAATTGGTTTTGTTCAAGTAATGTTTCATAGATTTCCTTCAGAATCTGTGTCTTGCAACAATATAGGAGTTTGAGGTGTGTTGACGATATTAGTGGAAAAAAGGGATGCAAAATCATGGTCTACCGAATTGGTGTTGGGGAGGAACGAGGATCTATGATAATGATCCTCCCATATAGGCTCATTCATACTCATGATCTCCATAATTCACTCATCAGAAGGAAAAGTCTAGGAGAGATCATCCAGAATAGGAAGAGAGGGTTCTAACCAGTAGGGTAGGTGGAAAGGGTTCAAAGTCACCAGATGAAGCTCATCAGTGTGGTCATCGGAAAGGGTTTGAAAAATGTTGTACATTTCTTCATGCGGACTCAACGAGGTGGACTCAACAATTTGTTTTCCCTTTGGATCATAATCAAATGACAAAATCATATTTACTGTCGCCGTGTCTGTGTTAGGAGGGTTTGAGGGAAAAAAAACCCATAAGGGACGAATCCTTTAGCATGCCTACCCCAATAGACTGGTAAGGAGGAGGGGACTGACCTAACATAGGGATGTTATTATCCGTAGAGGTATTAACATCCGGCGTACAGAATTTGAGCTGGTCAATGGTGATAATTCTCCCTAGATGTGGAAATTGGACAATTCAAAATACAGTCGAAGTGATAGCAGTCATGGCATAAAACCAATTTCTTCCTAAAAGGAGGTTGTAATCTAGTGGGGCATCAACTACTTCCACTTGAATAGAAACAGCTTTGCCCCAAGCTTGACTGAAAGGGCTGGTATGAGACCACGAGGCTGGAAACCTTGTCCATCAAAGGCTTTCAGAATCGTAGGTGATGTTAGAAGCTCGGGAGAGCCAATAGCTTTCCAATAAGATAGGGACAAAACTAAAGTTGAAGCTCCTTTGTCTAAGACAGTTCTAAAGACCTTCTTTCTGACTACTTTCATTATGATTTGGAAAGCGAGTTTGTGAGGTAGTCTATACTTATGGTTCTCGACATTGAAATGGATCAAATTAGTATTGTTCGGGTCTAAAGATCCTAATGCAGCTGACAAGTTTTTACGCTGTGTAGGACAACTTTGTAGTACTTCTAGGGTAGACATCGCACATGGTTCCTGAGCAAGATCTTCAACTACATTATAAAATTGAGCAGCTCGGGCATTAGGGTTAAAAACAGTCTTCCTAAGAGTACTCTTGGGTGGACGCAAAACCATGTCGAGATTAGGTTTCTCGATGGTTAGGGGAACAGTAGACAAGGACTCAGGAGAACCAGTAGAGGGAGATTTTCCTGAAGAAGAATTGTCTTCTTTCTTGTTTGTGGGTTTGTCATAACTCTGACTTCAAGTTTGCAAACTAATAGTGTTCGAAGACATCATGCGAATTTCCTTCGAAGAACTAGAATTTCCCTGATTAGACATGTGGTCTATCAGTTGTTGTTGAGAGGGAAAATGATCCATGAGAACTGCGGGTGCAGGATTAGTTTTCAAGAATTGGGTGATTTCGTCACGATGAGGACACTCGTTTGTGAAATGGTCACCTCCGCATAGCAGAAATGGATATTTCTCTTTTCTTTTCCCTTTATCATTCTCGTTAGTGGTTGGTTTTAGATTCTCCTGTTGGTTTCCAGGTTTTTTGTTTTTAGCTTTACCTTTCTTTTTATTGTTGCTAGGAATTTGAATACTCTAAATGGAATTGACCTCGATGGAAACCATGGGAGTTGAAGGAGTAGGGGTGGAAGTATGGGGTTGCTTGGTAGGTTTTTCTATCGAGTACAGGGACTGGATTGAACCAACAATCCCATCAATATGGGTTTTTGCTGGTGGCTTGGCAAGATCGGTGCTTGGGTTAGGAGCTTGAGGGATCAAGTCATACAATGTTCTAGACTGGGAATAGACCAAGTCTAGATATTGGGCTCAACTAATGGATTGCTCTTCAGTAACGGCACCACCCACAGCCACATATTGGGCAATTAGAGGCAACAAAGATTTAGTAAACCAATCAGCTAACAACTGATCTGGGATAAGAGCCTTAATAAGTCTTCTCCACCTTCTCCACTCATGGATATGATTGGATATGTGGGTGGAGGTGTTCAGTCGCATATAAGTTAAGAGATCTGTACCCGTTTCATAATGGATAGGAAGCTGAAAGTGTGTAAGAAACACAATTTCCAATGAGCCAAAATCCACAAACAAATGTTGCGTAAGTTCAATGTACCATTTCGCGGCGGTACCGGTCAAAGTTTGCTGGAAGAGTCTTAAACAAATTGAATCATCTGTCACATACCCCAATTTTGTAAAATAATGTTAATTATTTTAATTTGATTTCCTAAGACATTATGTTAAATTTAATGCTAAGTAGGAACTAATGACTCAGCAGAGTCAAAAGAAGTGGAGTGTAATTTTGAATATTTTATTATTAATAAATAAAAAATGGAGACAACAGCTTGGGAGAGCTGTTAATAAGAGTGTTACTGGTCAAAATGGTGGAAGGAACTAGGTGGAGAGAAAAATACAAGTGGCAGCATCCTCAAACACTTCCTAGGTTGCAGGTGGCAACTTCCCTACATTTGGGGTCATGATCCCCCAAGAAAGTGGGATCAGAGCAGGTGGCTCAATAAATGACAACTAACCCAAAAAGACCTAGGCAATCTTGTAAAAGTACCCAATGAATAGAGCTAAGGTTGCTTAGATATTTCTAGGAGAAGAATCATTCAGGAGGAATGCTATTCAAGGAATTCATTGGGGAAAAGGGAAAACTATAAGGAAGGTGTTTTGAGAGATAATCTGCAGTAACTTGGTTTGATACAGCTTGCTAGCTGAGAGAAATTACTGATAAGTTTAAGATTGGTATTGAGTCTGAAGACTAGTACTTGATTATTGCTGCACCTAGTTCCAACCAGGGAGACCAGAGCAAGCTCGGGGGTCCTGAGGAGTCTCTATTTGAGCACTCTCTAGGAGTTGGTATGGAGGAACGGGCTCCCATTGCTGTTGTCGTCCAAGCTCAGAGAACAGGTTCTGTTATTATTTAAATTTTTGTGTTAATATTTGTGTGTAAGTGGATGATGCAGTGTAGCTTATGATGTAAACACTTAGATGGTTTAGTAATGAAATTGTTCTTAGTTTGTTTAGAAATAGAATCATTTTGATGAGGAACAAAACCCTACATGTGTTTTTCCTCATCTGGAGCGATCCAGATCGTACTCCAGCACAGGTGGTGAAATTAAATTAAGATAGTATGATGCATATGTAGATTAAGATGTTAGTATGAAAAATAGAATGTTTTCTTTATCTATTATCAGAAGAAATATCATTTTACTGACAGTAGTATATGTTAGTAAATAAAACTATTCTTTGTACAGTATTTACTTTCAGTAATCTTATTATTATTATTTTTTAAACCAAAGAGAAGAATTTAATAGTTACGTTGGAGTAGGACTAGACTAGATAAACATGCTGTTTAATTTTACAGTTTATTTCTTTTAGTTTAGGATAATTTAACTACTATATGTCTAACAACAAACTGGAAGTAGAAATAGTTAGATAATGATTTAATTCTACGGTCAAACCAAGCTGGTTTTAGGTTTTATGTATGATTAGTAGTGTAACTAATTCATTCATTATGTTTTTATTTAACTGAGCTCAAATAATATCTAGAGCTATTAATCTAACTTTCATAAAGTTTAAACGGATATTACAAAATATTTACAAGAATAGATAGTTTGTTAATTGATTTATTTTATATTTACTAACATTATAATATAATAAGATAAAATAAATACTAAAAGAACATTTATAAAGTATTTAGCACAGATGGCATATGAAATAAATAACAAAATACTATCTCTCTATACTTTTACAGAATAAACTAAGTATAAATAACAATAGGAGCAATAGTGCTTACTGGTAAGATAACATCCTTATAAAATACTTTCTGATTATATACTTTATATGGACTAAGTATGCAGGTAATATACAAATTATAGGAATAATATTATTAAGTAATTAAAGTAATGTCCTTATCTCATTATTGTAAACCTGAAATAAAATATAAGTTCTGCACTCAAAGATTAACTTATAGTTACATAAGAACCTTATTAAAAACATAAAGACCTTCTATCCCGAAGGGTAGAAATTTTATAACGACATTACAATTCCTTTAAATAAAGTATTTTAATATAAAAGTAATGTACAGAAAACCCTAGCAAATAAATTTAAAAATGTTATGGGGTAAAAATCAAGTACATTAACGCATAAGAAATAAACCAACAGACTAATATCAGTCTCGATTGACCGAGTTCAACCAATCTTTTCACTTTATAAATAACAATCAAACCATTTACAGTAGAGCCACTTAAATCAAAAGATAATTTTAAAAGAAGCTGTAAGTATTTTTTTTTACTGTCGAGTTAGGGTAAAACCCTACAAATCCAAAATTTACAACAGAGAATAACTTAAGAGTTTGAAGCTCTTCCAATGCCCTCGGCATCCATTAACAACTATCAGCTTAAGGTTTTAATAGCCCTTCTTCTCTATATTATATAATTACTTAGTAACATAAAAAAAACTAAGTGTTATAGTCGCGGCCTAGCCAGAGACCTTGCATCAAGCAAGGGGCTAACTTCAGCAAACAAAGACGAACAGGTCAACCCGTTTGAACCCAAAACCGCAAGGGTTGCAGGCCATAATGGATCAACCCACAAATGTCCCCAAGGGACCAAACAAGGAGGAAATTCCATGGTTAAACCAGGATTACCGTAGACCAACAAGTCGTCGCAACCTTGCACCAGATTCGCAGAGAAAGGGAGACAGGTTTATACCTGCGATCATCACACCTTGCACTGTTAGTATCTTGTATAAAAATCAAATTATTAAATAATGAAAAACTGTGTAATAAAAATCAGAGAACTAAAAAATGAGTTGCTCACCTCAAAGTTTCACTGAAATGTATCCACCTGCTAGAAGAAGCACTACCACCAGCACGAGAAGGAGAAGGCTTTTCATCAGCTGCAAGGAAGACGGTGTTACTACCCAACATCGAATAAAGATAGCAAAGAATTTCAGTCCCTGGCCGACAAGGTATAAACCCTAGAGTCGTAATGGTTCTCAAACCAAACCAAAACACAGTTCACTGCGAAACCCTATACCCAGCAACTCCAAAACTCAAGACCACGACTTGCAGTAACAGGCCAAGGAAAAAGGAAAAATCTGTATAGTCGAAGGTTTCAGAATGGAGCTAGCTACGATGGTGAAACTCTGAAGGAAGAACCACTGGCCTATAGTCAAGCAGCAGACAGTCGAGTGACAGTACTACTTTACTAAAAATTCGGGACAAGCTAACGAGGTTGGAACAAGCAGGGAGACAGCAGTAGCAAGACACAAGTGATAGAACAGGAAAGAGCTTCGTAGCAGAGCGGCAGGAGGCCCGAAGGCGACGGGATAATGACGAGCTAGGGTTCAATACTATGCTTTTTAACTATGCAACATATGGCCAAGACGTTGCCACGTTAGTCAGACAAATGTTTTGCATGCTGTGGGTATGAGTATATAGTTCCGGAGAGTTTTCCATCGAGTATAATTCTCAAATCATTTGGTAACTAGAGATCCAACATAACCAATGTTTTCCAATGTCAATCTATTACCATGTTGCATGGAAACAAAGAAATGATTATTAATCAAACTATGCCATATCAATCATCCAAGTCGTGGAGAATAATATGATACACTACATTACGGTTTTGATAATTATTCAACCAATAATTAGAATTCATAGATCAAGGTTGAACTTTTTGTTCACTATGGTGTGGTCCACCCCATAACCTTTTGTCTATGACTTGCCAAATAAACTACTAATAAACTATTATTTTGATGGCACGAGTTATGCTACTATTTATTTAACAGAGGATTCCTTAAAACAAAAACTATACCTTAAAGCTAATAAAAGGCAGGGGCAGTATTGTTACCCATTATCTTACTAGCACATTATTCTTTCCTTCAATGGTTATAATTCCATCAAGGTTATGCCTCGTAATGTTTGAATAAGGAAATAATGGAACCTTCTTATAATAAGATGCTCTTCATGCTAGAATAATTTTAGCTATGCATGGTGTAATGACATAGTTATAAACTTTTGAGTTACGAACAAAAGAAGTGTAACATCACAGTATTCTTTAGGTTTGACTTAGAGGACCTTTGATGATCTAATAACCATGACTGGATTGTAATTGTAAGCATAAGTTGTGTGTTAAAGAATTCATTTCTTACTAGCTTGGTCTAATAGATAGTAGCTGGTATCAAAAAGATAATCCAATCAAACTGTAAAAACTTTAGAAGTTAGAGCAAAGGTTTAAAGACCTTTTAGTGTTTGCGCTCTACCTTCACATTCCTTGGAGTAATAAAATCTAACCTAACGTACGTGATATAGATTTACTTCTTAAAATAAACTCTTAACATGATTTTTCTGTCATCTTTTTAACCTGCATGTAAAGTAAGATTTAAGACATGTACATACGACAACCATGTTAAACCTTGGTAAATATCGTAGAGTTCAGTACTCAGTAAGAACTATAATTTACGTCTTCTAGAAAGAAAACAGCTGTCGTCAATACTAGTAGAATCAAATCTCTTTCCCATAGCATTTTAAAGAAATGACTATTTAATGGATTTACCTCGTAAAGCACTTGAATTTTTGAATAACATTTATAATCTTTTACTGAGTTATTTTGTACGACGAACTTATAGCTGAATGATTTAGAAACATGAACAAGCAGCACCCAAACTTCTTACCTGTAAGACTGTAAGAGCAAGAAAATTTCTGCCTTAGCTCGAAAGCTAAGTAAGCCCAGATTTTCATGACAGTTCCACCTTGTGGTCACAAAGAGAAAACAAATCAATGAACTGAAAAAGAACTGTTCTATAAAGATAAACATAATCAAATAAATAATTTAGATAATGAATTCAGTAACATATAACTAATTAAACAATTAGTTGACTGCATTTATGATATTTAGCTATATTTTAAAAATTTTATTTTTTTTGGAAAATTTGGGGGTTTTGACATCATCCATAAGGGAGTTCAAAGAATGCCACAAATGGAATTTCATGACCTCATCTCCTTGCTTCCCATCAAACTTTGGAATTTCCGATGGTAACTTTACCAGAATGGAGGCCATGAGGGGTTATGTCGAATGGGATCATTAATCAACTTGGACAAATCAGGAAAGTCCAAATTTGCTAGGAAAGGTAAATGGCGATGAGGTTGCAGATACTGGTAATATTGATATGGCATATAAGTACCAGTAGGACCGTAAGTAGATTGATAGACAAGTTGTTGTGATGAAGAACTGCCAGAAGATCTTCCTGTGGGGGGTTGATTCCTGGGATCAGGACCGTTAGGACCTCTAGAGCCTTCAAGAGGAGGACCACCAGGGCCTCCGGGACCACCAGGACCATTAGGACCACCAGGACCACCTTGACCACCGGACCCTCTGGAACCCATGGGAGGTAAACCTCCTGAGCCTATGGAACTACTAGGAGGAGGGCCACCAGACCATCCAGGACCCTTATGAGGGAAGCCACCAGGCCCCGTAGGACCACCAGGACCATTAGGACCATAAGGAGGAAAGCCACTAGGACCTCTAGGACCATTAGACCCTCTAGGGGGAGGACCTTCATAAGGTGGTCCTCCGGCACCCCCCGCGGTATGTATAGGTATCCCTCCCATAGATGGCATGCATGACTAGTTAGTTTCCCCCATGGCATGAAAGTATTACTAGGATATGTAATTCCAGTATAAGGCATTCCTGTAGGGTTGGGTTGGTAATTAATGTTTCCTACAGGTACTTGATTTGCTGTGTAACCATACCCCCAAGAGGTTTGATTGGTTACAGGTTGTGTCCCCAAGGGTTGACATGAACTGGATGGGGGGTTAACCACATTCATGTGGGTAGGAGGGACATAAACTGTAGATTTATATATACTATAGGTCTTCCCATGACTAGCTACAATTCTAGTGACAGATAACATAGGTCGTGCTGGTGGTTTCCCCCCGGCACTAGAAGGTATTGATGAAACATGAATTGAATGTTTAGCCCTAGGTGTGGAAGACCCGAGAGGATTTGGAACAGACATAATATGGGAGGTGGTGGGGTTGTTAGTTTGACCTAGATTATGTGGAGTCACATTGTGATCTAGAATAGGTTCAATGGGTCTCATAGAATCAATAAGTGAGTGATATCCCACAGGAAAAACTATTGAACGAGGTGGTGGTGTACCCAATATGTTATCTATTTTCTTCTCAATTTCTTGTGCACGGAGAATAAGATGCCTGGTATTGTCTACGTTCTTATTCATTTGGTGAAACTTCTTCAGAAGAGTTTAAACAGGTGCCAAACGAGGCAATGGCTTGTCCTATAGAGGTATCCCAAAATGGAGCATTGGGACCATAATTTGGATGGGTAGTATTATCAACATGACCTTCTATGGGAGAATGGAATGAAGTATTACCCTGAGAAGGTTGTTGGACTAAGGGAGGTGCATGTAAAGGATATGGATCTCCACTTTCTGCAGCCACATTTTCTCCCACTTGGGAATTGGTAGCATCTCCTTGGTTGATAGCTTCCATAGGATTTTCTCCTGAAACAAGAATAAAATCAGGGGGCAAGCCTCGTATTGTCTTAATTAAACCAGTTTGTACAGTTCCTATCTAACCTAAGGTCTCAAAACTAGAAAACACACCAAAAATTTCCCTACTCAAGCTATAGGCCAAACAATCAAACTTAAATGACAGGAGGAGTTCAGATAGTCAAGTCTCTCACCAGGATTGTCAAGAAGGTGCCACTCGCGATATACCTCAAGGGTAAATTTGTAGTAATATTCCCGAAAGCTGTTTTTGGTGTATGGCTCCAAGCAAGATGACCAAAGGGATTTTCTCATATAGATAAGGTATCCTAGTGGGGTCTCCCGATATACGCAAGGTACGTGGGAGCTCAAATCAGTAGTAGTGTTTTCTAATGCATAACCATTCACAAGGGGCCTTCCTATAATTAGATGAAATTTCAACTCAAAATGGGCCTCCTAAGGAAAATTAATAAAACAATAGTTAAAATAATAAAATAATATTTATTAATTTTGGAGGAAGAAAAGAAAAAACTACTTTTTTGTTCGTATTTTCGATATATCTCCCTGTGTTTTTACTCAAATTTCGATCACGAGAGCTGTTTGGATGTGGAATTAAATTCCGCATCCAATGAGTACCCACTCGACATACTTTTGAGGGGCCCTGCTACCCCAAAAACAAGAAATACCTGAAAAAATGTGTTGATGATGTCATCAAGTTTTTAGGTATTTCTTGTTTTTGGGGTAGCAGGGCCCATCAAAAGTATGCCAAGTGGGTACTCGTTGGATGCAGAATTTAATTCTGCATCCAACGAGCTCTCCCGATCGAAATTTGAGTAAAAACATAGGGAGATATGTTGAAAATATGAACAAAAAAGTAGTTTTTTTATGATACCTATCCCCAAATTTATATTAAAAAATTGTTTAAGAGGTGCTCCCTTTTTAAATTTTAAAGCATTTTGATTGGATGATACATGATGACATGGAATTTGTATTATTTTTGGAAGGCCCATTTTAAATTGAAATTTCCTCTAATGATACAATTGAGTATGTGAAGTACCTTTCTATATACCTCAAGGGTACGTGAAAGGCCGTTCGATATACCGACGGTACGTGGAAGAACCGCGCGAGTCCCGAGATGTAATGCGGACTAGTAATGATAGCTCCTATGCTTAACGACACTCGAACACATCTCTAGCCTATCACTCAAATTGCTATGTAAATTTTAGCTTATAACGACTGTTAATTTTAAAGTGGACGGTTAGGTGAATGCATGGAATTTTGACAGAAAAAGTAAAACCATGCAGAATGTAGATGCGAATATTTCACTTTATCGTTCATGGTATGCCTACCTACGGGAGGGAAAGAGAGTATTCTCTTTTCATTTTGAAAACCAAAAATTTCCAAACAACTACTTTGAACAAATCAAAATCAAAGACAAGCAACACATTCCAAACTCATTTTTCCTTTTTTGAAATCAATCAAAGGGGTAAGAGTCTCTTTTCCTAAAAGAAAACAACAAGCACTCGACATGCATATGCACTCTATTTTTCGATTTTTCTTAAAACATAGATATATATAACTTAAAACTACACTATTTTTCTTTTGACAAGATAGTACTAATGCAAGAGAGACAAAAGAACAAAGAGAACCTGAAAGCTTGTGAGGCTAATCAAAGATCCAATGCCTTATGCTCAGTAATGATAATGACCTAATCTCAATGATAAAAAAATTCTTTTTAAAAGAAAAAAGAAGTCCTCTATGGAAAAATGAAATTAATATGATAGGCAAATGGTTTTTCTTTCAGTCTTTATAAAAGATACGAAAATAGAACTAACTGAAACCTAAGCTTTCAAAAATTCCTTTCAAAATCACAACCAACAAGCATGACATCAAATGAATAATTAACAATCCTAATATAGCTTTTGAATTCTTCAATCAAACCAATTTTTACCACATAATTTTCAACCATGAGCATACAGATTCTAACACATAAGCCTGACAGTGTAGGGCTGAAAGTAAAGAAAATCCAACTTTTTGCAAAAATTGACAAAAAACTAGTTCTGGAACAAGGCCTACCTGGCATCGCACTGGAGGGGTCTTGATAGAGTGGTTCTAGATGAGCACCGCTTCTGGATAAAGGGACTCAGGTGGTGGCACTGCTTATGGCTAACAGGGTTCAGGTGGTGGCACTGCTTGTTGCCAACAACACATGTGCGGTTCCCTGAATAGATCCAAAACACAAGAAGAATGAGAAATCAAGTTAGAAATTGATCAAATTAAGGTAAATATTGATGAATTGATAGTAAAAAAGAGCATATAAAGTCGGAATAGTTCAGATCTGAACAGATCTGAAAGTTTCAAACCAAAATTCACTAAGTCAGATGGCAGATATGACTGAAGAGAGTTGGAGATGGAGCCTGGATTCAGACAAGGGTTCAAGGACTGAGGAAGATCATATCAACTGAAATTTGCTTTGTTCCCCAGTGGATTCACCATATTTGTTATCAGGAATATTGCACCTTTTGCGGACAGAAGTTGTTCCTTTGGTCTGAATGGTTTAGATCCAGAACAAATGAGTGAACGACAAAGGATGAAGACCTTCCCTGAATGCTGTAGACACCTGGAATACTGCTTTGATCATGAACCTGTGTACCTGTAAACATGTCGAACATACAAGCACATCAAAGCTACTAGAAAATCATCTACATATCCATACTAGTGACTAAGGAATCGAGTAATCATATACATGTGAAATTAAAACAATAGATATGTGGGACGGAAATCATATTTGCATTAAGAATGAATGAAGAAGATTAAAACCATTGCCTTAGTGTTGACAAACTCCTTCGCAAGACAAACACTTTATCTCCAAAATCTCCAACTTGCTTTGTATGCTCTCTAATGATTTGTACTAGGTAGTCAATTCAACAGCATAACAATACCTATTTAGTTTTGCCCCTCAACTATGGATATGAGCCTGTATTTATAAGGCTCAATGGATAGGGATAGTTGAGAGAATTGTGGGTGAGGTGGCTCCAAGATCATACCAAGGGGGATCTCGAGCTCAAAATAACCCATATTGATAGGGATAAGGGAGGACATGAGGCTCATGATCTAGAAGCCTCGAGAAAATTCTCTTTTCCCATTTTACCCAGGGTACCGCTTTTGTTCCCTTATGATAGAGCGGTTTAGGTGAGAACCACTTTAAGAACAAAGCCTATAGGCAGTGGCACCGCTTCTCTATAACAGGATACAAGCGGTGCTAAACAAGGTACCACTCATCAGCCAAAGGGTAAGCATGGTGCTAGGTTTTTTCAAGTAGAATTGACAAACAAAGCAAGTTTCCACTCCAAGTTTTGGGATTAAGGGAAAACATAGGAGTTAAGGATCTCATCACATGATGGTGACAGGATTTAGGTATAACACTTCCAGCTTCCCCCATACTAGGTATTCCCTACACAACTCCATTAAAATAA
The DNA here is from genome assembly GCA_001517045.1 of Pseudotsuga menziesii. Classification (NCBI taxonomy): domain Eukaryota; kingdom Viridiplantae; phylum Streptophyta; class Pinopsida; order Pinales; family Pinaceae; genus Pseudotsuga; species Pseudotsuga menziesii. The sequence continues at coordinate 25,019 of LPNX010537830.1, read as the reverse complement.
GCCCAACTAAAATATTTATCAACAAGATATGATCCTAGGAATCTTTGGATCAACAACACGAGGAAAAGATTCAAGAATCGCCAGGCTCTTGGCAACTATGATATGTGGCAAGATGTAGATATCTTGAAATAAATCTTTGTTCCTGGAAATCCAAGTACCCCATATCAATATGGAGGGGAGTGCCAAATACTCCACATATCTATCGTTATGAATCCTTGTTTGTAGAGATTCTTGCAATTCAAAACATGATCCCAAATGAAAATTAATCCCTTAGTTAATGATAGGAATTGCTACATATTTTGAATGTATGAACAATTAATAAACAAGTGAATGATATATTCTAAGTTTGTAAAACATAAGAGGCATCCATTGGGACCACATGTAAATCTTTTGGTCAGGTTATCACAAACTGACACCCTTCCTTCAATGGAGATCCAAAGAAAAAGTTGATGTTTCGATGGACAATTAAGTTTCCAGATGATGTTAGTCCACCAAGGATTTTTTTCCAACTCTTCATTCATTCAAATGGATATGTAGCCTAAATTAGGGGCATAACAACCCTCTAAATCATTCCCATAGAATAGATTATCACCTCTTTCCTGAAGGAAAACATGACTATGAGAGAGTGATCTTATATACATGTTCCAACTATCACTTTCACCACATTGAGACCCATATGATCGACATATTTCCAAGCGTCTTTGATAGAATTGGAATTCCTTTGGTCTTGAGCATGATGCAAATAATGAACACCCTTATCATTCATCGAGGGAATAAAATATGCATGGATTTTGTAGTTATCATCACAACCCACCCAAGGGTCATATTCAATCTATCAGGATTTATAATCCCCTCTTGTCCAGATATAGTCTATTAGATCATTTGCCTAACTTAGGAGTCATTTGCTAGAGTTTGGTGCCACCATAATTTTGGTGCCATTGGTGCCACCAGTGTACCCCATTGGTGCCACCAGTGTGCCACTTGGTTCCGTCGGTGCCAATCCCTACACTTTAGGAGCCACTCCGAGTGCCACCATTAGCCTCCATTAGTTGGTTGTAGTTGGTAGGTATTTATGATAAGTTATGCTCCAGTTACATTTAGTTAGATGCCCTTCAATTCAGTTAGCTCCAGTATTGCATGGATGCATGGGAGTAGGGGCCATTTCTCACCTACCTCATCAATTTAAATGGTTTAACTGATTGATAGACTGGATTGGACCTATGGAGTTAGACTAATCAGCTCCAATAGTGATTTATACACTTCTAGTTATCCATCTAGTGAGGATTGAGTTGGTAGATTCAAATCTTATCCACATGATTCAAATTCTCCTTATTGTAATACAATTGTATACTGCTGAGATTAATGACGATTAATGTTGTAATTTACAGATGAATTCTTATCATTTTTATCTGAAATTTGTCTTATTCAATGTACATTGTTATTTCTATTCTACTACAAAATTCTAACTTTCAATTGCACTCATTTCATGTAGATCAATGGTTCAATAATTCAAACATGGTATTAGAGCCTTGTTCAAGCTATCGACAAGTCTTCCCAATCTCCATTGTACACCAGAAGCAGCTGGGTTTTTACATAATTCCTTCAATCTTTTCCTTGCTAAATCTGGATTTGTCTAGAGAGGTATTTGCAGGTGTGATGGACCCTGAGAAAGTGTACATGTCAAGATGGAAGGCTTGATTCTGACATGATTGTGAGTTGTTTTTTTTTTTTGCAGTGATACATGCAGGTACCTATGTATCTTGTTGAAGAATTGACTGTTCATAAGAAAGATTGATGGATTCCTCATCTCTTGTACCCGAGATCCTTACACCCTTCAACTATGTTGATTGGAGGGAAAATATGCAAGTCTCCTTGCGTAATCTTGGCGAATTTAGGATGAAAATGGGTAGAGAGACAAAGCCTCATCACCCTATTGTTGCTGATGTAGCATTCCCCCCAAATTTGTTTTACATTTTTTAGGACTCCCCCTTTTTTTAGTTTTCCTCTTACGCATTTTTTGATGTTGAGATCCAACAATTTTGTTGTGTTTATCATGAGGAAAAGTCTCAAGAACTTTGAGTTTTTATCAAGGAAGAAAGTTTGTTTTTGATCTGCCACGACAGATGGTTTCCTAAGTTGTGAGCCTCTACGGAGGGTAGCTCTTCATCTGCAAGCCGCTACAGTGGGTGAGTTCTAGTTTTCATATCAAAAAAGTTTCCGATATCTTTTCATCTCGCTACGACAGAAGGTTTCTCGAGTCACGCCCACTACGACGAATGAATTCTTACTCGGTCAATTCATCTGATTTTTAGGAGCCGCAGCGGTAGATGCATCATTTTGGTTTACTGCTACAACGGATGCTTCATCAAGTATAAGCCACTACGATGGGTATTTTATCGGTTAGTGTCTTGGTCTATTTTTTTGAAGCCGCTTCAGTGGAAATTTTCTAAGGTCTCGGCCGCAACGACAGACGCGCTTACAAGTTTGTTGCAGAATTTTTTCTCCATTTCTTTAAGACCCACCATTACAGAAACTTTTCCCTTGGTACTGCCACTACAGCAGAGGAGTTCCTTTGTCAAAGGCTCGATCCTTGTAAGGCCTACTATGGCAGAGTTTTTTTTAATTGTAGAGCCGCTACAACGGTGGGCATCCTGTCTTTCTAGCTGATGTGGTTTCGACTGCCGAGCCGCAAAAGGAATTGTGGATGAGTTGTTGAGTTGTGAGTCGGCAGTTGTGGTTGAATTAGAATGATAGAGCTGCCATTTTCGGGGCCGTTCCCATGTTGAATTATTTCCTCCAACCTGAAGCGTTTGGCGCCAATGATGTTTTTCTCGCATGTATAAGTTTTTAATGCCGCTTTAAATATTTTTTCCCTAGAAAGCCTATTTATTCACCAAGTAAAAAGGTTTTTACCATTTTCATTTTACAGAGAGGGTGAGTTGATGAGCATTTATCCCATTCGATCTTTTTTGTGCTGTTGGTGAAAAATCATCTATCGAACTCATGTGGCGCATCCTCACAGAGTACTTTCAGCCGCATGTCGAACCTCTGTCTTGCCAGGTAGGTTTCAATGTTTTCTTTCAATTGGTCAATTTGATTAAGCCACAAAGTTGTCGATCGTTGATACAATTGCATAGGGATAGGTTAGGTTTTTGTCATTACTCAGTTTAAAAACGTTTTTTTGCCCGTATGTATTCTAGGTTTCGCCTTTTCAATTTTAAGTTTTCCCTAGTCACTACTTGCTTGCAAAACCTCATCAGTTAGTCCAGAGGAATTTCACCCTCAGTTAGTTAGATCAATGATGGACATCCAGAGAGATGAGATTTACGTCGGCATGGAGCCAGTGTGTGTTCTGCTCTTGGGAGTTGGTGAAAGACGCATTTTCCCCACTTCACATAGAGCCTATAGGTTTTGGGTTTATATGTTCCAGCCATGGGATAGTGGTCCTGGTCATTTACCCTAGGTCACTGTCGCTGATTTTGTTGCACCTGTGGGAGGGAGGTATTACCAAGTTGGGGTTTTTTCTTTTGAAAGTGCAGAGGTCAAAGCTTGCCCGTGTCCAGTGGTTTTGTTGTCAAACTGTAACCCTGACCCACATCATGTGTTTCCTGTCCCAATGGATGGAAATGACAGAGTAAGAAAGAATGAAGGTTTTGATTTATTCGGTATATGCATATTTATTTTTCTTTCACAGTCATTATTTTACAATGTGAATGCTAAGACAACTCTATATTATCCTAGGTACAACTCACCTCAGACATCATGACAAAGAAAGGGAAGAAGAAGCCCAAGATTGTTGAATATGATTCAGATTTAGAAATGATCGAAGCTGCACCCATGAAAAGGGTAGAAATCATTTATGACAATATGAAGGCCATAACTGGAGCTGAACCCGAGTTCAACGTGGTAAGATGTTCCACATGCTAGTGGAAAAGAAGGTCTCGAAGGTAGGATTGGAAGACTTGTCCTTGTATGAAAATATATTGCGATCTGGGATCACTAAGGTGGATACCAGACCTGAAATTCTCCCATGTGCAGAAGTCATTGGGTGGATCTCGCCAAGAATAGATACCACAGGGATGATGATAAATGATGAGAAAAATAAGGGAGTGGCATATTTTGCACCTGCATTTATATCAGCAGCCTACAACTTACTAGAAAAGGAAACCAGTCTGACAACAGAATGGGTTAAGAGTCTAAAGCTTGATTATACAGCCACAACGAAGATGATGGTGGCTGAGGGAAAGACGTTTCGACACAAACAATCTGGGGAGTATGCGACTGCTCATCTTCAGACTCCTTTTAGAATAATAACACTGATGTTGAGCAAGCTCTATGGTAGAGTTTATGGGGAAATTTATAATTTTGGTTGGATCCCACTTATGTACTATGTAGCCATGGAAGGAAGAATTTTTAATTGGGCATACATAGTGTCCAGGAATTTGGCCAAATGCATAAAAGTATCCTAGGAAGGCTTGCAGTAAAGCAAATCAGAATTTTATATGTTTTATTTTTTAATAGACTGCATACTCTACCGTCACAGGTTATAGAAACTCAACTGCATGTGGAAAGGGGGAAAATCCCATATATACATAGCGTACCAGATACTGGGGGCTCATAAGTATCATAGTCATTACCAGTTGATATGTGAAGAATTTCTGAGGCGTCTGTATCAGTTGATTTTCCTGGAAGAGTGTCCCTACTTATATGAGGGATATTTAGAATCCTTCATGGAATATGGGGATTAATTCTTCTCCCAAGAAGGTACATATCTAAGGATGTATGGGGGAACCAAAGCCCCCTCTTTGCTGCCCAAATACACGACTGATTACATAGTGCACAAGGAAGCGGTTAGGCAAGTTTTTATAGATGGTTTTGGGAATTATTTGTTTGATTTGAAGAAGGCTGTGTTCCCATCAGTACCGTTCTATGTGGGAAGCTACAAGTTTTCCAAGGTTAAGGGTGCTCCACAATTCATCAAGGAACTAGAGAAATTCCATTTCGGAGAAAAGAGCTGCCACTGAAATGACTCCCAAGGTAAGGTGGCAACTCATAAGGTAGCTCATAAGGTAAATTTTGAATATACAGACTATGTAGAAAAGGAGGAACAAGTATACATTAATGTTTATAGCATGGCTGATTTGAGCAAGCGTTTGAAAGGGAAGACCTATGGAGTTAAAGGGAGCAGCAACAAGAATCCAAAGCTGAATGAGCAAGAAGAACTTAGTTGCAAAGAAGGGAAAAGAAGAGAGTGCACATAGATTAGCAGCAGGACCAAAGAAACTGTTGGCAGAAGAAGCACCGAGAGATAAAGAAGAAGAAAAAGCTGCCGACAAAAGGAATAATGAAGCTATTCTAGGAAGGATTGTAGAATTATAAAGGTCCATCGCTCAGGAATCATCAAACCCAGGAGTGGTTACAGAAGAATAGGAGAAGGAATATTTGGAGGATCTGAGTAATGAGAATCCAGGGCAAATCCCTGTTTGGGATAATCCAAATAACCCTCCGTCTACATCAAGCAACATACTTACCGGAGGCCATCTTCCCGTGGTTGAAATGGGATTAGTACCATTTACCCCATCCAAATAGTATGATGTGGCATGTTTGGAAGATATTCGTTTTGATCCTAAAACAAAAACTATTAAGTGGAGAACAAAGAAAAATTTAAAGTTAGGGACTCATCATTTGGTAACAACTGTGACAGAAAAGACAATGGTAAAAAATGTGGAGGATAATCCTAAGCAATTGGCTTCCATGGGTATTGCAACTGCCTATTCCAATGATCACGATGTTGATAAGCTAACAGAGACCATTTACCATTAAAAAGGAAAGATGGTAGAGATGGAGGAAGTTTTGAGGAAGGAAGAAAGGGTAGGTAGAGAATCAAAGAGAAAGTATGAATCTATTCTTTCAGATTATGAGAGGCTTCAACATGAATACCAAAACCTAGAAGAAGGGTGAGATACTTTGAAGTTATCAAACATGAATCTTAGTAAAGAGAAAGGAGAATTGGAAAAAAATAATTGCAGAGTTGGAAACACAGAAGTCTACACCTGAACAAAAGGCAGGACAATATGAAGCCCAATTGGTGGCACTAAAGGCTCAAAAGATCTCATTGGAGGTGTTGTTGAAAGTAGAAAATGACCAAATAATAGACATAGCACCTTTGACAAAGCATGCTCTTATGCTAAGGAGAAAAATATATCAGATGCAAGTCCATATCGTAGAGGAGATTTGGAAGGTCAGGCAAGTAGAAGCTCGACTTGAAGAAATCTTAGTCATAGCTTCTCAATTCAAAGACAAGACTCAAAATGTCATGGAAATCATTCAAGGAAGATTAAAATGGTTGGAAACAACCAAGGAGCCCCCAGCAAATACCCGAGTCAAAGATTCAGAGAGAGTACAGCTTGCATATGAACTGATAGGTTATGGTAATAAAGATGATGAGAAGTTGATAGAGGCAGTCAATAGAACTAAGGACCAATGCATGGAGTTTTGTAAGATGGCACTTACAACGCACAACATATTCCAAACATCATCTAAGAAAAGGTTAGATGAACTTCCTACACTTGAAGAACATCTGAAACAATTGCATGCTAGATTCCAGAAAGACGAGTTGAGCATACAGCTGATTAAAAGCTTGGACGAAAAGGTGCTCAAAAGTGTAATTGCTCAAGCAGCAGTAAGCAATTGTCTATTGCAATATCAGCTCAGAATGCTTCCAACCAGAATGGCTAACATAAAGGCTCAGGCTTCCAAGAACGAAGTCACTGCCAGATTTTTGGAGCCATCAGACTTTGAGAAAATATTTACGGATGCTATGGCATGGAAGCAGTTTATTGATGAGTTAGCCGGGTCCACTTAAAGTGTTTTGTCTCACTGACACCTGGGAAATCTATTTTGTAATATTTTTAGTTTTTGTCTTAATTAGTGAGCACACTAGATGACAAATCCGTTTTGTAACCAAATTGTAAAGGAAGCCCAAAGGGCAGGGAGACCAAAGGTCATTTGGAAATATATAAGTATAGGTAGAATCGAATGAGAGGAGAGTTTTCCATGCTCTCTTATGTGAAAATCTTTATGTAAGAAGAACTATTTCTTTTTATAATAAAGAGGGACTAATTTTTCTGCTGGAGAAGGAGCTGTTCAAGTTTCAAATTCATGTTGTGTGGATGGTTGAATGTAGAATTATTTCTGTTTCAGTTTACTCTACGAACCTATGAGATCGTTCTGACTTGTGAATTACTTCTATGTTATGAATGATTTCCTATTATTTGATGAAGCTTATGCAACATATTGAGTAATGAATGCTTTAATCAACATTGAGCTATCTCTCTGTTTATTTTTCTACTGTATTCATGTGTTTTGAATTATATTAGCTACATGTAATGTTCTTTATGCATATTTAACAGTAAATTAATCACATAAATAATAATTTTCTCCCTGGGGATACGATATTTAGTTTAATTTAGTAATTTGCTTTCTGTGATTTAGGAACAAAGGAGATAAGATGGGAGGTAAGAACCTACGCATCACATTGTGAACCCTTTGCTTCCTAATCAGCTGCATTTAAATTTAGGCACTTGCATATCATTATAAAACATAAAATTAAATACAAAGAAACACTGGACCGGGATGAAACTGGTAAAATAGATTTAAAATGTTACTTAACTCTATAGTATTCAGACTGTAAACCAAATGGATTCCCCATACCAAACAATAAGCGAGCTGATTGGGAACGGTTATTGGGGAGAATTCCTATTGTCGATACCTAGGATTTTATAGGCCTCAATAGTTTTTGGCACTAGAAGGAGGGCTGCTAGTGCATCGCTGGCCGAGGAAATCCGTTTCCTCAAGAACATTCTACCGGTGACATTTTTGAAACTTTTCCCAAGATACCAAGCCCTGAAAGAAAAGTTAAACCTGAGTCAGACAATACAGGGTATCTCTATCCTATTTCTAAAGAAGTAGTAGTTCATTTGAGAAGAATCACACGATCATATGCAAATAATATAGGAGGATTTCCAAATATTCCTGTCCTACCTAGAAGACAAGTTCACACGAAAGAATGCCCTTACCTAGAGGATTCTCTGCTGGTCGAAGATTTTGAAGAGTTGGTATATTTAACCTTGCAAGAAATTGATCAACCTCTTGACTATATGGGACCTGATTCTCCTATTCAAACTCTTTTCCAATCCCCACTTCAGTGTCCTAAACCGATCATGGCCGAAAATGTACATTCAAACCCTAATGCAAATCATGCCAATCCACCTAGACTAGCTTGGAGGGATCGGAAACCACTAAACTTAGCTCCTCCAGTGCATGCCCTGCCACAGAATTATGAAAAGGCGTTGCCTAGATTTGACCCGGGGGAAGGCATACTGGACGATCATCTACAGAGTTTTTTCCTAGTTTTGGAAGCACTAGCAGTTGAACATGACGATGTGTTTTGTAGGATTTTCCCTCATAGTCTCAAAGGAAAAGCAATTTCTTGGTATTTTGGATTACAAGCCAATTCAATCACTGATTGGGACACTTTTGAAAGAATGTTTAAAAACAAGTTTTGTAACCAAAGGACCACTGCTGCTTTAATGAAAGAACTATTGGATCTAAAAAAGGAAAATAAATAAAAAGTGCAAGAATTTACTCATAGGTTTGCTGCTCACTTGAAAATTTTCAATGCAGCCATAAGACCCGCTGAGGAAACTTTAATCGAATATTACACATCAGCTCTTGGTCCTGAAATGGCCATGTTTGCTAAAAGATCAGTTTAAGCCACCTTGGCTACAACATATGAAGAAGCTGAGAAGATAGAGGCTGAGATAGAAAGTGTAAACAAGTAATAGGTGGACCTAGAATCAAAGACCTTCAATAATAAGAAGCCTCTGTTATTAACCAGACCCAAGGAAGAAAGCTCACATGAATTGGAGGGAGTAGTTAAGATGGCCCAGAAGTTATCTAATCAGATTGTTGATATGTAAAAGGAGAGGGAATCCAAGAATCAATTCAAGCCCTATTATAAGATAAAAGATGAAAGTGGTCCCTCTCAACCTCCTACAAATAGTACTTCTATCATGAATCTCATTGAAGTTGGGATGTATAACTTCTACACTTTCCATCAGCAGCCTCACTCTGAGAAAAATTGCCCGCAGTGGATTAATTCTATGAATTTAGTTATGAATAAGTTATTGGATTCTAAGTTAACTGAGCCTGTAGATGAGGAAGAAAAAATGTACGAACCAAAGGAGGCATCGTAAGAAACTACCATGGTTTTGTGGGATTTTGCACCTATGTTTGGTTTGGAAGAAGAAGAACCTAATGAAGAGATAAAATTGTCGGATGTTAATGTCACAACTAGGAGCAAGGGTCCAATAATTGAAGATAACACACTGCTGCCCAATATTAAAAGAATTCAAGAAAACTTGAAGAAAGTCAAAAATAACACTCAGGCCCAACTCATACCAGATTTGGTCATAACCAGGAAGAATAGTCCAACTATCAGTAAGCCCGTAAAGGATGCTGCAAGAAAAGTAGAAGGTATTAAGAAAAATCAACAGATTGTGAGATGGGGTACGATATAATAGAAGACATCAAGAAGACCAAAGCTAATATTTCTTTGTTTGAGTTGTGTAGTTTACCCCAACAAAAGAAGAAACTTTTGGAAGCATTAAACCCACCAACGAGTAAACCCCAAGAAAAGATTCAGTCGGAAGAAGAAATCAGTGAAGCTAGTATTGGTGGTAAGTCCAAATCCAGAACTTTACCTTTTCTGTTCACGTTTGAAATTTTCAATCATAATGTGCACAACTGTTTGGTTGATTAAGGAGCATCTACTAATGTTATGCCTTTGTCAGTGTGTAAAAGGATAAAAGGCCAACTGAAGCCATATGATGGTAAGATAATACAGTTAGACAGAATGACTATGAAAGTGGTAGGAGAAATGGAAGACGTACTGATACGTTTATCTGCAGATGAGAGAGTGTGTCATTTCATAGACATCATGGTGGTTGACATACCGGAAGCTTATGGATTAATATTGAACCAAGACTAGTCTGCGAAACTAGATGGATAATTTTCAACTGGTTGGTCTCATTTATGGTTACCCTATCAAGGTGTCAAAATCAGATTAAAGTGATGAGAGAGCCGCATATGAGACACGATGTGACTCAATTAGAAGGGAAGAATGAGCCGGTAATTTTTTCACACCCTATGTTGGGAAATTATTTCATTCACTAGTGGAAAATGAGAAATTAGTGACCAAAAAAATGACCAAAATCCGCATATCAATGACCACTTTTGGTTTGGCGATCGCTGGTGGCTAATTTACGGTCTTTTATTACACAACCAAAATTGGTCATTTTATTTTGTTCATTTATAGCTTGTCAGTTGGTCATTAATTTGGTCATATACTTGGTCATTAATTTGGTCAATATTTGAATCAACGACCAAATATATGACCACATTTATGACCAAATTAATGACCACATGACAAACTAGAATATGACCACATTTGGTCGCATAATAAAAGACCATAAATTAGCCACCAAAACTACTTTTTGGTCATTAATATGCAATTTTTGGTCATTTATATCTCATTGTTTGGTCAAGTATCTCTCAATTTTTGGTCATTTTATATGCGAATTTTTGTCATTAATCTCATTTATTGGTCACTAATTTAACCATCTTATGTGTAGTTACTATATTTTAGTAGTTTAAATGGTGTCCATTATTAATCAACATAAATTTTTAATATGATATTATGTTTAAAATAAAATTAAAAAACCATACATTAGTTATCATCAAATAATACACATGTGAATTAAGCAATGTCATATTAATTAGTTAATTACAACACTTATAAATAATATAAAGTACAACCATATAAGTTTTAAATAGCGCAAATTATATTATATGAAATGTCAAGTATTACAATAAATATGAGTTTTCTCAAAAACTATCTCCATATAAATTTACATGAAAATCATCTAGTACATTGATGACTTTTCAAAATATTACAATGACTAAACCATCCCATTTGTACTTGGATGCTAAGCCATACTTAGATCCTGCAGTAGCTTCAATTAACCCATACTTAGCAGCTTGAAAGCCTCAGCAGCAGACTCTTCATACTCAATGACAAAGCCTCAGCAACAGGCTCTTCATACTCAATGGCCCACTTAGTTAATTTCATTCCTGCAAAATCCAGTAAAAAAATCTAAGTAAAAAAAACAATGAACTGTAAAATACAAAAACAATGAAGAAAATTATTTATAATGTTCAATATCTTAGCCTCCAATTGATTTTCCTTTTTCTATACAAAACACTTGAATTGAGCGATTAGAAATTTATTTCCAAGTTTCTATTCATACTCATGCACTTGGAAAGATTCTAATGTTTTACCTCGGGTTTAAAGACACTCCGTATGGTATTCTGGGAGATACTCTCAATAAGAAGGAAACGTACAATAGAAGGGAAACTTTCTGAACTGTCTAGTTGGTCCCTGAGCCTGCCAATAACCCATGCCCTAACAACTGTCATCTGGAACCCAAATATGACGTGTTATGTAACAGGGTTAAGCTTCACATGCAATTAACAAGAACGTTGAATCATATAACAATGGGGAAATGCCATGTTTTATCATAGCCCAACACACTTGTAAGAAGAAATCATGCCCATAGATATAAACCAATGATAAAGGCCAACCAAATTCAAGGTCAATGCCCCTGTTTTGTCACTACAAATTTTTGTAGCAAAACCCATAGTCTCACATTCTAACAAACTTTGTACTTGGAATGGGGTGAATTTTTAGATGTTGAAAGATCAATCACCCATCCATGCATAGTAATAAATTATTGTAAATCAGATACTAACCAAATCCTTGTCTACCATCATCTTCTTCATTGAATAAGCTAAACTATCAATAAAATGACAAGAAAACATGTTAAGAAGCGAGACACCACTCTCAAATAAATCATAGACAATCACTAGATATTAATTTGAATAAGCTAAATCTAGAAAAACCTCTGCAATTAATTGTATGTCAAGGTGACTGCCAATGGAAGTCCTTCTGGAACTGCAACAATGACAATGGAAACCTACAAACAAATATTTCCATTAGTATTTCTCTTATGTACATTTTCATATAATCATTGGACATGACACTACTCAACATTTTTGTAAACAGTGACAACTGATTTTATACAAACTATCCATTCAAGCATAATACTAACAAGATACTGAAAGTAGGACATGGTGACCTACCGTAATTGAGAAGATGTTAACAATTATGTTAATTGTGTCTCCAACCTTGGTCTTTCCTGCTTGAAACATGGGTTTCCCATTGGAGTCTTGTGTATTTCCTGTAAAAATATCATAAAACAGAACACAAGCTACAGTCAATACAAAGTGGCAATGCAAAACACAAATAATTTAGATAAAACATTGAAAGGTAGTACAGTATCACTTACCTAATCAAGAGGATGCCAATCAAGCTACTGATCAAGTTGTTAGGTAGCAATGACGAGGGGATGAATGACAGAAATAAACTGAAACAAGAAGCCAATTTTTGTTATTCAAAAATACAGAACTCACTCTAGAGTCTATATTGGTTTCTGTAAGTCTAAATAAAACCTTATACATAGAATGATCCAATGTGGCCTGCATCACTATTCAACTATTTATATTCATTCATAAGAAGCATTCTGGGTATAAAAATATGAATCCAACTATTTATATTCATTCATAAGAGTTGTAGATTAAATTTAAATGTATTCAAGACCTCGAAAATAATTCCTCTTAGATGTACCTTTGCATGCACTCATTGAGGATTTTGAACCAATCAAATTTCTTAGAAAAGAGTGAAACAAGTAACTACTCCAAAATAAAAAATGAAATCACAAATTTAGATTGCACTATTTTGTAACATAGAAATATATCATCCTGAAGAATGGCAACAAGATCAATGCCTAGGTGATATTTTCAAAAAACCAAGTAGGAAAAATAACAGATTTTAATGTTTGGATCAACATACCAAAGGAGAAAAGATGCCTCAAAGAATCAACATCATTTTCCTCTAGGGTGTAGGTCTGCAAAAGTAGAAGCAATCTCCTCACAAGAACAAAGTGTCAAGAAAGGATATTGTTCTCATCCTGAAGCTAAGTCTCCAAGAGATCTGAATCTGTGGAGAAAGGAAACCAATCTTAAAATAGACTCGAGATGCATAGGATGTGCCACAAACTCAACTTGAATCATATCCTGTGGAGTTTTCTTTGGACACCTACACATCTTTCGACCAGATATTTTTTTAACTAGGAAGACTGGAAAAATGTCATTTCAAAATCATAGTGGACAGGGTGGCCAAATGGCAACATCAGATGGCCATTCAATTCGGGAATCTCCATATTTCCACTAGATCAAATGTAAAAATACTACCTAAAGACAAATGCAGGGAAGTTTTGTTGAACGCATAAGTAGTCCACAAGATAAGAAAATTGTTATTATCCAATCTCAATCCAGAACTTCAACCACCATACCATAAAAATAGGAAATTGGTTGGAATAGCAAAAAGAATATCAACAGGACGACAACCGGATCACAAATTTTATAGTGAGACAAAAGACATGCCACTCTTAAAACATCTTAAGAAAACAACATATGTGAATTATGCAATAGAAATAAAGTTTAAGATCCACATAAGTTATTTCTAGGATACTCCATCTACATTTTTAAAATATGAGAACTAAGATCTACCTCTTATAACCTATTGGCACCTTCTCTCCTTCATGCTTGTGAGGTATGGAGCCCATAGTTGAGGAAAAGAGGTTGAAACCACATTAACAAGGTACTCATTAATAAGTTTTCAAAATGCATTAAATTTTAACACCGAGAAAATTATTGCATGCCATTCAATGACTTTATATGTGGTTTTGAAGCTGACATGAATCTAGCATGTCCTATCATTTTCACTTTGTTAGTTGCCATAGGAGTTGTAGATCGCACCATCATTTTTGGAAGAAATAAATTATCTACATGATAAATAACCAGTCCTTGGCTGATGTAAGAAGAGAAAGCTATTGGCAATAGCAAGCCAGAAAGCCATCCCGACTTCAATGCAATGCAAAGCCATTTACATTGTGCTCTATTACTGTATTGGTTACTTTTACTCGTATTTCTAATGGACCGTGCTGGAAGAAGGTAACACTAATGCTAAAGAGACCACACCTTTTCATGTAAATTGAAATAATGTGTATACAAGAATGACATCTTGTATTGGTGCATATCTCTATCATCTACTTGGTTTATTTCATTTCTAGCCTAGAAATTTCTAGTGTTCTGAGAAACGTGCAAATAGACTCAAGGAAATGGTTGATGAATCGTTTGACATCTCTAGGCCTTGTATAATGTGCTTCTATGTCATCAGAAACTGCTCTTAAGGGGGCACTTCTAGAAGAAACCATCCCAAAACTGAACTGCTCCAGAAACCTATTGTTGGCATCTATTTCCCATTTCTGGATGAGAACTTGAAAGAAATGCAACATAGATATTAGAAACCTGAATTTGGCCTTTTGGGGTTTTCCAATTTTCTTTTTTGGTAAGATAGATATGTAGTATAATTGATCTCCCTGTGCTGGTTATATGGAGGTTCTTAACTGGACTTCGGCCATTCTTTTATGTGGGTGCAAGCAAATAATCCTATCTACCACTCTAGTTCTATTCATTACATTCATTACAATTGCTTTGGTAAATAAATTGCTTCAATCAGGATTGTCCAGGGAGGTATCTCAGTTGTGGGCCTAATGGTATTCTTTTGTGCCTTCAATATGGGATTTGGTGCAGTGGCAAACATTTTCTGTTCAGAAATATTTCCAACAAGAGTTAGAGGAATTTGCTTGGCTCTGTCTGTTAAAATAACGTGGACTGCAAACATGTTTATCATATTCCTGTTTCCTACCATAAACAAGGGCTTGGGAACAACAGGTGTTTTTGGATTTTTCTGTATTATGAGTGCAGTTTCCTGGATATTTATCTTCCTTAAGGTTTCAGAGACCAAGGGATTTCCTTTGGAAGTTATCAAGGAGTTATTTGTTGTATCTACATCTCCAGATGGAAAGGAAGAAGCATAGATTAACCAGAAGCTTAGAACTAAATGATTGACATAGCTCTGCAGTCTGTTAAATAGGATGGTTATGATTTTGGATAATTCAATTGAAGCATTGGAAAGCAAAAATAGAAAGTTGAGCAAATATTGTTCAGCACTTCTTTATTTCCTCTTTTTTAGATTGCAGCCTAAGCCCTATCTACCTTTGCAATGCATGATTCAGAAGCAGCTGTATGCGATTGATGTAAGTAGTCAAATGTATTGTATCTTAGGGTTTTAAGATGAGAGATAATACTTTTCACGTCACCTTGAGAATTCCATTGTCCACAATCAGTCTTCCAACTGTTGAACTAGCTGCCCCAGCTAAGAAGCTAGAATGTTGAAATCTCCCTTTCTTTTTCTGAAGAGACACAAACACGACATCAAGTTAAAAAATGCACCTCTATGGGAAACTTTCTTATTGGGATCCAATATCGACAGGTAATCTAATTCATGCAAAACTAGAAATAGAATAGAGAGAGTATTAGGGCTGGCATAAAAAACCAAAGATATTCTGAATTCAGCCACATTCATGAATTATGTCTTTAAATGTAGAAAATACCTGACCAACATAGAGGTTGTGATACTTAGAACCTTTAGGTGTGTCAACTGGCTGCTGATTTTGCTTGTACACAATTTTAACATTGTTTATCACAACTTCATATTGCTCTCTCTCATTCTGCAATATAAAAAATTGTAAGAATAATGAGTTCAAACAACTGAGATGGTAGATATAAATCCCCCTCTAATGAACATGTGTGTCCCACAGAAGGTTTAATCCACACACACCTTGACAAATAAAATACCAGAATTGTTCTAACTCCAGATAACCATTAACTACTGTTGCATTTCAGGAGTTCGATAAAGTAAGGAGAAGATCAATTAAGAAATATTACTGGGCTAAGGTATTTAATTTATTGATTTTGCAATGTTGACCTTGGGCAGTCATCAAGATTAAGATCCCTGCCATCTCCAACATCAAGCCCGTAATAATGACTTTAATTAAGTTAAATTTGACTTATCCAAAAGCACTGTCATTCAGTATATCTTATCGTGGGATATACTTATCCAAAAAGAACTGTCATTCAGTAAAGAGATTTTGAGACCCTGAAGCATATAAAAATGGCTTATTGTGTTAAAACCATGTGATTGGAGATTTACTATTTTGATTAAAAAGATGAGCATACAGGTACTTGATACAAAAATTAAATAACCAACATGGGTATTGCGCAAGGCATTTTTCCAGGTTATATATTTGATTTGATATGCTATGCTTAGAATGAATCTTGAAAGACAAAAATAAATGCTGCTTATGATTATCAGAATTGCAGTCCTTGCACCATTTGACATTATTCAAGACAAAATGTCGACTCTTTTAATTCAAAGATTTTGGAAGTTGTCAGGACTGGAATCAGTGCATTGGGTTTGAAGTATGTCATTCCTATAGAACCATAATCAGATGAAAATTAACACAACATAATAAAGAGTATGATAAACTCCAACATGGATACAATGAGAATATAAAGTGGAAAACGTCTTTCATAAACAAAATCCCGTAGCTTTGTCTTTCTAAATATATCTTTCTATAAATGCTAAAGGATTACAATAAGAAGCCCTTGTAAATTGGCCAAAAAGGGCATCTTTCAGGGTCAAACTAGAGGAAAGCTTGAGGGCACCATCCCTTAGTCTTTCATTCGAAGTACAAAACCATGGGAAGGCTTGCAATGAAATATACTTCTTTGTGAGGATTAGTTGTAGATGAATCTAACATAAATACAAATTCTTCACTACTGGGAGCCTATTCGCTAGGACTACCAAATTTTTCTTCAATTCCATAAAATGCATCAAACTTTCCAGATCTATTGAGTGTCAGACGAGTCTTGTCATTAGTGCACAGTAGGGTTCTTCCTACAAAGCAAATGGAAATCAGTTTCAAAATATGTACCTGTTTTGTCCATCTTAACATAAATCTTGTCCTGTGCACACTGAAGGAACATTATTCACAACAAAAATATCCATTTGCAAATTAGAGTCTAGACAACAAACTCAATGCACCTTAAAATGCTATAAAACACCAATAAGTTAGCACATAACTCTCCTCCTGTTTCTCTTCCAATTTAGCCAATTCATATTAGACATAAAGGCACTGACATATGTTTTCCTTTGCAACAAAATTCAACCAATTGATTAATACAAGTTTACAAAACTATGGATTCTGATCGTCAATAGAAAAATCCATCTTGCGTTTCTGATGGTGAAATAAATCTGCTATATCTGTTGGTGTGCTACCATCTTCTGGCTTCTTATCAATACGCTGGCAACTAAATCTGGGAAATATCATGGATATTCCATGAGAAGGATGGACTAAACCAAAACTTCCTGATGCACTGGAGAAACTGTGAGATCTGAAATGGAATAATTTGTACATGCAAACAAGAAAAAGTGGTCAATATGTGGGAAAAGATATGGAAGGAACCATCAAAACATTCTCAAGGATAACTCTTACGTTGCCCTTATGTCAAACTGTTCTCCTTCTTGGGAAGGCAAATCAAAACTTTATAAAGGCAAATCACCTGCTTCCCAACATATCAAAACTTTATTATTTATATATGTATGTTTATTGCAGGTAAATAGTATGCAGTAAAATGAAATTTCATTTGGCAATATTCACACATTATAAAGGCTGAGTTAGAATACATGGCAGATTATATCATTGTAACCAAAAAGAAAAACTTATCTACATAAGTGATAGACACTGCTGACCAGATAAACTAAGAAGTCATTTTTGAATCAACTTCAAGCGTTCACCCACTATAATGTGGTGTCTAATTAATCATAATCAGAGGGCATAAGCTAAAGTAAAATCCATTCCTACCAGAATACAATTGTGTTAAAGCTCTCTACCTTGTTCCTGAAGAACATTCCTTAGCTTGGACATTTTCATTTGCGAATGGAGGTATGGCAGCGTTGTCACCCTTGTTTATAATTTTATAGGTACCATTCTCCCTTGCATTTGAGCCCTTACCACCACCAATATCTGAATAAAAGAAGTCCACAAACTTATTAAAATATGTTTTTAAACAATATACAGTATATGCATCGATGCCTTATTCTTTCCCACTTGTTTTGCTAGTCACACTCTCTACCTTGTATACATATTACATATGTCATTTCTAGTTAAGCATTTTATGTGATATACATGTAGAGGGATGTTATTCGACAGACCTGTTTTAGAAGTTTGAATATCAATTTGTTCAATGTGAACAACACATAGGACTGTGTACCAATAATTGCTCGACAATCATCCTCAAACTTAGCATTATCTGCTGAGCCATCGAGTAAACTGAATAATATAGTCATAAATATGCAATCAGATAATTCAAGCAAATAGTTAATTGTGCTTCAAAAGAATTGAACAAAATATCTAAAAAGAGTTAAAACAATCATATGAATATAAAAACTTGTCAAGCACAACTCACTTTGCATACAAATCTGGAGGATTTGTGTCTTTTACACTTTTCCATTTACGTTCAGCAGATAATGAATTCTTCTTTGCTGAGAGAAATTGCTCGTATAATGTCTGCACCATGCCAAACCATTATAGCCTCAATTCATTTTATAAAATAGAACCTGTCAATTCATGTACTACTAAAAGAAACAGTAAACTGGACCCATTGACATAAAATCAAGGTGAGAAGTCAAGACCAGACTTAAGTAGAGCACATTCAATGTAAGAACTTGCTAGAGATGAGAGAAGATTCAAGAGAGGTCTTTTATCGAGGTTCTTTCACTGGATTATGGGCTTGCCTCTTATGCTACTGTAAGGTTGGTTACTTAACAGATACTTCCAATATTAATTTTAATAAAACGTTTATGCTTTGTTGTCTAAGTTCTAACATTTAATGCTATCCTACAACTAACACAATGCTGACATTACATAAAACAAATTGCATGTAACATTAATATGTTTAATCTCTCAGTATCAGAATACCTGGTGGAGCCTAAAAAGCACATAAAAAGAGTCATTGCCATAGAAAATTTTCGACTCTTTTTGTGCTCCATTGTTTAAAGTAGAAGGAACATGTATTGCAAGAGGCTTGACTGTTAGCAGAGAACGATCTGAAAGTGCCAAGCATGTCCCTTCTCAATCAGCATCATGTGCATCAGCTGTTACCTCAGGCTCACCTTCACTTTCAGCCTTTCCATCATTTTCTTCATTCTCTTCATCATCTTCCTCTTCTTCCTCATGATCTTCACGTGAGCACTCATCACCATCCCCAGATTCACTACCTGAAACAGCTTCACCAGCTTTTGAAGCATTCTCACTATCCTCAGTTGATCTTTGAGGACTCTCTTCCCCCTCATCGTCTGCATCGGCATCATGTTCCCCTCCTGCCTCAGCACCACACTCAACCTCTTCATCTTCTCCACGTCTATTTCTATACTGTCTGTTTGCACCATTCTCCTCCCCTCTAGGCACAGTGTCTGTACCAGACACTACATTGCTAGCATGGGCGAACAATGTGTTTTGTCGATCCTCAGTCTCTGGCGTAGGTGACAATTCACCTTCTTCTCTTTCAATTTTCAAGCTGCTATGTACAACTTCTTCGAGATACCTCAAATCCATGTTCCTACCTTCCATTCTTAAGCCAATATGCCGTCTCTCAGTTTCCTGTACAACATTGTGTGACAAATTTTAGTTACACAAATGCATATACAATGTACATATACAAGTTTAAATGATAGTTTGCATAAAGAACAATAT
This sequence comes from Pseudotsuga menziesii, assembly GCA_001517045.1. NCBI lineage: Eukaryota > Viridiplantae > Streptophyta > Pinopsida > Pinales > Pinaceae > Pseudotsuga > Pseudotsuga menziesii. The sequence goes on along the minus strand of LPNX010537830.1, from coordinate 5,118 downwards.
TTTTAGTTCAAATGAGACAAAAAAGTCAACAGACAAAAGACAGTGCCTTCCAAACAAGAACTCTCTTGGTCTTGCTCATTTTCATCTCTCAGATTAAATAAATTACAGAAACCACATAATAGAAAGAAAAACCAAGTAGGGATTTCACTCCACATCCAATCATTCATATGATGTGGCATACTGTAGATATTTAAACACTCACTGACTCTACTGCCATACATAGTAAATATTAACAATCAAGAGATCATAATGCATTCCCGCCGCTAAGAGACATATGAAATCAACATGGCAATAGAATAGCCCATATGGACTCTTTTAGCTATGAATCCTCGTAATTTATATACCATGTGAAATGCACTCAACATAATATGGGAGGAAGAAGGTATTTTACCAGCAATCAGATGTTTCAATTACAACCAATGAAATACTTTTATTTGAATATTATTAAGCTTCCTGGTAGTATACTTTAACCAATGAACACTATTTCATCCTATGTTCTCTGCATATATTATATTTTAAAACAACAATGTAGATAACGTAATGTTAATAATTTCCAACAAATGGCCACAAAAGTAGATAAGATAAGAGAACTCCAGAACCATACATCTACTAAAGGCCCTGCCCTGTCTTTTATAGAAGGCTCTGGCCCACTCTCACCGACCATTTGCCCAAGCCTTGAATGATGTGCACCAGTCCCTACCAAGTATAACACAATTAACCTCAAAATGAGAGAAATAAACAGAATAGTTAAAAATGAACTTAATATTATCTACATTACAATGCTTGTTAAAGCCTAATTCTTCTAATAATTTTAAGTCTCTTTGAAGCTGTGTACCATACATGGGATGAGTAGCTAACTTGATACATGGTCCAACCCTAATCGTCCTAAACTTGACTCTGTTGCAACTGCATTCACAGCATTTGAGTCATCTAACTTTTCAATGCGACCAACCTACATGGCTGTACCAGGCATCTCATCAGCAACAGGTGCAGCGGAATGAGATTTTCCACCCTCACTTTTATGCCCGTTTTGGTCAGTTTCATGAATACGATTTCCCCTGATGGTACTCTCACCATTTGCCATTCTAACCCTGACAGAAATTGTTGTTCCCATTGTTGAATTTTCCTCACCATTACCAATAGGAGTTGGTTGTTTCAAATTAGTGTTTCCGATGTCAGCTCCAACACTTCCATCACTCTCCCCTATTATACTTGCTGCACTACCTTTTGCAGCAGAGTTCTTCACTTTCACTGCCTCCTCTGTGTCCTCTGCACCATGAGGTCGTATTGGGACACCAAGCATAGGCTCCAAGAATGATGTCCAAAGCCTCATCACTTTCTCAAATTGTTCCATCATTGTACATACCTCATCACAGGAGTACTTAATAATTTGATATAAGTCTTCATGAATGTTAGAATCAGGATATTCAAACTACAGATTACGGATTATTGGTCTTTTATTCCCAGCAGCGATAGCAAGAAGTACATCATCCTCCTTCCTCTTCTTCTCATTTATTTCTTTAATCTCTGCCAGAATAGCTGTTTAACAATTGATAAAATATTGCTTAAGATATATATAAGCAATTAATAATACAATACAAAAGAGAGAATTGAAATAGCACCAATCCAAAAATCATGAACTACATGAACAGGAGCACTAATCAATACAATATTATCTCATCATATATGATACAATGGTAACAGTCTTTATAAATCAAACAAAGAAAACATAAAAACCCTTTCTTAATTTTAATGGTACACAGTACACTCCCTATATCACCTCAATAAGAAGGAAACCTTAAAATACAATCACAATATAACATTCTTAAGAGGTAAAAGTGTACCTAAAAATTATTCAGACAGACACTTGAGGGAAAAAACATAAATTATGACAAGTTAAAAAGTGTTCTAATAGACAGGAAGATATCAGAATAAAATGATCATCTAACCCTTAGTGCTCAGGCTCTTTTTATCTTGGTGCTTGAAGTAAAAGCTACGATGATCAAGTGATTTGTGATAGTTCTTGGCATAAACTTCAGCCCAGACTTTATTCATGTCTGTACGACATCTTGACGATTCTTCTTGCTTTTGCTTGAGGCCGATCAATATGACAGGAAAAGCTACAGTAGCATTCTTTCGTAGTAGATCAATTACATCAATCCCATGATCTCCATAAATACGTTCAATGCACCTTAAATTTAGAGTTGTAAATATGCAAAATAAACATGAGTAAAATGTTCCAGATACTATAATACTTCCAACTCATCAAGTTCACCACAAAATACATTTGCAGAATTACGAATACCTGTCAAGTGATCTTCAATTCTAATTTGACCATCTTGCTTAGCAGTACCATCTTTCATCTTTTCTAGCAACTCCTCTACACGCTTTGTTGTAACAGAAGTAGACTCCAGCAACATATCCAGTTCAAATCTGATAATATAAAATACACAAGGATGTAAAATTTCACCATTGCCCAATATTAAATAGGCCATAATAAAGAGCAACTTGATGACACCGTTCCACCTAAAAGACTCTGTACATCAAAAAATAACACTACAAATGTCAATAAGCCAAACACATATCATCTTCACAGCGGAAGAGACTTTCCTCATATTGGTTCTTGCACATATGCTTAAAAGAGTAATCCTCACTACCAGATGTCACCGATACTCAAATATCATTTAACACAGATGCTCCAAGATCGGTACGATGACTTGCAGGAGGCTTGGGATACTGCATGACAATTGAAACATTCATGTTAGTATAAAATCAAACATCACAACAAATTCATAATCTAAATGATAAATGTTATAAGTTCTTTTGAGCTTACTCAAAAAGCAAGCTTACCTTTAAAACCAGCAAAGATCCATCTTAAACCCGTATCTATCAAGCACCGAGAGGGATCCAATTTCTTGTGTAATTTTTTTTTTTAAACTCAAGAAATTTGATCCCTCCATTGCTTGATAGATCCGGGTTTATAGGCCAACGTGAATTTTTTTCATTACTTTTTATTTTTGGTAATGTAAAGTTACATTACGTTACGTGACAACATCTTTCCCATACTGGGCCGTAGAGCACATCACTCCTCTCAGTGCAATTAATCCAAAGACACAGATGGATAATAATTTAAAGAAGATTTCCTTACATTTTTTGGAAGCAAACAATAGCTGGGAGTACACCGCTCACAGTTTGACAGATCCAACTCAGAAATTGGCTTATTCATATACTTCTCCTTGTTTGGGAGTAAGGAAACCTTGTGACTGGATGAATCTTTTGCAACGTAAAGCACAGATTTATCAATTCTCTCCCTTTCCTTTTCCCTGTCTCTTTCACGATCTCTATCTTTCTCCCTCTCTCGGTCAGGTTCCCTGTATTTTTCCCTTTCCTTCTCCATCTTTACAGGTTTTTGAAGTGATCCATCTGCCCACAATGACTCTACAACAATTGCAACCTCTAATTAGAATTTAGAAATTTACAAGAATATTGCATGCCATTGTCTATCTAGACTTAGAAGACTTCCACTCACAAGCCTGACAAAGACATGGTTCAAAATTCCCCAATCTCACACACTTCTTTTTGCTTCATGCAGAATAAGAGCATTAGAGGGAAATGCATTTAATATCAACTAGGAGAAAGCATAACCTAAAGTGGAGTTGGGCTAAAAACTCACTCTTGTTAAACACGCCAGCAAGGAAACCATCTGCACAAAAGTTGTACATACATATTATGAAAAAATCATGCATATAATTCAAAAGAGAACACAAGAGAATCACATGGGAAAAATTAAGACATCTACTGAGTGTCAGAATTCATACCAATGTTCTCACATTGAGAGAGAAATTCATTGAACCCATCCATAAGATCCAGAAATTTTCCAAGTATGTCAGAGACCTGAAAAGAGATTTAAGTGTTAAGTCCTCACAACTTGCAAAGAATGTTTACAGCTTACAATGAAATACGTGGAACAAACTCACTTGACAACCCTTCGATACCTACAACACACAAATATACATACATACACACGCATTTATATACACCAAATCCACAGCTGAGAGACAATTACATTTTAGCTCCATGGAATATTTAATTAAGTAATCCTTTACATAACATCTACAAAGTAACCTACCAAGCTTTGTAACTGTGCACGATTGATTATTTCTGTGTTGTATATGTGCAGACATTTCAAGAACTCTTGATATGTATCATGATTACACAATTTGGCTTTTACTTTATCACAGAAATGTAACTCCTGCTGATACACATATGCATAGAAATTTATATTAGCTACTCTCCCAGATGAAGTATGAGTTTGCAGAAAATGACTAAGGAATTGAAGTTCATTGCTAATAGTCATCAATACAAAACATCAGATTCTCATCCTAGATTACTAACTATTTTTCTAAGCAACGATCAGCAAAATAATCAATAAAAACAAAATATAATATATATGGTGACTCCAATGACCATTAGAAACACCTAGAGGGGACTCAGGTCATTGAAGCAGATTTTGGGGGTAAGCTACAATCTAAGGGCCACATAATTCGAGATTTCAAGGCAGCAACAAGGCTAGCAAACAGAGATGGTAAAATTTTATAAAAAATACAGAACAGCATAATTGAGTTGTGGAACAGGGGTTTTCCTGGTGAGATTTGTAAAAAATAAAACAACAGACGTATGGCTGTCGTTCCAAGACTTTTTGGTGGTTGGAGAATCCTAGTATGGGGTACCTCTGTAGTATACACTCACTGGGAAGTATGTTCCATGGGCAGCTTATTTGGGTATGTTGAAGAGACAGTATGACAGCAATGAGTAGGAGATATAAATCATAGGCTAACATACTTTGCGTCAGTAAATAATGGCATTGTTACTTTTTCAAGGAGAAACAGTAACACTCAACGGATGGGCTGTAATGCTCTATCCTGTGAAGAATATGCAGTCAAAATTTTAGTGAACAAACCAGCTGAAACTAGTGTTTCTTCCTGTGTTTCAAAGCTGTGAAGATAGGTGAGCATCACTGAGGAATTTGTTGTCAATATTGCGAGAGAGAAGGCATGTTGCATTAAGTTAATTTCTGTGAATATATTCCTTGCCTGGGCCTGAGTCACAGCAGCAAAG